>OX637464.1:3225091-3456664 GCA_951799995.1 Trifolium subterraneum
CCAAGGGGGCTTATAATAAGGGACGGAGGGAGATAAATAGATAATTCAAAAAAGGGGAAAAATAAAAGTAAATAACAAGAGAGATGATTCAAAAAAGGGGAATGATTATTATTACGAGAAGGTGAACGAGAAGAAACAGACGAAGTTGGAGGTCTAAGATTCAAACTTTGACAACGGAGAAAAAAAACTAACATAACATTGTAATATACTAACAATTTATCATTCAACAAAAAAGAATACCAACTCACCCATGATAATTGATAACTACCAATTGAGCACTTACCAACAATACAATTCTTATTTTATACTACCATTTGCATATAAATTATAATGGTTACTTTTTGAGAGTTTTGAGAGTTTTTTTTACTTTTTGAAAAGTGGGAAGTAATATCAATAAATCTACATAATCTGTCTTAATTTTTGTTTTATCATCAATCTTTAACATAAAAAACACTCAACCCTTACCATTACCTCACGTAACTTTTAAATGCATTTTTATAAAAATAAAATAAAATTGTGCCATTTGAAAAATATTAGTATTACTGGAAATGTGAAGTTAAATTGTGCCATTTGTTCACATACCAAAAAAGTGTGTAGGGAGTTTCAAAAAGAAGTGTACAGGTATATTTTGGCCGGGTTTCTTTGCTATAAGTGTAGCGTACGGGCCTTACTAGCTTGGTTTAAGTGACATTTTATTTTATTAAGAAAAAAATTATTATGAAAAGTGTTAATTCCACCCCAAACATCTTTTGGTGTTTTTTTTTTTGAATGGCTAAAACATCTTTTAGTGTATTCCTCTTGTCCTACTACAATGCATGAAAAATATATATTTTGTGGTATATATAGGATTTTCACCACTAGTATTTAGTCCAATGAACCTTCAAATTTGGTTTGAGGTCAGTTCTGATATTAAGTGATTTCATCTCCCTCCTGATAGTAGTTGCGGGGGTTCGAACCGTGATTCTCTCTATCAAGTCAATCGTAATCGTAAATCACACTTCAATCAACTAACGACTGGTAAATTTCTTTCTCGCCCTTTAAAATTATTCAGAATCTATTTTTAGAAGTAAAATAAATTGGATTATAGAATTCAATATTTTTTAATTTTAATTCGAGTTTTATTTATGTTTTTTCTTTTAAATCTTATGTTTTTATGTCAATCTTTGTCCTATGCCATTATGGACATGTTACCGTTTTTGTTGAGTTGTTTTAATGACATATCATTTTTTTAATGTATTTTCATGTGTTTTGGATTCTAGTTTGCAAATTAATTTGCATTTGTAACTATTTCAAAATGCAGAATTTGAACTTCAAATGATACAAGTCCATAACAACATATAACAAAAATTGACATAAAAATATAAAATTTAGATGAAAATAAATAAATAAAATGAATATTAAAATAAAAAAATTGATACTAGAATCCTAAATTTTTTGAAAGTGTTTTTACCTGCAAAAAATAAATTCCAAATAATTTTAAAGGGCAAAAAATAAATTTTGAGGGTCTGGAAGAAACATCGTAAAGTAAAGAGAAAATGTTCATTATAAAAGCAGCAGTATCATTTAGCTAACCATGACGGACAAAACAAAAATATATTTAATAATATTGAAAAAAAAAGGTTCATCGGTTTGTAAGGTGAAGATTGTCATTACTCATGAACACGCATTCAACACATCTCGCAATCGATGTGAGACTTCTTAACGCACTCACTTACGTCCAAGATTATTGGGATTGGTGCTTGAATATAAATGGTGGGTGACACGATAGCAGAAATCCGAAAACATGTGGTTCAATGGATCGTGGAAGAGACTCTGATACCATATTAGAATTGAGTTGAACCTAACTCATTTTTATAAAATCGGCTTGTAAGATGATGATTGTCCTCATTTATGAACACACATTCATAACATCTCGCAATCAATCAATGTGAGACACATAACACACTTATATTTTAAAAACACAATTATATATTACTGTATTTTTAATAGACCTATCAAAATAAAATTAGTGACAAAATAGTGTGTATTATTTTCAATTAAAATTTATTGTGGCGATCACTATACGATAATGTAATTGTAAGGTACTTTGACGAAAATATAGTAGAAAGACGGTTCCACTAGATATTGCAGATAATATGGGAAACTTGTATGTATTTCTTCCTAAAATCTTAATACAATCTGCGGCTGCCAAGGAACAAGTAGGAGTGGCGTGCGGTTAAGTACAATTAAGTACTTTTATCCTATCTCATCTCATTTTTTTGTTCATTTTGGTTCAACACGTGCAAAATCTTTATTAAATCTTCAAATACAACAACTTTAACTATATACAATTCTATAACTTTTACCAAATATATACGTGATGAATTGTAAAGGCTATCCTTAGACTGGACTCACGGTGTATAATTTTTTGTTGAATGTTACTTCACGGTGAGGATAAATAAAATGAAGCAAAACCAAAAAAGATAACTTCAACTTCAAAATAAATAAAAGTATTATAAATAGTGCTTCTAAGACACTTGTTAAACATACTAAAAAGAGAAATTAAAGACAAAAGTAATATTGAAAAGATATATTTTTTTTTATGTTTTTGAGACGTATGATTAGCCAGCTTTGCGGCTGTAAAAAGATTAGACATTCTCTCATGCTATGGTTCCTTGTGGTCCGAACCCGGCTGCATTAGGTTAGAGAGCTGAAATGGATATTTTTCGCTCCACTCACATTCATTCGTTAGAACTGGTTCGCACCTCCGCATCCCAAAGTGCGCTACCCTCTTAGGCGCGAAACACTAAGTAATCTAAGTATTTTATACACAAATTTTAAGATAATTTTTTTTTATGTTTAACTAGTGCCTCAGAACACTGTTTAAAATTTTTCTAAATAAAATAACATTAATATGAATACAACTAAGATTATTTTGAGGGAAAGTGTAACTAAAGATTAATATATAAAAATGGAATATATAGTCAATGAACCACAAATATATAGTACACAATGTTCATGGAGGTACACTCACAAAAATCGGTAGGTATCTATATACATGTTACACAAAATGCTAATATAATTGAGCATGTGTTTACTTACATTAATAAACATTTCTCTAAAACATTATTCTACACACAAATTTTTGAGTCCCAAACTCCCAATACTATATTCAATATATTAAGTCCTATTCTTATATGTCACAAAAAGATTTTGGTACAGTGATTAAATTGTTGGGCGAAAATCCGATTGCATGCGTATCATAGATTCATAGTATATGATATACTATCATCATACACAGTATATGTCAACCGTATAAAAAAATTATCTGTTGACTTTGACAAATCATCACACGTAGTACTACAGTTTCATCTTCAAAGGATTAATTAATATAAAGTCTCCCCATTATTATAAAAGTAAATTTTATAAAAAGCAAATAATGTGCCATCTTCAACTTTTGACTAGAATTTTTAATCTCCGTCCATTGACATACTATGATTCTTGGCACTTTAAGTGCTTTTTGCCTTCCCTTGGCATGTCTTATGCCTTGTGATGTGCTTTGGTAATATACTTTTCTAACTGTTAAAAAAAATAAATATTACTCATACCATGATATATATTATGATGTCGTGTGTGATTGTCTTTCTTTTCTTTGATACGAGATTCTCTGACTGTTTTTAAATTTGTTGAAATTTGCAGAATTCTAAATCTAAGTTTCGTGCCTTGCAAATGAAAAATAAATATCACTCATACCATGATATATTAAAATGACAATATTATGATGTCGTGTGTGATTGTCTTTCTTTTATTTGATACGAGATTCTCTCACATCAATCCAAGTTTTGTGACTTGCAAATGAAAAAGGTAATTTAATTTACACATCCAAAGTAACAACTTACAAAGATGTACAAACCATTTCATTAAAAAGAAAAGACGTACAAATCAAAGCAACACACACAACAATACAACATAGTATTAGTCAAACAAAATAATACAACATAGGCACATAGTATTATACTACGACACCGTTACATACCCCATAAATTTTCTTGGTCTATTCCCTAAAGTTCCCCTATAAATACGTAGCTACATTTAGAGTTGAGAAAGACAAACAAGAAAACTATAACTCTCATAAACCAAATCAAGCCAATTACTTAACTATGGCAAAGTGTTTTATACTTTCAAAAACCTTGATTATTCTACTATGTCTAAATAGTATAGTGCACCCAATTGAAGCACTATTACAACCATGGTCATTACTAGATGCACCAAAAGAAATCCTACAAAACCTTATTCGTGACCCCTTGAGCCTTTCACTAGCATCAACCGATTTTGGTCACATAATTCATCAAAACCCAGTTGCAATTTTTGCACCATCTTCTACAAATGACATATCAAAATTGATAAAATTCTCAAATTCACTTCCTATCCCTTTTACAATAGCTGCAAGAGGTCAAGGACATTCCGTTAATGGACAATCCATGACAAATGATGGTGTTGTGGTGAACATGACTGAATTGAATAAAGGGTTTGGAAATAATGGGAGTAATGGAATTGTAGTGTTTGATAATTATGTAGATGTTGGTGGTGAACAAATTTGGATTGATGTTTTACATGCAACCCTTGAAAAAGGACTTACACCACTCTCTTGGACTGATTACTTGTATTTATCGGTTGGTGGTACTCTCTCTAATGCCGGTATTAGTGGACAAACCTTTCGATTTGGTCCTCAAATTTCCAATGTCCTTGAATTAGATGTTGTTACAGGTATGTATATCATTCTTTTTGCCGAAATCTTTTTCTACAATGATTTTTGTTCCAAATACAAATTCATATTTTTTTTTTAAAGAACTTAGTAGAGGAAACTCATACAAACTAAACACTGAGTGAAATGCGGAAACTGTGGGTTTAATACACGCTATAATATATCAAATGTTTTTCTAACCTTTTACTAAAAATTAATTATTCTAATGATAACAAAAATATTAGATTTTATAATAATTTTTTTGTAGGGTTTCCTTATATTTTCATCTGCATTTTGTTTAAGTATCTATAGTAAGAAAAGTAAGGAACAAATGTTATGGAAAAGATAAATTCAAGTATAAGTTTATAAAAACAATAATAACTCTCTTCATTTAATTAACACGGTGTACTATATTCGGGACATTTGGATTATATAGACTAGATAAGTTAATAAAAGGATGGATCAAACAATTACTATGGCTACTATGTACCTTCAACATATATAAGTCGAAGAAAAAACAATTATATTATTTACATTGCTAATGATAATAACTATTTTATAATTTTCACGTATGAAATTTGAACTCTACTTAAATTTTTACTATATATTAAGCATGGTAAAAAAAACACTCAAGAATATCTTGAGTATAATATATAAAAAAAGAATTTAAGATAAATTGGTTTTTTTTTTTTGGGTACGTAGATAAATTGGTTTTATTCAAACCAAATCAAATTTATTGTCGTAAAAATTGATTAAGCTATCTTGGGAAGTCACATCATATCTTTATAGAAGATTTTAAATTTGTCTCTATATGAAGTGAAAATTGACCATGTCATTTAAAATTGAGTTGGGGTGATAATCAGCGAGTATCTTTATTGAAGTTAACATATTGCCAGGTTCAAAGTATAGCTATATGTCTATTTGATAATCCAAAGAAAACATCTAACTATGTCTACTAGCTAGTTATATTCATTGTGCGTAGTATTTATCGTCATACTCATTTATTATTGATCTATTGAAAGTTTGACATGTATATTCATAATGTACTATACTATGTTTTGTTATTATATATATATACTCCAATAATAATACATATAGATATGAACAAAAGTGACCTTTGGCCTAAAGAAAACAACAAAATTTGTACTTAGAAATGGGAGAGGAGATTTCCTAGTATTGTTTTTATTAATTTCGGCGCAGAAATTTATAAAATTCGAATACATCTACTAGTATAAATGAGTAGAAAAATGCAAAATTAAAAAAATGAGAATGTTATTGTCACGTGACTTCATCTTATATTTACTAAGATTCCATATATAAAAGATTTAATCTATTAAATACCAATAACAAATATATTTTTTTGAAGAAGCAATACCAATAACAAATTGATTGAAATGATAAGAGCTTTAAACTTTTTAAACAAATAGTCAGAAATTTGACTACTAATTTTATTTTTATTTTTATGTTAACCCTTTAATTTTTAGAAAATTATGAGAAAAGAGTCCTAATATTCTATTCAAATGAAAGGGGAAAATTCAACTTCATAACAACATTGTAATAAAAAATAGATAAGCAATATATCAATCGTCAGATGGTTCAGTGGTGATTGGTGCTTAACTTGGTAGGAAGGACTAAAGTTCGGTCTCCTGCAATTGTAATCGGGAAGGGCTGAAACTACTGACCCCAAGCCAAATTAAAATGAAAAAAATAAAAAAATAAGCAATATGAAATATTACACCGTTAAGCATGCCATTTCACCAGCTTCCTGTCAATGACACCTATTAAGTTCTTTAATAAGTCAGCCAACAAATTATATTGTTGCCACACATTCACTAATTCAACCTCTATCCCTCAATATCCTATATATTGTCCGCTGGTTTCATGATAATTTATTTGCTAAAAAAAAGTCGAATCATTTGACAAAAAATATATTTTATATATGGTGTAAATGTGTAATTGCTGACCCAAAAATAATATAATAATGAAAGTCATAGATACTAGATATAAATAGTGGGGTAGCTCTAATTCAATTTAACAATTGAATTTTAGTCAAATAGAAATTAACAACACAACACAATATAGTATATATTTTTTTATACAATAAAAACATATGCTTTTTGATTTTTTGGACAATATTTATCAGAAGTAGTCAAAGAAGTAACATCAACAACAACAATAACATTAACACCATTTATCTCCGTGAGTTTAACTCAGTTGATAAGGATATTATACTATATGTGTAGGAGTCCGGATTCGAATCCGATGCACTCTATTTATTCACCTTTAAAGTGGATTTTTAAGAAACTAGACTACTTGACAACAAAAACATTAACACTTTTTTTAAAAAAAAGAAAGAACCAGAGTTAACAACAACAACAAATAGGATTATTGAATTAAAATTTCATCAAGAAAACCATTCTATATGCATTTTTCTTATATATTTTTAATTGGGATTTTACAGGGGAAGGAAATTTTGTGACTTGTTCGACGAAGAAGAACTCAGAATTATTTTATGGTGTTCTAGGAGGTTTAGGGCAATTTGGGATTATAACCCGGGCAAGAATAGCTGTAGGGCCAGCACCCAAGAGGGTAAGTAACATGTTCTTTAACTATTATCCTTATGCTTAGTTGAAAAAGGAAAAACAATTCCATAAAAACAAATGCTTTCTTGTTAGTTAGTTAGTCACAATTCATGATATTTACAAGTCAAACTTAGAAAAATACGTTATATACATATATAGTTGTGAATGTTTTATTTATTTTTTTGGTAAATTCTTCAATTTCCATAAAGAAAGGGCAGTTGACACATCAATTTATGAGACAATTTTGATATTTCACTTTATTATTTTTTAGCTTTACATTACATCAGTTCTGTTTTTCCTAGTTTTTTTTATGAAATTTAAATAATAAATATTAATGTTTTTTTTATTATAATAGAAAAAATGTGCATTGACACATTCATATATTTTTAGACGATAGTAAATTAGCACTATATATATATATATATATATGGATTTATTCACTTAAACTCATCTAAAAATATGAAGGTTTAAGTTAGTAAGATGCACATTTTCACTTAGGAACAAAAAATCATTCATATTTATTATTTAAAACTAGTAACTTGAGGGATAATTTTGTAACTTTCATTTAAAATGTTCCTTAATTTGCATTCACTTTGCTAATTTACACCCACTTTATTTTAAAAAGAGACACGTGACTTAACATGAAACAATTGATTTATCGGTCAGAGGAAGTTGCTTGAAAGTCATATGACTTTTCCACTTCAATTAATTATTTTCTTTAATTAATTAAATGACATTGACATAATTACCCATCCATTTATAAATAAAAAAAATGATTACATTCTATTTATTCACTTAAAAAAATGATTACATTCTCCTTAATTACTTATTAATTAAACAAACATTTACTTAATTTATCGTAGGTAAAGTGGCTCCGTTTATTTTACAACGACTTCTCTACATTTTCTGAAGACCAAGAGCATCTAATCTCACTCAATGGAATAAATGAAACTAATGCAGCAAATTATGTAGAAGGCATGTTGCTGCTAAATCAGCCACCACTAGACCTATCCTTTTATCCAGACATTGATCAACCTCGCATAACTTCCCTAGTAACACAATTTGGCATCATCTACATCATTGAGCTTGTTAAATATTACGATGATAACTCTAAAGATCATATTGATCAGGTAATTAATAAATAGTACTATATGTTAATCTATCAGAGTTATCCACCTCCTCCATAGTATACCGATACAAATTAAAATATCAATTAAGATGTGTATCGAAAAATTCAGCTCAATGTATCACTAACCTA
Source organism: Trifolium subterraneum (assembly GCA_951799995.1). Taxonomy (NCBI): domain Eukaryota; kingdom Viridiplantae; phylum Streptophyta; class Magnoliopsida; order Fabales; family Fabaceae; genus Trifolium; species Trifolium subterraneum. Next base: position 3,233,655 of record OX637464.1, read on the forward strand.
TATATCTTCTTGTTTATTAAATAGGAAATTGAAAATTTGGTTCGAGGGTTAAAGTTTATTCCTACTTTTATGTTCGAAAAAGATACATCCTACGAAGAATTTCTAAATAGAGTTCATTTTGATGAGCTTGCACTAAGGACACAAGGACTTTGGGACATCCCTCATCCTTGGTTAAATATTTTTGTTCCAGGATCTAGAATTTCTGATTTTGATGAAGGTGTGTTCAAGGGTATTATCCTTAAACAAAATATCACTGCAGGACTTGTAATAGTCTATCCAATGAACCGAACAAAGTAAGTGAAATTTTGTGAGATAATTTAATTAAAATTATTACTGATTAACTAGACTCATATTAAGTAGTCTTCACAATTTTCTAACAACCTAAGTTTAATCGGTGACAAAAATCAGAGGTTTAAATGTAGTTTTGCCTTTCAAAGTTTTATAACTGTTTTATTTTAACTTCCGTAAGTTTCACAAATGTTTGATTTTAATCATCAAGTTTCAATTGTTCGATTTTGGTCAAAATCTAACAATTGCAACTTAGGAGGCCAAAATAAAGCAATTGTGAAATTAATGAGGTTAAAATCAAGTAATTAAAATTTGGGGGCCAAAAAACTGCATTTAAACCGAAATAAAATTCAAATTAATCAGTTTTTAATATTTTCATACAGAAAACCAGTTAATCTGAAAGACTAATGTGAATTTTATTTTTGCTAGAAATTAAATTCAATCGTCAGAAAATATTATGAGGAAGTAAAATGAATTTTCACTTGTTAATTAATTATATATTTATATTTGGATTGACAGGTGGGATAATAACATGTCAGCAGTTACACCTAATGAAGAAATTTTCTACATTGTGAGTCTTTTGCGTACAACTGGATTTGATAAGTTGGAAGCATTTCAAGCTCAAAACCAACAAATATTACAATTTTGTAAGGATGCTCGTATAGGAAGCAAACAATATCTTCCCCTAAACAAAACACATGAAGAATGGGTGGAACAATTTGGCCTCAAATGGAAAACTTTTGAGAAAAGAAAAGCTCAATTTGATCCCAATAAAATATTGTCACCTGGGCAAAGAATTTTCAATTAAATTAAATATGAAGTTATATGTGACTAATTTTCTATTTTATCATCTAATCTTTTAATTTTAATTTGTTGTACAAAATCTTTTAAGCAATTTACTAGTATGTTTTCTTGTCATAATTAAATATATGTAAATTTGTATAATCTGTACACAAGTGATTTAATTAGATTCAATAAAAAAAGTTATTATAGATCAAATAGACTTTGTATAACACATGTTATTTTGTCTCTTCTTTTGAGATCAATTTTGCACTATACTCCTTCCGGTCACTATTATAAGCAAAAAATCATTTTTTAAATTCATTGAAAAACAGATGTATTTGGTCTATAATATGGACTATGTACATAATATTTTTAATGAACCTAAAAAGTGGTTTTTTGCTTATAATAGTGACCGGAGGGAGTATTTATATAGCTACTCAATTGTTGTTGAAGATTTTTTGTCCAGGTGATAGAATCATTCTAGGATCAAATTGATGTTTTCTTTCCAAGAATTTCATCCATTTATTGCCAAAATGTTTTTCCCAATCTTCCTGTGTGCTGTGGTTGGGAAGATATTGCTTAACTTTAATGCCAACATCACTACAAAACTCCAAAATTTCTTTGTTTTGAGCTTCATATTCTTTCCAATTATTAAATCCACTTGAGTGTAAAAATCCAACTGCATAGAACACATCCTCATTTGGTGTAATTGTTGACATTCTATCATCCCACCTGTATTCAAATTTCATGTAACTAATTAATATTTTAAAAAAAATTTAAAATGTTGCAAAGACAAAATTATTACAAAAAGTGATTTTAAAATTGATTATTTTTATTGATAAACAGAAACTCGTATATTATTGATAATTTAAAAGAATACTATTTTTTTATTAAAAAAATTGTGTATTTTTTTAATTAAGGAATTCACTTTTAATATTCAGTACATGACCTACAAATTGTCGGGATCGGCACTGTATTTAGAACTACAAAATGATCATGATGACTCAAAGTATAAGATGTTTCAATGGCTTACTTGCTTTTATTCATGGGATAAACCAAGACATTTCCATTGGTGATGTTTCTTTTAAGAATTATATCCTTGAATATGCCAGAATTAAAATCCAAGATTTGAGATTTTGGTACAAATAAATTGAGCCATGGGTGAGGAACATCCCATAGTCCTTGTGATTGAAGCTTCAACTCTCCACTTCGGACTCTATTCAAGAATTCAACATAAGGTACATTTTTCTCATAATGAAGTCCAGGGATATAGGCTAGTCCTTGTAGCAAAACTTGAATTTCCTACATACATAATCAAAGAAAATAAATATTACTGACTTTTATCATATACTACTCCCTCTATAGTCTATCCCATTTTATAAGAGTTAATTTGACTATAAATTGCACTATTTATTTATCTTGCTTTGACTATATTTTTTTAATAATATATAGATATAAATATTATTAGCATATAAGATATTGTTGGATTTATTTTAATGAGTATTTTCAAAATATCAAGTTTTTATAATGTTTACTAATAAAGAATTAAAGATATTAGTGATCAAAATTGTGTGTTGACATACATGCAATAGCCAAACTAAATCTTATATGTTGGGGCGGAGGAAGTACATTATTTGCAATTCCAATTTTGAATAATTACATTTTAATATTTTTATCTTACCTCATTTACAATTTTGGTCTTACTATATATTTCTAACTCTACAATTTTAGTTTCCTAATTTTTCAAATGACTAAAATTTTATCTACCTATACATTTTGAGTCTAAATTTTAATGACGTGACAAGTGAGATATTTATGTGACAATTCAATTGGAGATATACATGCCAACTAATTTTCATCTATCATAATATACATTAATATTGTTTTTAATGGCCAAATATAATATAAAAATCAACTAATTAATCTATTACACAAAATCAACTAAATAATAATATGATAAAATATAAAGCATTGTCTAGATGAACTATATTTCTTAATAGAGGTGTATTACCTTGTCCACCATGTTCTCAGATTGATCATCGTAATATTTAACCAACTCAAGGCAGTAGAGAATGCTGTGTTTATTTATTAAAGAAGCTATTATTGAATGATCAGATAGAGGGAAGAAATTAGAGGATCTCCAATTATTTATGGACCCTTGTTGCATTAGCAACATCCCTTCCAAAAAATCCAATTCAATCTTTTGCTTCTTTCCTTTGATTGAGATTAATCGTTCCTGGTCTTTAGTAAAAGCAGAGAAATCACTATAAAGCAATCTAATCCACTTAACCTGCAGCAACAAATTCACCATTACTAATAATACTAATGTCTTATCCTAATAATCAATTTAATTTCTATATATGTAGTATAAGTAAAATTATTTCACTCACACATCTAATGTGTTGTCACATTATTTAATAGTAGTAGGTATGTGCAAATTAATCTATTTTCAGCTCTACCATTTTATCATTCACTTATGATATCCAAGTATTAATTAATTTCAAGAGTGATTTCTGATTTTATTTTATTTTTTATAAACTCATATATGATACTTTTTAATTTCAAAAGTCCATAGTAATTCAACGATTCATACTCTTATAGTATATATGTGTACATATAATTAACTCAATATATCCTATTATCATTTGTGAATGTGTCTTTAGTGGATGACTAATGGAACAGAAAAAGGGGAATATATGACCAAAAGAAACATATAGACATAATAGTGGGTTATGGAAAAGGACGTAGCCTATGCCTATCTCATAAAATTAACATGATATAGTAAAAAAATATATACTATATGACAACTAGATTTGGTGTACGTTGTTTGTTATTGGAGGAAAAAAAGCACTACAAGACAAGGTATATTTGACAATTGTGTATAACCGTACCGTTGTGGGAGCTGGCTGAAGAGAAATTCTTGCCCTTGTTATAACTCCAAATTGTCCTAAACCTCCAAGAACCGCGTGAAATAACTCTGAATTCTTCTCATAAGAGCAAGTTACATAATCTCCTTTTCCTGAAAACCATACCCTTTAGATATATGACAACAACTATTTATTAATTAATAAAGTTTCCATAAGTGTAGCTCAAATGGTAGATACCAGAGATATTATTGGAGTGGCCGATGTTCAAATTACAGATTCTATATTTCTCTAAATTTAAATGCTTGAGTCTAGCCGCTAGGCTACTTGACAATTTTTTTTTGTTAATATTTTGACTTTAAAAAAATTGAATGTGCAACTTTTGAGACTAATTTTCTATAGGGTCATGTTAACATGTGCCCGAAGGACACATGTTAAGATAGCTAAAAGTAGAAATCTGCATTTAATAACACATAAGAATTTAATGTTTAAAAAATATAATGCACATATTACAATGGAATATTACTACATTTATATTCTTAAAATGTACTTCAAGAGCACATGTTAACATTTCTCTTTTCTATATTAAGTACTTCAACATTTGTCCTATCTTAATTAAAAATCGAATAAAAGACACATGTTAGATTTTTCCATCAATTAAATATTTTATTTCAATAAAAATGATGTGCATGTATACATCAATACCGGTATATATGTTTTTCCATGCTGTTTCTTCCGTTCTTCTATATGAAAGCTAGATTGACAAATTAATTAAGACTTGGACTAATATAACATGCAAGTTTGTCAAGAGTAGGAGACCTCGATCGTGTGAACTCATTCTTACTTGTGGAAGCATTTTACATCATTTACCTATTTACCTATAATTATTAATTTATTATATAGACAAAGTCTATAGAGTAAACAAAAAGAATATTCCTGATTAGAACTCATCCACGCTTTTTGAAACATGTAATATCATGTTAAATGTTAATATTAAGCTTGAATATGTATGACAGCTAGTTAAAGCCTATAGACGGTGAAAAAGTTCTATTTTTTTTTTAAATGCAAAATTTAATAAAAACACTAACCCTAAAAATTACAAAGATTAGGTGTACAAGGATTAGCTGAGAGGTCTAAGATTTAACACTAAAAACTAACATAACTTAATAATGATAAATGATATATACATGGTAGAATAGAATGGATCAATGTAATTGTATAGGTTAGTTAGTTTTGAAAAAAATGTATTTATTCAATTTCATCTTACTATATATAATCCACTCTATATACCTACCAGTCTACCACTAATCCAAAAGTTTCGTTTCATCATGGAAAATTAGTAAATTCTCTTTCAACAAGCACATGTGCCAAGTTTCCTTTTAAGAAAATCTTCTGTTTTGATTTCTTTTATACCGTGATTATATTTTTTTTGGTGACTTTTATATCGTTGATTTGATTAAAGTTAAATATCAGTCTTAGTTTGCTAAATGTTTGGTTTCAAAACTATACACTTTGAGATACATTGGTGCATAAGGCCGGTGACAAAAATGGATTAGTCCAAGTTGTAAAGGATTTAAATTCTTTAAGCAAGTAGTCATAGACCAATCTAATGTGAACTTTAAAAAAAGAATAAAAATAGACCCTTAATATTCTTAGTAAAATTAATAAACAAACTTTACAATCCACATTTAAATTAGGTCCATAATATTAGACGACCCCTGAAACTATATAAAAATAAATGAATCCAAATATACATTGAATTGTTACAATATTTTTGTATTAAAAATAATTTGTTTTAGAAATTTTCATTCATTAATTTGTTATTTTTTTAAAAGAGCATTTAAAAATATTTTTTATTATACTTGCTATAGTACTCCAAGAAGCCCCTCTTTTGTAAAATAAAATAAAATAATACTCCAAGAACAAGGACGACTATGTATTTAAAATTTGATGATTAATCATAATTAATTATGTGCAAACTTTGATGATTAATATATCATACCTGTAATCACATCCAATTCATGAACGTTGGAGATTTGAGGTCCATATCTAAAGGTCTGGCCACTAATTCCAGCATTGGAAAGTGTTCCTCCAACCGTCAGATAAAGATAATCAGTCCAAGAAGCCGGTGCAATTCCATGTTGGAGTGTTTCATACAAAACATCAATCCATAGCTGTTCTCCTCCAACATCAACATAGTAACCAATCAAAGGGTCTTCAGAGACACTAATTGCAACCCCTTTTCTTTGTTTTCTGAAACTAGCCATGTCAACTACAACCCCATCACGTGCCATGGATTGTCCATTCGTAGAGTGACCTTGTCCTCTAGCTGCTATATTGAAAGGAACAGAGCTATTGTCTGAGATTTTAATTAAGGTTATTATGTCTTGTATTGAAGATGGATGAAACACTGCTTTTGGGAATTCTTGAATTATGTTTCCATAGTCACTAGATGCAATTTTGATTGTTTCAGGGTCGCTATGGAGTTTGTTCGATATAGTACTGTCGAAATTCGCAAGCTCGGGTGGTAGCAGAATTTTGCATTGATCTGTTTTACCTACGGTGGATTTTAAACAGGGTGTGGTTATTAATAATAGTAGAAGTATGAAATTAGTGAAAAAAGGGTAAGTTTTAGTCATTCTGTTGAGAGCAAGATATGTTGAAGATGGAGTGGTTTAGTACTGGTTGGTTGATATGATGAAAAGCAAGGGCACAAGGGCTAGCTATATAGAGGAACTTGCATGGGAAAAGTCATGAAAAGGGAATTTTTTGTAGACATCCCATAAATTCATACATCCATTTAAGACCCCTTCAAAAATTATTTAATTGTCTATGATAAATTAATAAAGATAATTTTATTTATAACCTTTTTTGCAATAATTTTATTTATAACTTAAAAATTGTACTTTCATTTTTTTATTTATTATTATTAATAATGGTGATAGTGGGAGACAGTCGACTGCTGCTGTTCCACCACCAACCACTATAAGGTTGCCGGAGTTATGCACCGACCTCTAGTGTGGTTGTGCTGAAGCTCAACCACGGACAATCTGTCATCAACTACCCCCAATAGTGAGGAGTCGAATTGGTGTACCCAAAAGGACTATGTATTTTAAATCTTTGCTAAATGTTGAGTTTTCAATTTACATCATCTAGATTATTGAGGCATTAAGTTTCATTTCTGTGGTCTTTGAAACCATAGTTGTACCTTGACTTGTTTTCATGGTATATCTTAATTATGCCATTTTATAATCTGCTCTTGGCCTTTTCAATATTTTTTTTAAGGGAGCTTCTACGGTACATTTGAATAATTTCAATGTACCGGTACATTATGTTGTTAAATTGATAAATTTGTAATTATTTTTGTGAATTAATAAACTATCAGCCGATCATTGTATTTTAGAGATAATATTTTCACAAGAAAAAACATAATTTCATTGTTTATAAGGATTACACTAAATTTTTAATATTTTTTATTAAAAAATTCAATATTGACTATTATTATGCATAAAAATTAAAAAAAATATCAAATTTTATATTTTTGACAGTTTTGATAAATTATATTTTGTTATTATGATGTTCTTAATGATAAAAAACATAATTTCTTTTAAAAAATATTCAATTATCTACTAATTTAATGACCTAATGTACCGGTACATTAGAAATTATCAAATGTACCATAGAATTTCCCCTTGAAACAAGGGAACAATTGTTAATTTTATTATATGCTTGTAAGGCTTACGGTTAATTTTTTTTTTGGACAGAAATACGGTTAATTAATTTTCAATGAACATGATGTTCAACTTATATTTTGTTTTGCTTACTAAATTTAAAATTTTTAAAAATAAAAATGATGAATTTGTGAATAAACTTGCAACATTGAAGTGTTCGGAATATTCATGTCTTCGAATCTGTTGCTATAATAACACTATAATTATTGATTTGATCAGTGCTAAATCAAAACTTCAACCTGAAACAACTAAACATGCACTGTGCTAAGACAAAAAAATGAAATATACCGTTTAAAAACAGAAAAACAAAATATACTATACAAAGACACGCGATAAATTAAAACAAATAACATCGTACTAAGATGTCAAAATCACAACAACATAAAATGCGGAAAGAAACAATATATATTGCGGAAATCAAAGTTAGTTTACTAAAAGAGAAAATTAGTTCCACTAGTATATAATTATTTATTGTATTTTAATTTTTTAATTCTCTTAACTATACTTTTTTTTTGACACACTTAACTATACTTAATAATAATATTTTAGTAAATGAAACTCTTTTTATCATTAGAGTCAACCCAACTAATTATTATTCGTCAAAAAAAAAAAAAACCCCCAACTAATTATTATCTTACAAAAATATGTAAAACTAAAAAGGGACACCTAAAAAATTAAACAAACTCCTTTTATCAATATTTAATTTGTCCGCTACTTTATTGACCTCATAATTCTATATCTATTTAACTATAATTCTATATCTTATGGCAAATGATAATACTTATTGACATACTCCTATATCATAACCAAATAAGATTGACAAAAAATCAAAAATCAATTTAATTATTTTTTTTATAGTGCCCGATCGATATTGTTAAGATTGACATATATCATAACTTTTTTTGTCAATAACACTTACTGGCGAGTGCCTATGACACTCAATAATACTTACATTTGTGTTGAATTTTGGACATTCTTGAAAACTCTTGAAGGTTTATAGCCCTCAACAATCCTTTGTTTTCTTGTAGTGTTGTTGTTTGTAATAGAATTTTTTATTGCAATAATAATATGGTTTAAAGTGATATGCGTTGATAAATATGGTGATAATTATAAGGGTTTATTTTCGTTGTTGCAGGTTTATAGATTTTTTATATATTTTAAATGAAAATAAATAAACGTTAGTTCAATTCCTTAAAATTAGTTAAAATAAGCTGTCAAAAAAAAAATAGTTAAAATAAAAAGAGCAAAAAATGAATAAAAAATTATAACGAACCTTAAAATTATTTGAAATGGCGTTTAAAAGATAAGTTATAAACTAGTCAACTAAGTTATAAGTCTCTATAAATATTTTAAATTTTGATTTTAGTTCCTTTAAAAAATTTAAAATTTATATTTAATGCATCTCTTGTTAAAAAAATTTAAACTTTTGTATAAAATTCAAATGATATACATGAGTTAACTTAAGGACAAAACTTAAATGCATTTTTATACATGCAGTTTTTACTTTTCCTCTCACAAAGAGGTGATTTTTTTAATTAAAAAAACAGTTTTCTTTTATTTTATTAAAATGAAAAAATTCCAAAATCAACTCTTTGTAAGCGGAACAATAAGAACTGCATGTAAGTTTTGTCCTTAATTTAAAATGAAGACCAAAAAAGTCATAACGAAAAATATTTAAAAGACCAAAATTTGATCAAAGTTTTTATAGCCATTAAAAATAAAATTTAAGATATTTATAGAAACCAAAACTTTATTTAATCCAATTTTTTTATCAAAAAGTTCTTTTTTAGTCATGTAACTACTTATATGTTATAAGTCATAAATTATAAGCTAACATTTTGCCTTATCAAAAAGAAACTTTTTACAGATGTAATTACTGTTAGGAAAGGAGTGTGCTTCTCACTTATTATTGAACTAGCAATGCCTTTATATAGGCAAGGATACAATGTGTATGCAAACAATCAGTTTTGGCGCTTACAAACAAATCAAACTTAGCTTGCCTTGTTAAACAAGTTATCTAAGCTAGCTTATCAAAACTCACTACTAACTAATCAAAACAATTACAAACTTAAATCTCAACAAATCTTCCCTTAAATTGAACTTCATCAAGGTCAATTTACAACTTCCAGCTTGCACAGTCCAAGCTTATCCCTATGTCTGCAGAAATGCTCGAGGCTAAGAGCCTTTGTCATGATATCTGCTATCTGCTCAAAGGATGAGCAATGTACCAGCTGAACAATTCCATCCTTGGAAAGATCTCTTAAAAAATGAAACCTCACATCAATGTGTTTACTTCTGCCATGCATTACAGGATTTCTGGAAAGCTTGATTGAGGAGTTATTGTCACAGTGAATTGTTATACATTCTTTCAAATTCATATCTATCTGACCAAGGATCCTAGATAACCACACACCCTGACATGCACAGTTTGCTGCAGCTATGAATTCAGCCTCTGTAGTGGATAATGTCACAATTGGCTGCTTCTTAGAGGACCATGACACAGCTTTATTTCCAATCATAAACACATACCCTGATGTGCTTTTCCTATCATCCAAATCTCCAGCATAGTCTGAGTCTGACCACCCAGCTAGCTTGCATTCTTCACTTCTTGCATACCATAGACCAAGACTTGTAGTACCTTTCAAGTATCTTAAAATTATCTTCACTGCAGCCACATGAATTTCAGTAGGTCTTTCCATAAATCTAGCTACTAGGCACACTGAGAAGGCCATATCAGGTCTAGTAGCTAGCAAATACATCAGACAACCCACCATTTGTTTATAGTGTGTTGGATCACTAGCTTTACCAGTCTCATCCTTTTGCAATTTGCAGCCTGGCACAATGGGATTGCTTACACTATTGCATTCATTCATACCAAATCTTGCAAGTATGTCACAGGCATATTTCTGTTGACAAATGAAAATACCATTTTCATTTTGTACCACTTCAATGCCTAAGAAATATCTCATTTTGCCTAAGTCAGTCATGGCAAAATTCCTTTCCATTGAGTTTTTGAATTTATCAAACAGACCTTGATCATTCCCTGTAAAAATCAGATCATCTACATATAAACTCACTATGATGATTTTATCTCTTCCACTGTGCTTTACAAAGAGTGTGTGCTCATGAGGACATTTTTCAAATCCTTCTTGACAAAAATAATCCTCTATCTTACTGTACCATGCTCTAGGTGCTTGTCTCAAGCCATATAGGGACTTTCTCAGTCTATAAACCATGTCCTTCTTTCCCTTCTGGTACCCTAGGGGTTGCTCCACATATACCTCCTCATCTAACTCACCATGTAGAAAAGCACTTTTGACATCAAGTTGAAAGACATACCAGTTTCTAACTGCTGCAATTGCCAATATGGTTCTTATAGTGTCCCATCTTGCAACAGGTGCAAACACCTCATTGTAGTCAATGCCAAATTGTTGTGAATAACCCTTAGCTACAAGTCTTGCTTTATGTTTCTCAATCTTCCCTTGCTCATTATACTTGGTTTTGTATATCCATTTTACTCCAATTTTTCTTGCTCCAGGTGGTAATACTGTCAATTCCCAAGTGTTATTACTTTCTATGGAAGCTATCTCAGAATCCATAGCTTTTCTCCAAACACTATGCTTAGAAGCTTCATCATAAGTGATTGGATCATCACCAGGTGTGAATATTGCTAGGTTTTGGAGAGCTTCTTCATCAGTACTAGCTTCATTGGTCACATAGTCTTCAAGATAGCCTGGCTTCTTTGGAATTCTCTTGCCCAATTGAATTTCTTCAGCTTCATCACTGCTATCTTCAGAGTCAGGCACTATAACCTCATTTATATTTTCATCATGATCATCACTGGTATGATTTTCAAAGTCATCACCATTTTCACTGAGTTTACTTGAAGAGCAAGTTTCAGTGTCAATGTGATTTTCAACACTCATAGTCTTTGCAGTGTCAATTCTCTTGTTCTCCCAATCCCAATGACTGACTTCATCAAATTTCACATCCTTACTCACTATAATGTTTGCTTTTGTAGGATCATACAATTTATATGCCTTTGATTCTTCACTTATGCCTAAGTATATGCACACATAGCTCTTGTCATCTAGCTTCTTTCTCAAATTATCAGGTACATGGACATAACCAATACAGCCAAATTCTTTGAAATGACTTACTGAGTGTTTGCTTCCACTCCAAGCTTCTTCTGGAGTCATATCTTTAACAGCAAAGGTAGGGCATCTGTTTAAGATATGAACAGACCAATTGACTGCTTCAGGCCAAAATTTCTTGGGTATTTTCTTATCATCCAGCATGCACCTAACCATATTAAGAATAGTTCTATTCTTCCTTTCAGAGACTCCATTTTGTTGGGGAGTATAAGCAACTGTGAGTTGTCTTCTAATTCCATGTAAATCACAATATTCATTAAAGGCTGTAGAAGTATACTCACCTCCTCTATCTGTCCTCAAGCATTGAATCTTATGCTGAGTAGCATTTTCCACCATAATTTTGAATTTTTGGAAAGTGACTAATGCCTCTGACTTTTCATTAAGAAAATACACCCATGTCTTTCTACTCATATCATCAATGAAAGTAATGAAATATCTTCTTTTTCCATTTGATTCAGGAGTGATTGGTCCACATATGTCTGAATGTATTAACTCCAGCTTAGCACTAGCTCTCCATGAGCTTTTCTTAGCCACCACTTCCCTGTGTTGTTTACCCTCCATACAATTGCTACATTTTTCTATAGGTTTTGTCACACATGGTAATCCTAACACCATTTTCTTATTAGCTAACACTCCTAATCCTTTGTAACTAAGATGTCCATATCTCTGATGCCATACTTGACTTTCATTGCAATGAACAACCTTTAGGCATTTTGGAACAATGACAGGTGCTCTAATGACATACATTCTATTAAGTGACGTGTGTGGACATGATTAAACCAATTTCTTCATGAAAGACTTTGCAAGTTCCATTTCTAAATATGACAGTGAGATTTTTCTCTTGCAATTGACCTATACTCAATAAATTATTCTTCAAACCAGGAAAGTAATAGACATTAGTAAAAACCTGAGTATAACCTTCAATGTGTAGCTTTAGGTTTCCTTTCCCCATGACAGCCATTTTTGAATCATCTCCCAATTTGACTGAATCCTTGAAGCTAACATCAAAATCAAACAACCATTCTTTGTTACCAATCATATGATTGCTGCAACCTGGATCTAGAAACCATATCTCACTATGTGATTCTTGTGCCTTGACTTCTTTGGTTTCTTGAGCCATAAGCAAGATTTCTTCCCCTTCATCAAATTGGGCATAGTTTGCATTTTCTTCATCCCAGCTTGGACATTCAGATTGGAAATGCCCTAACTTTTGGCACTTAAAGCATTCAACATTCTGTTTGTTGAATTTAGCACCACTTCCATTTCTTCCACCACCTCGTGTTCTTCCCCTTCCACCACCACGACCTCTAGCATTCCTTCCACCATAAGAAACTTTGAGAGCTTGCTCTTCTTGTTCTTGTTGGCCTTTCATACGTTTTTCATGCACAATTAAGCTACTCTGTAATTCATCTACAGACATAGTAGTCACATCATGTGATTCTTCTATGGAGCAAGCCACATAGTTGAACCTTGATGTTAAAGAACGCAAGATTTTCTCAACAATATCACCTTGTGTGAGATTTTCTCCATGTGCTATCATTTTGTTCGCGATGGTGAGGGTTCGTGCAAAGAACTCATCCACTGATTCTCCTATCTTCATGTTCAAGCCTTCATATTCTTTCCTCAGAGCTTGCAATTGAGCTCTCTTAACCTTCGTGGAACCTTGGTACTTTTGGCTCATTGAATCCCAAATCTCTTTGGCCGTGTTTCTTGAGAGAATTGTTTCAAGGATTGATCAATCAATGGCTTGAAACAGATAATTCTTGGCCTTGAGATCCTTCAATATGCTTTCTTCTACTGCTTTCAATTGTTCTTGAGTTGCTCCTTCTGGAGCAGTGATGATTCCATGTTCGATGAGACTCCAATACTCCTTGGATCTCAACAAATTCTCCATAAGCATGACCCAATGATCATAGTATCCATCAAATTTGGGAATAGAGGGTGGTGCGAAATTGTTCGATTCCGCCATGGAAGCTTCAAGGAACGAAACTGATCGAGAAATCGTAACTGAATGCTAACAAACTTTGTAACTAACTGCGGTTATTGACAAAGAGAGAAGCAGAGGATCTAACCGGTAACTGATACCAATTGTTAGGAAAGGAGTGTGCTTCTCACTTATTATTGAACTAGCAATGCCTTTATATAGGCAAGGATACAATGTGTATGCAAACAATCAGTTTTGGCGCTTACAAACAAATCAAACTTAGCTTGCCTTGTTAAACAAGTTATCTAAGCTAGCTTATCAAAACTGATTACTAATTAATCAAAACAATTACAAACTTAAATCTCAACAATTACATGTAAAATTGATTTTGGTAGAATTGTTCTATAAAATTGATATGATAAAATTGAGTTGAAGATGAAATAATTTATGTTTTGATATATACATGTAAAATGGAGTTGAACAAAAATTTCTAGTATAAAATTCAATTCTAGAATCATAAGTTACACTTTATAGTTTCAACTAGAATCAATTATGGAGGTAGAATCAATTTTACATTTGAAAAATCAATTAAATAAGGAGTAAGAGTCCATTTTTCACCTCTAGAAACTTTGACCATTCTAAAAACGAAAACAAACATCTTATTTTATAAATCCAGAGTTTAATGGTCTGTTTGATATACAAATATAAATACTTGATAGAATAGTACAAGCCATAATAACACAAGACAATTGTTTAATTAAGGTATTGAATTTTTTTGTCTTGTGCGATGTTTCGTGGACAAAAAGTTATTTTTGTATTTTAGACAACTTATGCAAAAGATAAAAAGTTGTCCTTAATTTAGTGGGGGAAGAGAATCTCCGTTTTTGATCAGTCTCTTGATCTTTAGTTTGTCCAATCGATCTCATAAATAATTTATAATCAAACACAACACAATTAAATTTGTCATGTCCAGTTTCTTATTTTTTATCGAACTCATCTTAAATCTCATAAATAATCTTAATTAATCTTATCATAACTGATTTTCTTTCAAATAGAAAGAAAGTGAGGCTAAATGTCAAGTTCAAAGATACGATAGTAGAAGTGTAGAACCAAATTAATGGTAATGTAAAACGTCATCATGAAGTTTCATGTGTGGTAACCTGTATACTCCTATAGTATTAAAAAGAAATTAATACTATTACGTCCGCGTATGTATCCTATGATATTGCATGAACCATCACAGTCACGACGATTCTCAGCAATTGGACATATTTCAAGTTTTCAACCCATAGATCAAGTAACATTTTTTATAAAAGTAAATAAATACTACGTATATTAATTAATGATAAGAAAGCAACACATTGAACACACAATTATGTTCAATTTTTTTTTTTTAATTTCATGTTTTTTTTATAAGCACAAATATTAGAAGTTGATTGTTAGAAATTTCTTCGATTAGTAGTTGATTGTTAGAAATTTCTTTGAAAGAGTGGGTCAAGTCAACCTCTTTATCTCTTTAAATTCAATCTTTATATTTGTCCTTCTAATTAAATCAACCTTGTCACTTTAATATAAGATCTTTTATAGATTATCCTACATCCACATTGGAATTTGTATTTCCATTTTAAGGATAGTCAAAAATTAGGCAATTACTATCATAAAATCTTCTAAGATTTGATTTTAGGATCACAGAATCAGTCATTCTGATTCATCCAACTTTTTTGATTCATTCATGGAAGGGTACATAACAATGGAAATTGATGGAGACAAGGGACAAGATTTTCTTTGAGCCAAGATTTCGTTTGTGAGCATCTAAGGTAACATTGTTATTATCAATGAAAAGTCAAGAAGGGAAATGAAACTAAGATTATACCCACCATGTGTTTGTCTCACTCTCATTGATGTTATGTCACTTCCATTAGATATTCCTTCCTATGTATAGTAAACTAGTTCCAAGCCAAAGAAAATAAAGATATGGTTGCTCATAAAATAAAATAAAGATATGGTTGACTAGGTGGCATTATTTGATGGTAAACTTTTAGGTACATAGATATAGTTGAGTATTGGTACAATGTAAAAAGAATTGTTTAAAATTTGAATTTATGTTAAACGTTCGACCAAATTCTAGAGTACAGAAGTGGGTCAAAAATTAAGGAGAAATATTTCATTTGGTCTCAAATGTAATTAAACAAAAGTGGGTCAAAAATAATAATTATATGGTAAAAAATATAGATAAAATACATCAATTTAATTTTTTTAACTATTTTTTTTTATATCTGATACAGACGTAGTAGTATTCTTTATCACAAATATTAGAGAAATGTTTGTTATTTAAACATACAAAAGTCAGACACAAAATCAGAATTGAGAAGACAGAAAACAATAATATAAAAAATGAAAACCTTTGTTGATGTCCAAATTTTTTGTTTGAAAAACATTTTCGTTAGTCCAGATCCAGATCTGACGAATGTGATTTTTTTAGTTTTCTTCTTGTATATTTTATTTAATATGGGACGTCTGATCAGAAATCAACGACTGAGATTGACAACAGCGTGAAACCGTGTGACTCCGAATCCCAACATCTCTCCTCATTGACATGCAGATCCCACCATAAAAAAATTGTTACATACATTGATTTTCTCTACTAGGATCTCAACTAGAACAACTTGATTAGAGAAAATATATGTACCACAATTCCTCGATCAATTTGCAACTAGTCCAAACAACATCATGCTAATTGGAACAATTGTTCTTGCCTGTATACCTTACATGCATGGTACTGTATATTAGAATACATAAATAATATATCATGAAATTAATTATATATCATACAACATGATTAGTGTAAAAAATTTCCCACAATATATATGATCCATAAAATATAATATATATCAAAATTTGTGACTTTTAAATTAGAATGAAAGTCAATTTTTTGTAATATTCGAACAGTAATTAACTAAAGGTATAAACGAATTTTACACTATCACTCCATATGAATTATTAAATACAAAAAATATTTAGAAAGAGCGAGTATGTGTAATATAAAAGAAAAAAGTGCATAAAATAATAAGAATTTTAAAGATTCCATGAAAAAGGATTTCCATATCAAATTGGATCTAAAGAACTGAGCTGCGGGCCAGAGCAAATTAATATCGCATCACAACAGTATTATGGAATGATAATGGCTGTTGCCAGCAATCACTGAAAATGATACATGCCTCTTTTTCTTCTTTAGGTGGTGACTATGTGGGGTTGTGTTTCATATAGTACAAGTAATTTCTTGTATGAGTCTGAATGGCGACTATATTGTTGCATTGCATGTATCAATTAGGCAAGTGTCGTTGGGGCCAAGTCATGAGCTTGATGAATGTGAATATGTCTCATTGTGCTCAAGTTTATTGAAATAATTATTGGTTAGAGTTTATTTACTTCCATCTAAACTCTAAAGTATTAATTTGGAGTAATTAAAATGTTAACTTGATGTCGAGTAACAATTTGTTGAGGTTAAAGTTCGTAGGATGCTGGCAAACGTTTGAAAGCTCCAAAAAAGATGAGAGCAAATAGTGTGAGATTTTTAGGAATAGAAATTGTGTATCAAAATATATATTTTTTTTTTATAAAAAGTGTTGATGTATTTGTTTATATATAGTATATATTTTTTTAGAGCCATTGGAATTGATGAGTGAAGTCGTTATGATCGCTTATCCAAATGAACACCGGCTATGAGCCGTACATGTAGTGAGCTAAAGTGTAGCTAAGTAGAGATGTCAATAGATTAGGACGGTAACGGGAAATATTTATTCACTTCGTTCTCTATACATTATTTAAAATGCTCTCTATCAGTATCCTCATTTTTTGTCTTAAAAATTTTCTCCATAAATAAATCCAAAAAAAAAAAAAATTTCTCCGTAACTAAAGAAAATATTGGACCGGATCACCCAACAATAACATACATATCATAGACCTCAACCAAAGGGGACCAAGCTAGCCTATGCATCTATCGCTATAAGGCGCGTAAAATGTGTTTTTCTGTTCTGTGTTCACTATATGTCTATAGACATCTAGCTAGGTGTAGCTTTTGTCTTCTAAAAATTCCATTAAGGATGTTAAAGTTTGACATATCACATCACATTTTTCAGTTCATAGCTAGATTTCAAAATTACTAGTAATTGTTTTGTCGTGGATTATATAGGTTGCGGTGTAGAAAAATTGACACGAGAATCTTTATTGTAAATTTGTAATGATATCTAAATATTCTAAAGATGATCATCAATTCATCATCGTGCACAAATGAAGAAAAAAAAAATACAAATTTGATGCTATCATCGTCAACAAGGAATAGAACAAAAAAAAAAATGCATGCATGGAGTAGTATATTGTTTGCTTGAATAAATTCCATATTATGCTTTAGGACCCATTTTTGTAGAAATTATTATAAAAGAAATGACTGAGATATTGAACAATTTAGAAGATTAATTTTTTTGTTTTTGTTTACCATTACGAAAATTATTTGAAAATAATGGTTTAAAAAGTGATTTTTGATAATGATAAAAAGTGAAGTATTGATTTTTTTTTTTTTGGAAAAACTACTTAAAAGTTAAAACAACTTTTCATTTAAAGTAATTTTTATGTTTTGTTTTTAGATTTTCATTTTAAAGAAAAACTATAACAAATGCATGAAAACTTAGTAAATTAATTGTGTTTAAAAAAGTAAGTGATTTTTACACACATGCAATGTAACAAACAAGCTCTTAGTATTTTCTTGCTCTTTTTTGTTTTTTTGTTTACAATTAGTTGGGAATCGAACCCAGCACTTATAGCATACTACCTAAATCCTTCACCATTAGATCAAACCTAATAAGTTTGTCTTGCTGTGTGAAACTCAAACACATAAAACATTTTAAATAAAAAAAAAGGAGAATGAGAATTCTATATGTTCACACTTTACATATACTACAACATATTAATGTATGGACAAGATTTCAGAAACAACATAGTGGGATTTAGTAGGAGCTATAGTTTGGGTCACACACTCACACTACACACATTTGGTATTAGTTGGGAATTCTGATGAAATTCAAAATGGTTGTACAACAATTTATGAAATACTGAAATAATTAAATGTCATAATTTAAGAAAACGGAAATAATTAAATGTTCTCGCGAACATAACTTAGTTAGTAGGAACATTGTATGTAATATGTAGGACCGGAGTACGAACTCTAATACTCTCATTTATTCATCTTATAATAGGTGAAATTCTAGTCACTAAACTACTTAACAAAAAAATAATACTCTCTCCGGTCCAATGTATAAGGAACAATTTGGAAAAAAAAATTGGTCCTTTATAAAAGAAACAACTTATAAATTTATGCTTTATTAATTAAATATTTCCATTTTTACCCTAATTAAATATCCTTGTGAATAGCAAAAGTCACATTGGAATTAAGCATAGTGGTGTATGTAGATAATTATAAGAGAGAAATATAAATTAATACACCATGGTTATTTTTGGAATAGATAAAAAAATTTAGAATTTTTAATTAAAAAAATAAGGTTTCTTGGTCTTTGTGTTTTTTCCAAATTGTTCTTTATGCATTGGACCGGAGGGAGTAATTAAATGTAACATGTTGATTTTTTTGTAAAAAAAAAAAGGTATATATTTTCTTCTCGTGTCCGAATAGATAAATTTAAACGGGAGTGAGTTTTAGAATCAAGGGGTGGAAAAAGAAGCTGACTAAAATTATAACAATGGACTGTCTTTTTGTGTATTCTCACATCTTTGAAATATTGGGCCTCTGGGCTTGGCCCTTTTCATTGCAAATCAGTTAACCCAAAAAAACCGTTTTTGTTCAAGCAGTATCTTCTTCTCTGTGAAAGAGGTTAGATTGATTAATTTGATGGCGCTTCAACTCCAACCAATATCTTCTCTGCATTTTCAATTTTTTCAACCCCTAACTCCTCAAACTAAAACCCACACCATTTTCAAATTCGCACTTTCTTGTTCCAACGAAACAACTCAAGTTGAAACTAAGGTTGTTAAGAAGAAGAAAAACAAAAACTCCAGACCAAGTTTCACTCACCAAATTCGAGATAAATGGTCCATCAAATTAGCTTCCCAAAGAGAAAAATTCCCATGGCAAGAACAACAAGAACAACAAGAAGCAGAACTAGAGGAACAACCACAACCTCAAGAAGACGTGTCTTCAACGAGTAATTACCCTCTAAATTTTGAGTTTCCAAAGCGTTTATCACCTTGGCACGTGGCAGAAAATTCTAAACATCCACAAAATGTGTCTGAATTTGATGCTTCTGAGGAAAACGAAGAAAATAAGAAACCGTTACAGAAAAATTCTAGTGGTTCAAGAGAAGTTCAAGAATTAGAAAGTAGTAGTAGTAGTTTGAAGAAGAGGAGAAGCAATACTGAATTGGCAGAGAAGTTGATTCCTGAACATGAGTTACGGAGACTTAGAAATATGGCGTTGAGAATGGTGGAGAGGTTCAGTGTTGGAGTTGCTGGTATCACTCAAGAATTGGTGGATTCTATTCATAAAAAATGGGTTGTTAATGAAGTTGTTAAGTTTAAGTTTGATTCTCCTCTTTCTGCTAATATGAAAAGGGCACATCAAATTCTTGAGGTTCAATCTTCCTTAAATATGCTTGAATTATGTCATTTAACTTACTTCTCGATTCGAAATGCAAATGCACCCTTTGTTTTTGATGTTGGGAGTTTTTTGATTGGTTTATTTGAGCTTATCTGCTAGCATAATTGCGAGACTGTTTGAGAGGGCTTATGGAAATAACTTATGAAATGTTCATAAGTTGTTTTCAGCTCATTTTCATAAACTCTTCAGGATAGCTTATGAAAATGGCTTATAACTTCAATCAATATAATTTAACTTTATTTTATTATTTTTGTTATAGAAATAGATTATACATAAGCACTTATATTATGAGCGCTTATGCTATAAATGCTTAATCAAGTTGTTTATTCAAACATGGTCATAGGCCCCGTTTGGAATAGCTTATTTTTAAGCTTATGCAAAACAGGTTATGCAAATAAATAAGTTTTTATGCATTATTATATGTTTGTCAAGGTATCTTATGATAAAATAGCTTATAAAAATACAGTTTTCGTTAGTGAAAACTTATAAAATAACATAAAATTTGATTTATTTGCATAAGCTGTTTTGCATAAGCTTAAAAATAAGCTATTCCAAACGGGCCCATAGTGTGGTTGCTTGCTTATAACAACTTGTCTTTTTATCAATGAATATTTGAATTGCTAGAGCCTTTATATTCATAGTATTATTTTCTTGCTTGATTAGAGTAAAACCGGAGGCATTGTGGTGTGGCGATCGGGCAGTTCCATAGTGTTATATCGAGGAATGACCTACAAACTACCTTGTGTAGAATCATACAAAAAAGTATATGATGCTCAGAAGAAGAATGATGTTGATCATTCGATGCATGTTGGAAGTGGAAGTAATGCTCAAGTAAGTGTGAAAGAAACAGATGGACCTATAGAATCATTTAATCAAGACTCTGCAGAGTATTTGAAGGATACGAGTGAAGAAGAAAAGATGGAATTGATCGAACTCAACCTTTTGTTAGATGAATTGGGTCCGCGCTTCAAAGATTGGACAGGCTGTGAGCCTTTACCTGTTGATGCAGACCAGTTACCTGCTGTCGTTCAAGGGTATAAAACACCATTCAGACTTCTTCCATATGGGGTGAAAGCTAGTTTATCCAACAAGGAAATGACTGTCATGCGTAGAATTGCTAGAAGAACAGCTCCGCACTTTGCCCTTGGTATGACAGAAGCTCTCTAGTTACATTCATGTCTTCAAATTTTTCTTTCCAAAAGATACTATTGTTTACTGCTGCAGGAAGAAATAGAGAACTGCAAGGTCTGGCTAGAGCTATAGTAAAGCTGTGGGAAACAAGTGCTATTGCAAAAATAGCCATCAAACGTGGTGTTCCCCATGCATCTAATGATAGAATGGCTGAAGTACTCAAGGTATTTCTCATGAACCGCTAGAAATTTGACAATATTGCTGTTTAATTTAATTGCAATGGAATTTATCATCCTAAAAAGGGGATATGGATCCTCTAAAGTGAGAAATTCACTTTAAAGTGTAAAATGAGTAATATCAGACATTGATTAAAAAATCAAAGGTCGATATTGTAGGTACATCATAACAAATCACGAGCTTATTAAAATAACAACCCTCAATATTCTCACTCTACACCTTAGTTTGTAAATGAGATTAGGATTTCAAACCCATAATTAAAACGTGAGCATATAGGTAGATGAATTAATAGAAATGAGACCTGCCTAGTGTTGTAAAGTGTACACGTCTATGTGCATTCTATTATTTTCATCTGAAAACCACTACATTTTCTGATAAATACTTCTGTTGTCTTTTTTATCTTTGCTGTTTACACCAGCAACAACTGGGTTTAAAATTTTCATGGAATTGCCAAAGTTTGACTATGCCACCAACCTAAAAAGTTAATAGAAAATGCCAAACACAGACGAGTTGACTGCATAATTCATTCATAACCGTGATATTTTCCCAGATAAAAACATGTTTTATATCATAAGACAAACCAGTTTGCTAACCTTCCGTCAACTAGGATTATCAATTGAAAGTATAAGATGAAGTGTAAGGAAAGACCTGTGTGAATTTATTGACTACTGTGATATTTGCCTTTGTTTTAGATCACGATTACATTCAAATTACTGTTTTTTAATACCATAATCATGGTTAAAGCGAAAACATCAGTCTTAGTTCAAAACACAGCAACTTGACTCCTTGAACTTACCAGGCTGTGCTTACATTGGTGCGAAATTTTCCAACATGTAGAAAATAGCATTATAGGTTGTCAATATTCACAGTTTAATAATATTCATGGGAATGGGTTGCTAAGATTCAAACCACAAGTGATTTGCCGCAATTGAAGGATTGCCTGAAGGAGGTAGTCAATAATATAGTTGAAGGAGGTTCTTGCATGAGACCCACCCAATATTGTTCTGAATTCTTTTTAATGAGATTTGGGTCACATAAAAAATTCATTTAATTAATAATATCCAAAAGATTGACTGCAGTTTTACTTTTGCTATGGTCATGCATTTGGAGGCTAACCAACACATTTGTTTTCTTGTAAGAATGTAAGGATTGTTAGCGTTTGATGCATGAATACTTCGACATCTGTTTTTGTTCATAATTTATCCCATTCTTCAAACTTACGGCGTTTTCATTTCATGCATTTGCAGAAATTGACTGGGGGAACTCTACTTTCTAGAAATAAGGAATATATTGTATTTTACAGAGGCAATGACTTCTTGCCTCCTGTCGTCACCAAAACCCTGACTGAGAGACAGAAACTAACTGTCATTCAACAAGACGAGGAAGAGAAGGCACGACAAAGTGCTTCAGCTATTACTATATCAAATAGAAAATCATCTCAAATGCCGTTATTAGCAGGCACCCTTGCCGAGACTAGGGCAGCAACTGCCAACTGGGGACACCAACCATGTAAACAAGAAGTTGAGAAAATGATAAGAGAATCCACCTTGGGTAGATTGTCTTCTTTAATCAGACATCATGAGAATAAACTAGCTCTAGTAAGTTACAAGAGACCAACTGAAATAATTTAAGATTATCTGTTGTTACCACATCTATCTAACTTTATATGGTTATAGGCAAAAACAAGGTTCAGGAAGGCCGAGAGGGATTTAATTAAGATACAGGGTGGTTTCAACCCAGCAGACCTTCCAACTGATTTGGAGACATTAACTAATGAAGAGAGAATATTGTTTAGAAAGATGGGTTTGAGTATGAAGCCATACTTACTTCTAGGTAAGAACAACAAATTTACTATAGCTTTATGAGTGCTGCTTTTTTACAAATTTATTATACAAAATATGTTAAAAGCATGAGATTTTCAGGGAGGCGAGACGTTTATGCCGGCACCATAGAAAACATGCATCTACACTGGAAATATCGTGAGTTGGTTAAGATACTTGTAAAAGGGAAAAATTTAGCCCAAGTTAAACACATTGCGATATCTTTGGAAGCTGAGAGTGGTGGGGTGCTAGTGTCTGTAGACAAGGATACCAAAGGCCATATAATAATTATTTATCGTGGGAAGAACTACTCCCGTCCACAGGTTATTAGGCCCAAAAGCTTGTTGACACGGAGACAAGCATTGGCTCGATCTATGGAGCTTCAAAGACTAGAGGTAATAAAGCAATAGCCTGTGAAAAAATGGAGTTACTAAGATTTTTATTTGTTCTATAATCTCATGAAGTTCGTAAATAAAATTTCAGGCACTAAAACATCATATCTCAGATTTACAGGAGATGATTGAGTTGCTCAAATCCGAGCTAGTAAGAAATTTTATCACTTCTATATTACTCTGTTGTAATTATTTTGTATAGGTTTAAAGTTTCTGTTGTTGATTTCAGGATGATAAGAAAAATGAAAAGGTGATTGACGGTGACAAAACTATGTACTCGACACTGGATAACAACGTTTCTTCTGATGATGACATGGAAGACCTAAATACTCTTTCTCCATAGACAAATACCAGGTGCTTGTAATTTACTAAATAGTAACTTACTAACTTTGCCTATAATATTCAGTAACAACATTAAGTGAATGTTAACAATACTGTCCTTATTCCTCTTTTTTCTTTGCCTCGTTATTCTCTTTAATTAAACTAGAATGAAAGGACTTAGGACGAGATTCATTTTGACAAAGACGACAGTGGTGGTGAGAACTTGAAACATCAAAACTGGCTAATTGACTTGGTACAGTAATCCATTGCAATAGCTTGTAGAGGTTGAGCATTATGGGTGACTTAGAAGATGAACAAGAATGTGAAGCTTAAGCTACTGAGCACAAAAACTTGATCCATGCCTTTGATGTTTCTCGCAGTTTTTCTCGGTCAGTAGGTTGGAAGAGATTGTTATCGTTACTTCCATTGTCTGTGTCATTTATATTTTTTTTTTTTTTTGAAAACTCGGTATCCGGCCCTAGGACCAACTAATCCGAGGGGACTAATCCCACCGCCCACTTGCGGGGACCCCATTTAAAGCCAGAGTTTTTTTGCTCTGTATAGACTAGCCCACCGAAATTGGCATCAGAGGGAATCGAACCTGAGACCTTGAGAGGAGCATACTCCAAGGACCCAAACCAACACCACTAGGCCAACCCAAGTGGGTTCGTCTGCGTCATTTATATTAAAGTGATGTAACATGTGAAATGGTTAATTCAGTTGTATGGATTATAAATTGCATGATCAATTCAGTTTGATAGATGGATAATAACACCATCCCTTGACATTACATGTAACATGTTCATAATTGTGTAAATATTTCACTAAAAAAAACCATAGAGTAAAGTTCTTATCCTTTGTCATGCCTCTTACTACTCTTTATTTTGTCTCTACAAATATTTCTTATCGTTCTTAATACTTTATATGTGCATCAAATAGGAAGTTATACTTACTATGATATAAGAAAAAGGTGGGTGAAATACTTTTATATGATTTCAATCTTTATGTCTAAGTTGCAAAGGTGGGTGAAATATTTGTGAGACATCTAAAACAAGATAAGCAGACAATTTCATTTCATTTCATTACCAATGTTTTAGAGTACAAACAAAGTCAAAGTTGCAGGGTGCATGAAATTAAAAAACAAAAAATTAAAAAAATAATTATTGATTGCTACTGGAACTCATTCTTCTCTACATGTGGCGTTTGTTTACTTTCTATGGCTTGAAAATCATTTTATGACAAAAGCCATTCATGCATACATTAACGACATATTTACTACGGGCAGATACTTTAGGACAATCTTTAGTAGATGTACATGCGATAGATGGTACAATGATTTTTGGATCACTGGCAACCTCCTTTGTAATAAGAAATAGGAAAAAAAATAAAATTATAGCATGAACTAATTTGAGATTTTTAGTCATATTCTCTCCCTTCGTATGTAACAAATGGAATATGGTTCGATCAATTTATAGTGTATAAAAGTTATGCAATTTTTTTAAAAAAATATCAATATTTTATTTTTTTTTAGCATTTAAGGTGATCAATGGGTTGTATTTGACTATGTAATAAATAATTTATTTTTTTTGTCAAATAAATATCTTTTCGGTGGATCAATGTTTTAAGTTTACCTCTTAAACACGGTGAAGGGGTAACAAAAAATATATAATCATTAAAATTCATTATTTTTTAGGTTTTAATAATTTTTTTATTCCTATAAATATTCCAAATTATTTTGTACTTAGTAGTATGTATAAAATATTTCAACAAATTTTGGACTCACAAATAGTTTGGTAAATGCTTAAAAAAAAAATAGTTTGGTAAATAGTTTTAACTTTTAAATCTACACACACGTGTATCCTTCAAAAGTTTATTAAAGCGAGTTATAGGGACTAAAAACTCGTTTTGATAACTGGTTGTCTGGGGGAGTTTATTGTGATTACTTTGGATTCTTGTTACGGCATTTGGACAATGCGAGGATTGTCTTATTTGGCCCTTTTGTGTTGGTATTTGCGACCTGGATCCGGTGTTATAACTGCTTCACGCAGTAAAAGATCCCAGCCACAGATTTTTGATCGGGCAATTAAATTTGATTGAATAGTTATAAACAATTACGACGTCACGTGGTAATTGTGTGTAATCCAAACCCGGTATTTGCTTAGTTCATTTCCAAGAATACATGAGATCATTATGCTATTGTGAACAATATTGGTGAGAGTATAAAGTCAAAGTTGCAAGGTGGATGAAATATTTGTGAGACATCTAAAACAAGAGATAAGCGGACAATTTAATTTAATTTAATTTAATACCAATATTTTAGAGTACAAAGGCAAAGTTGTAAGGTGCGTGAAATTAAAAAACAAAATAAAAAATATAATTATCGGTTGCTACCGGAAGAACTCATTCTTCCCTACATGTGGCGTTTGTCTACTTTCTACGGCTTGAAAATCATTTTATGACAATAGCCATTCATGCATACATTAACAACATATTTGCTACGTGCAGATACTTTAGGACAATCTTTAGTTGACGTACATGCGATAGATGTTGCAATGATTTTTGGATTATTAACATCATCCTTCGTAATAAGAAATAGGAAAAGAAATAAAATTATAGCAGGAACTAACTTGAGATTTTTAGCCATATTCTCTCTCTTCGTATGTAAGAAATAAAATATGGTTTGATCAATTTATAGTGTATGAAGGTTATGCAATAAAAAAAATTCAATATTTTTATTTTTTTAGCATTTAAGGTGATCAATGGGTTGCAATTGACCATTTAAAACACTTAATTAATAAATATCTCTTAAGTTTGCCCCTTAAACACACTTAGTGAAGGGGTAAAATAAAAAATATATAATCATTAAAATTCATTATTTTTTGGGTTCCAAGTTCACAACCATAGACATTACTGTAACAACACACCATGATTCTCCCTCCCATTCGGTAAATTGGAAAGGACTCTCCAACACATTAGCAGTGTTCTGAAATGTACCACCATGTAATGTGCAATATAGCATAATGTATGGACAGGTTCATTAGAGACCTGCAAAAACCAAGTTTGTCACCAGCAACTCTTTCAAATGTTCGTTGGCTCGAGACCGCAAAATGGACAATCGCCATTATATTTTAGGAAATGGTAATATTTAGAAAAGTTTAGAAAAAGTATGCAGGCCAAGGCAGATAATCTACCTAACTAGCATTAACATCGTCCCTTTGCAAAAGTTTCCTTCAAAAAATTCACCACAATTGAAGCTAGCTCGGCTAAATGCTCAGTATATACATGGTCAGCTCCTTTTACAATATGTAACTTGTGATTAGGTAGGATCTTGGCAAACTCAAGTGCATCTCCAACAGGAATTATTGCGTCCGCGTCACCATGAACAGTAAGAAACCTGTCATGTATATATTATGAGACTCTACATTATCTCCATCACTAAATAATAAGAGAATAAGAAAAGACATACTACAATTATCAACATTATAAAATCTTGATCAGTCTCCCAAACCCTTTTGAAGTTCTTATTCAAAATTTAAATTTCTGAAATGATCAATTGATAAGGATTTTCTGTTATTCCAAAACTTTGCAGAAGCATGTTCTTGAAGGAGATCATTTCAAATTTGAAAGTCTTTTGATTTAAATATAGATTTATAGAGGCAAAATGTCATCTGCTATATACTGTAGGTTGTAGCCAAAACACCTTCACCGTTCACAAATTCCACTATACAGATTATTGCAATGAAACTGTTGCAATAAAGATGAAAGGGTTTCACTGAAAAGGAGACACAAACTACCATAATTTTTTTCCCTCACCTGCAATCTTTGTCAATCTGCAAGCATGCTTCATGCATATTTATGTTTAACCGATCCTTTAAACTTTCCTCAGTAATACGATAATCAACACTTCCTACAAAAGAAGGTATGATGTGATGTCCTCAAGAATTTGAAACAAGTAATATTAATTACATCTTTTTGTTGTACAAAATTACATTTTTTGTGTATGTGTTGTTTCACTTTCAAAAAAAGAGGCGCGGCAAAGGTGCTAAGAATGATGTTGTTGGAGCATTGCATCAAAGATTAAACAAAAAAAGAGCTCCAAAGTTTTTTAAGAAAATAGTTTTGTAGCCTTAGAACAAGAGTGTAGAGTGAAACAAATCAAGGGCGAGGTTCTGGACTTGCTCATTTTAGTAAAAATGCATGCAATGAATAACATGTTCAAAGTAGAGAAACAAACAAGTTATATGGATCCTGAATTCCTTGAAAGCATCGCTTCAATACATTCTTCTACACCAATGACAATTTTAAGTATTTCAACACATGGCTGATTAAATGGACGGTTACCTGACTTAGTCTTCAACTCAATGAAACCTTCCTTCCTGATTCTTTCGATGAAATCTTTTCCAAGACGATCTTCGAGGCCTGCCTTCAGATCATAGCGACCAGAGAGGTTGGCAACGGTTTTAATATCATGATACTTTGAAGCATAAAGAAGCACCACATTAGCTCCTGCCCCAAGATACAGAAACTATTCAGAACAATTTCAACATAAAACCATTAAAACTATTTGCAGGGTGATAGGAAGAGGAAGGATGGGAGTTTAATTTTAGTAATTTTCCGGAGTAACTTATTGGATTAAGCAAAAGTCTTTTTATTCGTAAGTATGGACTAAAATGTATGGTTGAAGAATCAGCAAGTGTCTGATAAATGATAATATGAAAAACCATTGTAACACAACAAACCTTTACTGTGCCCAACAATTGCCATAACTCTACGATTTGCTTCGTGAAAGTGTTGAGCTACAGAATGTATATCGTCAACCTCCCTCCAGTAGTTGCCAAATTCAAACGAACCTTCACTTTCCCTATAAGGAAAACTCGAAAGCTAAATCAAAACGAAGCAATTAAATAATACTAGTGGTTTAGATTAGGTAACTTAAGTTTCATAAATGTATGGCTAGTGTTGATCCAAGGTTCTTTGAATAAAATAAAATATCATTGTCAACTTTACACGAAAATAAAAATAAGTACAAGGTTTTGATGTCTAGCATCACAGAAGAATTCCCCAAGGGACTTTACCTTACCATTTTTGTTATGGTTCTAAATCTATTAACACTGGTATTCTTAATATAAAGTGAAGTTTTTTGCATATTTCGAGATTACAGGCATAAATATGAACAAAATTTATGGTTTTGTTCTGTATTACAAGAAACATACCCATTTCCCGTGAAGTCAAAACGGAAAGAACTGATTCCTGCATTCTCTAGAGCAGCTGTAAGTTGTGTCATGATAATGTCTTCCTGGAGATTGAAAAACATAATCAAACAATGATAAATATTGAATTTGCATAATAATTATAATTATAACAAATATAAATAGGGAGTTCATAATCCATAAGTCAGTGAAACTAACCTTGGAGGCTCGAAGACCATGGCATAGAATAACAATCTCTTTGGTCCCAGCTTCATGCAATATGCCTACTAGTTTATTGCCATGATTGTTGGTTATTACGACTTTCTGCTGCTGGGAGGCTGAGAAAATAATTCAACAGTTCAAGTCAGTTTGTTTGAAATTGATTGATTTGATCATTCAATAAGTTGTTTGCCATACTTATTTGTGTCTATTTCAATAAGTTGTTTCCGTAAGTTCTCTCAAACAGTCTTGCAAGTGTTAAGGCTATTAGATAAGCTCAAATAAGTCAATTCAAATAGACACGGAGAGTAGAACTCCTCAAATAACATACTTTCAACTAGAACCTGCTATTTTAATTCCAGGTAGGTAACTTGCAACAAACATATAGACAACAATTAAACCAGTAGCTTCAAAATAATCAAATTTCAAAAGAAAAAACTCACAAGGGTTTTGTGTAGATTGGGCCATCTTCAATTATTGGTTTTCCAGGGATGGAAATGCAAACTGGATCAAACCTAGAAAAGGTTTAATTTGGAAAGTTCAATGAATCTTAAAAGAGGATGAACGTCAAGCTGCAGTAACATGTTTGAGTCGTCGAATTTCAAATGGATGGTTGAAAAAAAATTATGTGTGAAATATAATTTAAAATTTAAATCGGAAAATCTAAAATTAATAATTGACATCTATGGATGTGTTAAAATTTTATGATAGAGAAAGACAAATTTTGAATTAGAAGATCTGAATTAGAACATCTATGAAATGCGTGAAACAATCAACTGTGTCAATCAACTTGGGACAGAGAGAGTAATTTTTTTGTAGAAAAACTTAACTAAAATTAAACTTTCTATATTCATTTCGCATAGCAAAATACCATTTTTATTTGAATTTCCCATTTTTTACAATATATTTTTTCTTTTTAATTACTCCATATACTGCATCTCGGTGCATTTTGTTATAGTTCCCTCTTGTTTATAATCTAAATAAATGGTCATAATCTAAATAAATTAAAAATAAAGTAAAAGATAAAAAAATTAAATGATGTGTATTTTTTTAAAATAAGTAGACTTGTTTATAATTTTGGTGTCCTTATTTTAAATGGTTTTGATATCAACCTGTTGTGGTCTATCTTTCATTTTTCAGACATTTGAACTCAAATTTAATAATGCATCAATGATGTGGCACATGTTATGATGACATGTCATAATCCAATTGTATAAATAAAAGCTCTGACATTGTTTACATAATTATAAAAATAAAAAAACACAATTTATAGGTTTTGAACTATTTAATAATTTTTAAATAGGTCCCTAAATTAAAAAATAAAATACTCTTGACGAAAAATAGGTATGAAAATATAATAGTATTTAAAAATTTGGCAATAGTGAAGCACCAATAAATAATAGTGGTGATTAAAATAAAATACTGAAAGAAAAATAACAAAAGGGAAGAGCCAAAAGAAAACCGAAGCTCTAATACTATATAAAAACTCAAAAAAAAAAAAAAAAGAATACATTTGTATATTGTATATGTACATTAGTATAAGTAATGGTAGTCATATTTATATTATAGAGTTGGCGGGAAAAAAAAAACACAAGAGAATAATAGACAAAATAGACGCATGTATATCGATAGAGTACAAATAGCGCTTGCCAAATTTTTTTTAAAGTGACTTATTCATAAAAACAAATTAAGGTATTTTATACATATATTTTTATTGAAAGTCTAAAGCGGCTTAAAGCAATGGAACTTTGCGGATTTGCCTGTTTCACTTTTCCATGATAATGACGTTTCTTCTTCTCCTGTTCACTGCATCGTTTTATCAGTCGATCTCTTTGCTGATACTCACTCGGATGAGGTTTTCATGAAGATTGTACTTTCTCCGATTGACGATGAGGTTCTTGAACCTCCGGTTCTTCAAGAAGTTCTTGAAGACAACGACAGACGTTGTTTGCTCTGCCAAAGTATTGACTAGAACGCACTGCAACAATGTCTCTACCTTTGTTCCGGTTTTTGTTGCAGAAACTATCTTACCGCGTATTGATCATGAAGATCCCGATGAATATCAAACATTGTCGATGAGTGACCTTCAAGGGAATGTATGGGATATCATGATAAAATATTTATCCTTGGCGTGCATTCCTTGTTATTGTTGTTTTCACAACCTTAAATGGATGGAGCTCGTGTGTTGAGGGCAATGCAGGTGTACATATCATCGGTATACACCAATCAGTTTTGGCGTCTCTGCATTCTAGAAACTAATAGGAACTTGTGGGGTCATTATGATTCATCTTAGTCGTGTTTTTCTTGCTTTTAATTCGGTTGCCAACAAGATGGAACCGTTGGGTCATGAGAGTCAATCAAAAGATTATATTTTGACTCAGACTAACCATGCAAGTGAGTTTGACACCACATCTTTATCCTTTATTGTTTTAGGTATTGTGGAATTTAATAGTCTAGTGGAGTGGATAAGTGAGATGACGCGGTTCGAATTTCAATCTCTGCATATATAATGCAATATTTCTGTCAACCGAGTTAAGCTCACAAGACAATGAAATCTCTCTATTTTACTATAAAGTTTTTGTTTTTGTTTTTGTTTTTTCTCAAATAAAAACTGAGTAAAGGGATTAATATTGATTGATTTTGCATGGAACTACCTAAGGAGTTTATATTTTATCCGAAATGATG
This sequence comes from Trifolium subterraneum, assembly GCA_951799995.1. NCBI lineage: Eukaryota > Viridiplantae > Streptophyta > Magnoliopsida > Fabales > Fabaceae > Trifolium > Trifolium subterraneum. The sequence continues at coordinate 3,266,057 of OX637464.1, forward strand.
GATTATATAAATAAAATTTAAAAAATGTTTTTGCTTAAAATGGTTTGCGGCTGCACCGTGTTATTTTATGGATTGTTTGTAATTTTTTAAAAATGTATCAGTAAATGGAGTAATATATTAAAAAATATTGTTGAAAAAAGTATAAATATTCGAAGGAACATTTAATTTTTTATAATTATATATGTCCATAGTTAGACGATTAACGATTTTTAGTAGTTTTCAAAAATATTTTTATATTTATGGATGTGTGCAAAAATAAGAAAAAAAAAATACAAAAGAATTTATGAAAATAAGTGAAACACGAGACAAATAAATATTTAATTGTTGATAAAATAATATAACATTACAAAATTTTGTACAATTATTTAAATATAATAAATCATTTGATAAGAGATACATAAATGTAACAAGGGTTTCGTGTTTGTGAAAAATAAAAATAGGGGTTAATTAAATTTTACATATGCTTGTATTTTTTTATCATATATATAGTCTTATCACATGACATATATGACTCCAAGATCGAGTTATATATAATACTAGAGATATATGTATTACGGTATTTGTAAGTTATATGAGTGGGTATTGTATATAGAGTTGGTTGTATTTTTGTGATTGAAATGTATGACTATAGTCATAATTAATTCATGAGAATGAAAAAAAATTAATTGTATGATTTATCTAATATTTAAAATTGTTTTTTAATTTAAAATTAAAATAATGTATTAATTTTCTTAATTTTTTCTTTAATTAATTAGTAGGATATCCGTGCGTGGATGCATGGAGTTGCCTGTTGTGCTCCTTATTACTTTGGAACTATGAACTTAATGATTTTATTTTTAATTATTTTAGGAAATTTTAAAATGAAAATGTATTATGTAATATAAACCTGCCAAATAATCATCTTATCTTAATCTTAATTTTAATTACTATAAAAGGAGAATAAGGTTTATGTTAAGCACCCATTAACCCTATTTTTTCCTCCTAATCTCTCTCTTAATCACCAGCCCCACCTACCTAATAAATAAAAAGTCCCAACAACATCAATATTAATGTTGTTTATATGGAGCAACTAAAATACATCTTTATTCTTCTAAAATTTGGCCAGTTAGTCTCTTTCATCAAGACCAATGTTTATTCTTCCAAAATTCCCTCTCTCACGCGTGAAATATGAAACAAGGCAACCTGACTCTTAAATCTCCATCTCCAATCTTTTATGTTCTTTAACTATTCCTCTTTTAAAAATACACTACACTACAAGATCTTATGGTTTTTTTTTTTTGGTCAGATTTTTAATTTTTATTTTGAATTTCTTTGCACTAATTTTTATCTCGGGTTTTGATTTTTATTTTGATAGCATAGAGGTATAGCGATGGTCGATGGAGCGGCAGGACGACGAAGGTTGCAGGACAGCAGTTGCAGCGACAACACACAATCGGCTTCAAGGTGGTGATGACTTTTTATACATCTTCTTTCTTCTTTTTCGTGCTGTTTTTTCCTCTGAATTTTGTGTCTATCATTGTTGGTGATTTATTCTTCTCTTCTTACTATTCTTTAGAATCCCAAACCATATCAATTATTGGCAAAGTTCTATATGTTTCTTTTTTCTACCCATAAATCATGCATAATAGCTATGGTTCCTTCTCATTTATATGTCAAGCTGCTGTTAAAATGTTGTGTGAAGTTGTGATTTGTTATCCTCCAATATCAATTTTTAGTTGTTAAACTACTTCATTTTGGGGTGGGTAGTTTAGTGAGGCTAGAATTAGTAATTGAGATAAAATGCATTGTATGTGTCTGATAAAATGCCCGTGAGAAAATTTGGTGTTTAACATCACATGTTTTGGTATGAATTAGAAGTCAAATGTTTTATTACAACGTATTTGCTTAAACAAATTTTTTATTTCAACATATTTTCTCATATTACTAAATTTAATTTGATGTATTGATTCAATTATGAGTTATTTGGAATGATTCCATTATGAGTTATTTTAGTAATCTCTCTTTTCAACTACTGCTTATTTTGCAGGGTGGCAAGATTCGTGTGACTATGCAAAAACAGTTATTGTAAATATCAAAACATAAACTTAGTGAAGGTAAAGTTTATAAGATGTCCTATTTAATGATATAAATGAATTTCCTTACCATTGTGTTTTGTGTCGTTTATTTCTTTGCTTTGTTTTTTTGATGTGTTAATTGAGTTGCTTATTTTGTTGTTCTCATCTCTATCTTATAATTCATGAATATAATAGATAATAGTTTCTTCTTCTTTTGAACAGACACAACAAACTTTCTCATTGAAAGAGTAGTGGAAAGTGCATAAGATTTGTTTTTGCATATATCTCTTAACAAAAAGGTAATCATTTTGTTACCACTTATATATAATGTGTTATTATTTGATTGGAATTTTAATGTTTCGTTGTTTCATTTTACATGTTATGGACTGCTATAGTGTGTTTTTTATGGGATTCATGTTGATGCTTTTTTGCAGTTTCAGTGACATTGGATACACTAAAATTCAAAGAAGTATGTCACACCATGTTCTCTAGATTCTTCGTATCACTTCAAAAAGTTCATGTACATAAGAAGATGAGCTCATTACATTTGATAGTAATTGGAGGGGATCTAAAAGATCTATTCTAAATTATTTTGTGCAATTTTGATAGTAAGTGTTTGAATTTGTTTCATTTTGCATACACTTCTCTTTTTACTAAAATCAAATTTTAGATATAAGTTTGTTTCATTTTGCATACACTTCTCTTTTTACTAAAGTCAGATTTTAGATATAAGTTTGTTACATTACACGCCTTGAAGAGAAAATGGGTAGTCGCTTTTGCATCCTCTATTCAACACTTGCCCAATTTGTTGAGCCACGTCACCTTATTTTCACCTTATTTTCTTATGTTTTCATTTGGTTACCGGCACTCCAAAACATACATTCCAATTAATATTTTTTTGTTTTATTTTTTATTGGTATGTCAAAAGTCTAAAACTTTTTGCACCTTAACTAAACTCTATTCCATTTCCAAAGTTTATGCACTATGCTGCAAGTTCATAACCTTAACTAAATTGCTTACCATTTCCAAAGTCTATGCACTATGCTGCAAGTTCAGAACTGCTACTCCAACCATTTCAATATTGAGTATATGCTTTGATGTTTAATCTGGACTTGCATTTGAGTAACCACAACTAATTAATTATCTCTCTCTTTTTTCTCCTTTACAGGCAAAGAAGTAGAGTTTTACAAGTTAAAGGATTTGACATTTGCTTCTTGATAGCTTAATTTGTTATGTAAAAGGACTTGCCATTTGCTTCCTGATATTTGTTATGTAAAAGGATTGAACTCCTATGTAAAAGAAAACATGATGTAGAGGTTTTGCTTCATAATTATCAACCTTGAGTGCATGATGTATGCATGTTGCAATTGCCTTTTTAAATTTAAGAATGTCTCTAGATGAAGATGAAATTGCAATTTGTTTGCTTCAATTGATTCCTTCTACCTAATTATCGGTCATTATGTAGATGCTACAATTAATTGTCTTTTTTTTTATCGAGTCTTAACTATATAAAAATGGGAGCACACGTTGTTAATAGCTTCATTTGATTCTTTCTATCTTAGATGGCAATTTTATTTAGCCTTGCATAATACATATCATGTGTGGCAAACTTGCTGAACAATATATCATGCAATAAATTTTGTATTATGAAACACTGTATAGTGTTTTTTAAATTTGGTGGTTAATCATAATGTATTATTCCTTGCTATGGGATTGAATTCAAGTTAAAATTGTCTAGAAAAGATTTAAGCTACAAATGGATTTAAGTTAAAATTCCTATATGGTTGTTTGTTTTTGAGTAACTAAGTAAAGTAATGACTTATAGTAATAATGACTATATTAGGGATCCGTTTGGATTAACCTTTTTTTTAGCTTATGTAAAACATCTTGCAAATAAATAAGTTTTTAGGTTAATTCATAAGTTTTCACTAACTAAAATTGTATTTCTATAAACCGTTTTTTCATAAACTATCTTGACAAACTTAAATTGAATACATGACATTCTATCTCTCAATTATTTGACTGTTTTTTGCATTTTTTCATATAATTTTAGTATTGATTTAATGGTTTTAAATATATTTTGTATATTTTGATTTCATTTTATTTTTTTATTGCAATTTTAATTATATCAATTTAAATCGTATATCTGATACTCCACAAAACCCGTGCAACGCACGGGTTGGAGTATAGTTATATATAAAAGTAGTTAAGTCTCCAAGTAACCATAAGGCTCTGTTTGGTAAAAATAGCTTATAGCTGATAAGCTAGCTGATAGCTTATAGCTTATAGCTTATAGTTGATAGCTTATAGCTGATAAGCTAATTGAAGTGTTTGGTAAAATTAGTGGTTCAATAGCTTATAGATGTAAAATGACATAAAAAGACATTATTAATTAATAATAAAATCGGGTTTTAGTAAAAATAATAAGGTTAAAATTGAAAGAAAAAACAAAAAGCTATAAGCTATAAGCTAATTGAAATAGCGTTTGAAAATAAGCTATAAGCTAGTCAAAATAAGCTATAAGCTCGTAACGAAAAGACGTTACCAAACAGAGTTTTTAGCTTATAAGCTATAAGCTATAAGCTCATTTTGGAGCCTTACCAAACAGAGCCTAATTTAACCCTACTAAAACCCTAATTTAATTATTAAAAAATGTCCTCAATAGGAGTTGAACTTATGACTTTTATGTGAAGGCTTCATATACACTATGACATATCAATCATCAATTTGAAATATTTTTGTAACCAACATGTATTGATTATGCAATCCAATCAATTTTTTCGGTAATACATGTTCAATTTTTTTTCTAAGTCTCCAATTTTTTTATACACTTACCTCAGTAGAAATCGAACTCATGACGTGTCACAACAATATATAATTTAATATTTTTCGCTGCTATGCAAATATTTGATTTGTTTAAATAGAAATCAATTTTTATTTTATAAAGATGTATTATGAATATTTATCGTATATGCTTTGTTTTTCCTCTCTATATATATATATATATATCTCAAGTTTAGCTTTCACAAATTTTTACTCTAACTATTCATTCTCGCCGCGTTTTATATTTTCCTATATATATATATATATATATATCAAATTTGCCTATCACAAATTTGTGTTTCTATTGCTACTATGACTGATCAAAATATTGAATTTCAACTTGCGCTACGTTTGAGATTTTTTTAATTTTATTTTATATACTATAACTATTCATTCTCGCCGCGTTTTATATTTACTACTTGCTTTCTTTTTTACACATAACACCGTTGAATTCATATCTAAATACATGCATTGATTTCCGTGTTTTTATTTCCCTCTTCTCATTTTCTCTCCTACCAAACACACCCTTATATAATAAAATTAAAAAAATGTTTTTGCTTAAAATGGTTTGCGGCTGCACCGTGTTATTTTATGGATTGTTTGTAATTTTTTAAAAATGTATCAGTAAATGGAGTAATATATTAAAAAATATTGTTGAAAAAAGTATAAATATTCGAAGGGACATTTAATTTTTTAAAATTATATATGTTAATAGTTAGACGATTAACGATTTTTAGTACTCGAGTGTTTTCAAAAATATTTTTATATTTATGGATGTGTGCAAAATAAGTGGAATTATATTTTTATATTTATGTTGGGTGGACGGTGGAAGATAAGTGGAATTATTAACCACACGCCCAATTATTAACCCAAGTAAGACAACTCTCTGTAGATCTTATACCTGTTAACCGGCTAAGCCTGTTGCTAACATCCAATTCTATTTTGTACACAAGAGAAGTTTATTTTGTACACAAGAAAAATGTGCCGCACCAGTATACAGTATATATTTGTATTCCACTTGTTTCAATTACTGCCGCACCAATAATCCATCCTTCTCAAACCTCTGGCTGGCACCATGATTCCATCCTCCTTCTTTTGTATTCCATTCCACCGCAGCTCCAATTACTACAAGGTATCAATCCAAATTATTATTAGTATCTTTGTTTTTTTATTGAATAAACCATTAGTTGAACTATTAATCTCTCTCCAATTTGGTCCATAAACTATAAAAATATACTAAATTGTCGCTAAACTATTAATAATCCTTTAAGTTGGTCCCTGGACTATCATTATTTTGTTATGGTTTTAAAAGAATCGAGGGACTAAATTGATGTATAAACGATAGTTTAAGGACTATTTACTATATTTTGATAGTTTAGGACTAAATTGGAGAGAGATTGATAGTTTAGGGACCAAATTGATAGTATATTTATTTTATTTAGGCTGGCTAGATTTCTTGATCAGTTAGTCACACATTTACTTACTTTGTAGAATGGTTTGTTTACGAGACACCGCAAAGGACACCTCAAAGGAAGGCAACATAAAGACAACCAAAATAAAGTGACTTGAAGGATTCTCTTCTCGTTCATATACTATCCTTTTTGAATGCTAAACAGGCTGTTCAAACCTGTGTTTTGTCCAAAAGATGGGTCTCTCTATGGAAGAGTCTTCCCAATCTTACTTTAAGTTCTTCACACTTTAGATTCCTACCAAACTTCACTGAATATATGTCCCAGATTTTTGTCTCTTCGTGATGGCTCAACCTCCATCCACACTCTCAATTTGAACTATCAATATGACATGGAGTTGGACCTACTCCAAAGGATCATAGAATATGTTGTTTCACACAATATCCAACGGTTATTGCTCAATTACACTTGTTATATTAAATATTTCCCATCATGCATCTTTTCATGTCACACTTTAAACCGATATTTCCAAATTCTTTGAATTGGGCAGCATTAACCACATTGTATCTGGAGAACTTTGCTTTTGCTCAAAGTCATGATGGTCTTGTAGACCCCTTTTCCGGACTTAAAATGTTGAATACTTCGACTATTCACCATTGTGTAGTTCTCCGTGCACAAAACCTTTGCATATCAAATGTCAAGCTTGTCAATTTAAGTATACTTATGTGGCCCTTTTTTGTCTCTATTTTGGAATCGAGCTATATACTCCAAGCCTTCATACCTTTGCTTTAACCGGTTGGTATACTTTAAATATTTCTGGGAGCAAGAGTGTTCTTTCTTCTATCAAACAAGTAGGTATTGATTTAACCGGTGATTATCTGTACCCAACGTCGCTGGAGACTTCACCGCGTCTATTCAATTTGCTGGTTAAGCTTGCTAATATAGAATCATTGACTTTCTATCTTGAGGTACTTTGTATATCACTAATGCTACTTTTTATATCGTATTTATAAATTTTATCAAAACCAAAAATTTAAATTGCATTAAACTGATTGTCTTCCTGGTTGCTTAGGTTCTTTCTACGGTTCCTGATTTATTGAATGTTGAGTTCCATTCCTTGTATAACTTGAAGTCACTGAAAATGACAATTCCCATCGGTTATTCATCTATATCTCCTTACAAGATAGTGGCCTTTCTGATGCAAAACTCACCCTCGGCAAAGTTTGATATCTTGCATTAAACTGATTGTCTTCCTGGGTGAAGTTAAAGAAGAAAGACATGTGTCCTCTCTTTCCTTTCAGTAAAGATTTTCATACGTCCCTCTCTTTCCCTTCCTCTCTTTCCTTTCAATGAAGATTTTCATATGTCCCTCTCTTTCCCTTCAAGGATAGAGGGATAATCATCATATTGTGGGGACGGCTTTATAAGGACTGAATACCTTCATTTGCCGTAGCAATTTCGTTGTTCGTCCTGTATCGCCCCAAAATTTAGAACTATTTATTTTATTTAGATTTGGCTTATTTTAATTATTTGATTAGTATTTAAATAGAAATAAATTAATAGAAATATTTTTATTTTATTGTTTTGAAAATATATTTTTTTGTCACATAACTTGAGATATGTTTTAAATTATATATTTTAGAGATATGCCTTAGGAATATATTTTAGAAATAAAGTTTGTTAAGATATGTTTTGGAAACATATTTTGGAAAGATATATTCTAATTTATTTTTTTTGAAACAAAATAATAGAATTTTTAGAAATTAAAGTTTGAAACAAAATTAGTAATCATAGACATTACTTTTATGATTAAGAAAACTTGTTATTGATTATAAATAGGGAATGTTAGAGAGGAATTAGGGGGAGCAATAAATGAAAAAGGAAAAAGCTAAGAATTCTGAGGTAAGGGGGTGAGTGAGTAAGTTCACATATGGAGTAATGTTAACCATAAGAGTAGTCGAGGGGACCTTGCCCTCCCTCCATTTTTCCTTCTTTTTGGGTTCTTGAATTACCTATATTCTTTTATTATGATAATATGTCGAGTCTAATTGACGTTGAGTTAGTTAAAAATATAAAAATAAAGTCGAGTTAGCCATGTAATGATTGAGTTGAGTTATGATTGCTTATTTGGTTTAAATGTCTCATAAGTCGAGACATTACGTTGAGAAAATATGTTGGGAAATTTCATTGAGAAATTACGTTGAGAAATATGTCAAGAATATCTTTTAATTAAGTTGAGAAATATGTAGAGAATATCTTTTTATTACGTTGAGGAAATTATGTTAAGAAATATGTCGAGAATATCTTTTAATTACGTGGAGAAACTATGAGTTTTAATTGTTGAATCTTGTTGTGGTTTTGATGAATTAATTGCTATTACTTGTAATATGTTTGATCGTCCGAATGACGATGTTTATTGACATTTTGTTCTTTTTGTATTATGTTTATTTCTTTCGAGACAATATTCAGATTTTTTGACAAATATATTATAGTAAATTTTGATTTCGATGCTAACTATTATATAAATTAGACAAATATTTTATAAATAAAATCAAAGAAAATTTAGGGTGTTATATTGTGTTGTGTTATCGGTGGTGTTAAAAATAAAATTATATACTTACAAAAAGAAGAAACTCTGAAGATGAAACATAAAGAAAAAAAATAAAATTGGTTTCAATGCACTTTTGGTCCTTTATTTTGAAAAACTTGAACTTTTGATCCCCTATTTTAAAAGTCAACTTTTTTGTCCCATATTTTGAAAAACATGAACTTTTGATCCCCTGTTTGAAAAGTCAACTTTTTTATCTCCTATTTTGAAAAACTTGAACTTTTGATCCCCAACTTAAATTGGTCAATTTTTTGCTTATAAGACAAGCTCATTGATGACGTGGCAGTGTTCAGGTAGACATATAATATCCCTTGTCATTAATTTTTTCTTTAAATAAAAAATAATATTATGTTTAAAAAATATTAAAATGATTTTTTTTTTTGAAGAAGCCAAATAATATATTAACTAAAATACTCCAAATCAAGTACAAGATGTACTTAACTGGAACAAATACAAAGGGTTGAAGAAGAGACGACAATTCATCAAGTAGCATTAAATCGTACATAACCCTTTTTTCTAGTCTTCAGCCACTACCAAACGATAATTTTAATCTTGTCAAGCATAAGTTCACTCGATATAACCTTTTGAGAGAAAAACCTGTTATTCCTTTCTTTCCAAATAAGCCAACAACACGATGTCCAAATTGTCATCAAGCACTTGCGCGAGTCTCCTTTTTAAATAAAAAAACTATTTCCAAATTGAAGAGCATGGAAACTGTAACACCCAAACCCGTTATTTAAATATTTCTACCTTTATTAAAATCTTTTCAAAATACGCAACGGAAAATTACGATTTAATTATAAAATGTTTGGTTAAAGGTATTACAATCAACAACATACTTAACTATTTGATTAATTAGCCTAAACGTTAACTATAAAATCATTCTTTATAAAATATACATTTTCCGAAATAAATACATTAAGTCATAAAGGACCCTATATCATAAATACAACCCTTTCCCCGTGTCACACTCAGAGCGGAGCTTCACCAAACACTTGGGCATCAACAGATACATAACCTGTAAACCTGGACCACCCAACGGTCCAGAAGTACACAACACAGAGAGTTAGTAAATCATAACCAATAAAATACAAGTGTAAGCAATATCCTTAACACTTCATCATATTATCATGCATAATCTAACTCACATACATATTCTCAATCTTAAATCAAACATAAGATTATTAACATATACATTGAAACACAATTTGGAAAACACATGCTTATCCCCAATATTCAATCAAGCAACTCACACAACTTACACAAACCACACAATGTCACATATCAAATCATCAAATCATATGCACATCTTCCTAATGCAATCTAATGTCACAACTCATGCTATGTCACCCTAGACATATCTAATGCATGTGGTACCAATCGTCTTTATTAGAGTATCTCACCTCTAATATCCGTCTTTATCGAATAAATATAATTCGATATCCGTCTTTATTAGAATCATAGATTCTAATATCCCTAACTCAATACATGAATGCATGAATGATTCATGTACAACCACAAACACTTAATATAACACAATATTAAGTTCTACTCTATGATATGAAACACTATCCATATCCGTCTTTATTAAGATATATCACAAATCTTAATATCCGTCTTTATCGAACAAAATCCGATATCCTTCTTTATTAAGATAACACAATACCTTAATATACTTCTTTATTAGATTAACACAATTCTAATATTCTTCATTCATATACATACATATCATACATTCATCACTAACATCAACAAATCATTATTAGTTAAAACATCCTCAACAATTTTAAAAGTATAGGAAGTATACAAAAATATAAGAAAACTTCATAAATTAAGCCTCATCTCATAAAACTAACGTCGGAATCGGAATCTACGCAAAAAAATCGAGTGAAATAGGTTCCGGGTGCATAAACCGTCAAAAAGTCAACCAAAAGTCAACACAGTCAACCCTGGTCAACAACCTTTACGCCTGGTGCGTAAATTCTTACGCCTGGGGCGGAAATCCAGTGGCTAGAGGGAAATTTTACGCGTGGAGCGTAAATTCTTACGCCTGGTGCGTAAAGCTGAAACAGATCTGTCAAAAATGCGTTTTTGTGCGAAAAAAATCACTTATTTGACCCAAAATCACTTATTTTCAGTTCCAGAAATTATACCAAGCATGGGTTATGTTCATACATGTTTAAAACACATTAAAAGTAACTTATTAACATTAATAATCACTTATTTGTCATGGATCTTGACATATTTACTTAAACTCATAAACATTCACAAATCTTAACAAACATCTACAAATACCCATTTTTACCCATGAAAATTGTTCATACATCATGTTAAGAGTATATTAAACATACTATGAACATGAGTTTTCACTTTCATTAAGAAAAATCATCCCAAAAAGCCCACGAAAATGAGTGGAGAAAGTTTGGGTTCGGAGAATTGACATTCTCCCCTTTCTCTAGCCACTCACAATTATGAAAACTATCTCTCTTACCTTAGATCGACGATTCCACGCGATTGCTCTTCAAATCTCCTCAAGAGCTTCTTGCCCTAGCTCTCCTCTTCTCTTGCTCTTCCTTCTCTCTTCTTTCTCTCCAAAAAGACACAAATGTGACTTCTCTCTCTAACTCAAGCTATATATAGTCCTCCCCATTTTACCACTAAAGCCCATTAGTCCAAAAGCCCACTAATTGCTAATGTCTCACAAACTCGTATAATTAATTAATACTCTCGCTTATTAATTAATCGCCACAAAAGAAAATAATAATAATAATAATAATAATAATAATAATAATAATAATAAGCCACATCAATATATAAATATACACATATATACAAATAACGAATAAATGAAAATCGGGTCGTTACAGAAACGAGCATCAATAGAAAAAGTGGTATCAATTCCCAACCACTTTACAACACCTCTCCAAAGCTTACAGAAAAAATCACATTCAACAAATAAGTGATTGGTTGTTTCGTTGGACCCGCATCCCCCGAACAAAGTAGAGACTCCAAGTGGGTTACCCCTCTTCTCACCAGATTATCCTTCACCTTGAGTGGGATTAAGTTGTTCCATATCACCTCATGCCTCAAAATAGACACCTTGAGTGGGATTAAGTTGTTCCATATCACCGGACCTGACCACTTGATCCTCCTTTGTTACTAAATTAAAATGATTATATAATTAATAAAATAAAAAATTAATATTTTTTCTTTTGGAGTTTATATTTTATCCCCAATCATGGATTATATAAATAAAATAAAAAAACGTTTTTGCTTAAAATTGTTTGCGGCTGCACCGTGTCTATTTTATGGATTGTTTGTAATTTTTTAAAAATGTATCAGTAATGAAGTAATATATTAAAAAATATTGTTGAAAAAAGTATAAATATTCAAAGGAACATTTAATTTTTTATAATTATATATGTTAATAGTTAGAGAATTAACAATTTTTAGTGCTTCAGTGTTCTCAAAAATATTTTTATATTTATGGATGTGTGCAAAAATAAGAAAAAAATACAAAAGAATATATGAAAATAAATGAGACCCGAGACAAATAAATATTTAATTGTTGATAAAGTAATATAACGTTACAAAATTTTGTACAATTAGTTAAATATAATAAATCATTTGATAATAGATACATAAATGTAACAGGGGTTTCCTGTTTGTGAAAAATAAAAATAGGGGTTAATTAAATTTTACATATGCTTGTATTTTTTTATCATATATATAGTCTTATCACATGACATATATGACTCCGAGAGTTATATTTAATACTAGATATATGTATTATTTGTAAGTTAGTATATGAGTGGGTATTGTATATAGAGTTGGTTGTATTTTTGTGGTTGAAATGTATGACTATGGTTATAATTAATTCATGAGAATGAAAATAAATTAATCGTATGATTTATCTAATATTTAAAATTGTTTTTTAATTTAAAATTAAAATAATGTATTAATTTTCTTAATTTTTTCTTTAATTAATTACTCTAGTAGGATGCATGGAGTTGCGTGTTGATGCTCCTCGGAACTATGAACTTAATGATTTTTTTTAAATTATTTTAGGAAATTTTTAAATGAAAATGTACTACTATGTAATATAAACCTGCCAAATATTTAATGTTAAAAGTATTATGTATATTGGGTAAAAATAGTATTATGTATATATTAAATATTTATTTAAATAATATTTGTAACACTTAAATTTAGAGTTATCTTAAATGGAGGGTGTAATAATAAAAAATTGGAGCAGGGGAGTTTAACGTGTTAGAGTAATAAAAAAAGTATGATTTTTTCTTTTTTGGATTTAACTCATCATGCTGGTTGTACAGCGAAGATAGATAAAATAATAAAAATGTCACAAAATATATTAATAGCCAAAAAAATCTCATTAAATATCATTTGTGATTTATTTATTTATTTCTTGTTTAAGCTTATAAATTGTTACATAAAATTATAAGCAATCATTTTCTTTAGCTTTTGAACAATGACAGATTTTTATAATACCAAATTTTTAACTTCTTTTTATTTTTTATTTATTTTGTTATGGTTTGTGGTTCAACTTCAACCCATGGACCAATGTGCATGGACATATATTGTAGTTTATTACATTATAAATCTGCAAGAAAACAAAATGGGCAAGCTTCAACGGCGTCATTAAGAGTGACAACATTATTTGAGGAGAAAAAAAAAACCTCTTAACATAACTAGTTCAAAATCGGTTTTCAATTTTGTTATTAGTGAAAAGTGTTCGTTTAGATTCATGTCTTGGTATCACATAATCATAGTCAATGGCGGAGCCAGAAAAAATGTTAAGTCTGGGTACAATTTTAACCGCAAATACACAAATGTTTAAATCGAACTTTTTTAAGTAATAATATAAATATATATATATACTGAAATTCTACTAAAAGTAATTAATTTTAAGAATTTAATCTAAATATTTGATTCAAAATAATTAGATAAGTAAATGTTATAAACTCCCCGCAATCCTATATATGAAAGAAAGTAGAATTACAACATATTTTTACTATATATAAAAAGGAAACAAAATTATATTTTTAGTATTTTGATAAAGAAAACAAAGAAATATAAATTTTTAAATTTTTTAATAATTTATAAACAAATAAAACAAAATGAAGTTAAAAAAAACGGGTAAATAAAACAAAATGAAGTTAAAAAACAAGAGGGTGTAAAAAAATAAAGAGGAACCTAGGACCTCTATGTGTTGAACCAATACATAACCACTAGGCCACACATGCACTTTGTTATAAAAGCAGATCAATTAATATACTCCATCCGTACCAAATTATATGTCACTTTGAGGAAAAAATTTGTACCAAATTATATGTTACTTTACATTACCAAGGAAGCATTTAATGCAACTTTTACTATTATACCCTTAACTATTTATTACTCTCTCTTCTTTCAATTTTTCAATTTATTTTTTCAATACCATAAATGAAGGACAATTTTGTAAATTAACTCATAATTTCTCTTTTCCATACAACAATGATTATATTTCTTAATATGTGTAAAAGTGTCAAAGTGACATATATTGTGGTACGGAGGTAGTATGTATTAAAACAAACTGTTGTTACACTATTCATCATCTTCAACCTCATGTTCACCCAAATCTCAAAAATCATTTTTTTTATTCTTGCACCAAATTGGACATGTAAATATACCATTTTACTCAGAATTTCATGAGGATTATGAATATATACTTAAATTTTATTAACTCTTACTCAAAAATTCAAATTTTAAAATTAAAGTAAGAATCCTAAAAAAAAATATAATTGGGGGAGTCTGGACACGTGACCAGGCATGCTGGGTCTTGGATCCGCCCCTGATCATAGTTGAAACCAATGAAATTCAATCATATCACATGCTTTGTTGAGCAATGGATGGTAGAAACCATTTCACTTACCCACCCTAGAATGAGCCTACAGCAAGTTCATACAACTAAGTAGAACCTTACACCAACGTCAATTTAATGATGAATTTTGTATATACTTTCATCATTTTTTATTTTTTTTGAACGAACGCTTTCATCATTTTTAGAAAGCTCAAAGAGGTGGGAACTAGGAACTCCCTCAGCTCTTCTTTTTCTCCTAAATACTAGCGGCACGCACGGTGCAAATAGCAGTGGACAGTATAGTTACCAGTTACCACTAGTATTGTTTTGCCTATAAAGCAAGATTCACTAGTTTAATGAGCAAAATTAGAAGAGTTCAAAATTGTAAAACAACGCCATATCCGCGAGAGAATCTATTGTTGGTAGCAACTTCAATTGACTGCAAGACCAATCACAATGATATCTGTCAAACAAATATTAGTCTATGTACTGCTGCTAGTATCACTATCCTGGTGCAATGTTTCTTTTATGAAGTTCACAACTAACGAAGCCAGCTCATCTTGGTGATTATTGTAGGGATGATCAGCTCCTTCTATGATATGTAATGTGTGGTTTGGTATAATCTGGGCAAATTGAGATGCATCCCCCACAGATATAACTGTGTCTGAAGAGCCGTGAACTGTAAGGACCCTGTCATATATTACATGATTTGAGATTAACACTACTATGCATAATTGAAATTATCATACACTTCTAGACAATATTTTTCTCTCACCTGCATTCTTTATCAATCTGAAGGCATGCTTCATGCATATTCGTATTTAAGCGATCCAGCAAACTTTCCAGAGTCACGCGGTACTCAGAATTTCCTGCAACAGTAATGATCATGTAATAATAAAATAAGCGTGCTTATGTTGACAGGCAGAAACTGATAATGTCATGTCATGTGCCAGAATGATCATCTATGGTGGGTGCCTATCAGTTTTGAACCCAATTGTTCATAACCACTGCCTATATTTTTAATTTTTCCCCGTTTTGTCTTTCCTTTGTTTTGTTATCTGACATTGAAGAGAATGAAATTTGACAAAATTAGACTATTGCAGTAAGAACTTTAGCTTATATGATAGAATAATCCCCAACTTCAAATTTTAGAATATGTGAAAGAAAAACAAGCCATGGTCCTGGAGCAAATACACTTCAACAATAAATTCAAAACAGGGAAACAGGTAATCAATTAATCACGAGACACTGAATTTGTTTACTACCTATTACGTGTTCCCGCCAAGAGAAATTGAAACTTATGTCTGATTAAAATACAGGTTACCTGAACTCTTCACATCAATGAAACCATCCTCCTTAATCCTTTTCATATAATCATCTCCAAGGCGTTCTTTGATTCCTGTCTTAAGATCATAGCGTCCAGAGAGATTGACGACTGCTTTGACGTCATGATATTTTGAAGCATAAAGAAGCACCACTCCACCTCCTACATCAAGATACATATACACCAAATAATAGTTTAATTATGAATTCATAATTGAAAATCATATAATGTGAAGGCAATTTGAGACATGTAACAAAGCTGCATTAATAGTCAGGTTTCACCAAGTACAAATGAAAAGAAAATGACCATGCAGTCACCACATAGAATTGGAGCATATTTTATGAGTGATTACAAAATCAGCAACTGTATCCAAAATGCAATCTTTAAATATTTCTCTAAAACTTTTCTTGCTGGCAGCAGGAATACTTGCAGATAAGGAGAACAAGCCAATATACCTTTACTATGCCCAACAATTGCAGTCACCAGACGGTTTGATTCGTGAAAATGTTGAGTTACGGCATGTAAATCTTCAGCTTCTCTCCAGTAGAAACCATACTGAAACGAGCCATCACTTTCCCTAGAAAACAAACCCAACAGCTAAATTAAGGCAAAATAGCGCGAAGTAAAAAAGATGATCAAGTCCAAATGACACAAAGTACAATCAATTACTAACACTTTGTAGAGATGGAGAAACTGCCACCCAACTTATATGTTATAACAGTTATACTAACCCTTGTCGCTATTTATTAGCACAATTTGAAGAACAAAAAATTTGACCATAATTAATACTCCCTCCCATCTTTAATTATAAGCAAAAAATCATTGTTCAGACTCATTGAATAACTGATGTATTTGACCTATATTAATTATAATTAAGGCTGGAGTAGTACTACTAATTTGTGTTCGATGATGAACAATCAATATTTGACACATCTATACACTAGCAATAATTTAGTTGTTGGGAAGGAGAGGATCCAAGTCCCATTAATTACCCATTTCCAGAAAAGTCGAAGCGGAAAGAACTGATTCCGGCTTTTTCCAATGCAGCAGCAAGGTTCACTAAGGTTTTGGATTCCTGAAAAAGAGAAAAGCAAAGCATGAAATTGAAAACAATTGAGTACAAAGATATTACTGTAATTAATGTATAAAGATTAATATATGAAAGAAACAAACTTTTGAGGAGCGAAAACCGTGGCACAAGATTACAATTTCCTTAGTTCCAGAATCATGTAATATGCCCACAAGTTTTTCACCGTGTTTGTTTGGTATTATGACTCTCTTTTGCTCAAAACCTGAAAAAGGTAGTTATTATATTAACAGAACAATGAACTAATGTGTTGGTTTATGAAATAAAAACACAAAATATACTTCACCTGGGGTTTGTGAAGACAGAGACATGTTCAAGTTGAGGATGCTTCTTCTGGTTCTTGTGGTTATTGGTTTGTGATTGGGAATGAAAGAAAAACGAACCTGGTGATGATTAAACAATGAAGGAGTTAGAGAAAGTGATGAATTTGATAATAGTGAAAGTGAATGAGCATTTTGTATAACAAAGGTACCCATTGAGAAAAGAGTTGCAAGCCAATTATTCACTTACTTGCAAACTAGTATAGAGAACACACAATTTTGTCTTGTGTTATCTTTGCACATGACCAACCAAAGTGATTATGAATTCAATTTATTTCAGTTAATCGAATTAAAAAGGATTAATGCATTCCATAAAAAAAAATAGCTCTAAAATAGGGAGAAATTAGACACAGGTTTCTATTTTTTTAGGGTTTATTTGAATGTTTTAAAAATGAAGCCAAATAAAATGAAATTGAATAAATAATTCATTCAATTATTTGGGTAGTTTATTGTGAAACTAAATAAAATGATAAGTTCTTTGTTTGAAAAGTGAACATAATGAAATCTATTATAAAATTTGTATATCTTTTTTACCTTTACTTTTTTCTTCTTTTTTAGTTTTCTATAGTTTTCTTCATCAAAAGTAATTTTATTCAAAAGATTGTTAGGCACTAATCTTATTTCAAACTATTGAACTCGCTTTCACAAACAAAATTAATCATCGTATTTCCGTGTAAATTCTGGTCCCAGATGAGATATACATATTCATCACTCACTATACAAATTGCACAGCAAAATCTTTACAAATAATTAGTGACGAAACAACTCTGGCGGGAGAGTAATGACCTTGCTTCATTACCAATTAGTAGTTTACCCTGTCACCTTACATGTGCCGCAGGCATACATAAAATGACCCAAAAATAAATTCCTCACTTGAGTGTGAGTCATCATACTTAAAGCTCACTAAAAATTCATGCTTCTACAACAGCTGCGGTATCTTCGTCAGTAGAATCAAGAGTAGCAATTTCTTCCGTAACATCTCCATTTGACTCTGCTACCTTGTCTGTCTCGGGTTTTAAAAGCTTCTCCCTAATCTTCATTTCCAGTTCTTCTAAAGCACTATAATTCTCAGCCAGGAAACTCTTGAGAGCATCCACACCGCGGAAATTATGTTCATTATAGTAATACATAGAACCAGCTTTTGTGATGAATTTGTATTTTAAGCTCAACTTTATAATCTCTGCTTCTCTACATATACCCTTGCCAAATTGAAGCTCAAACTCAGCAGTTTTAAATGGTGGGGCAAGCTTGTTCTTCACAACCTTGACAAGAACCTGGCTTCCTACAACCTGTGTCAACAAAAACCAATTACTAGATTAAAAGAACAATTCTTCAAACCAGTATCTGTCAAGCAACCAGTTTTGCCACAAGAATTTATAAGATTGGTCTCTTAACTCTGATACATTCTCTTTTTATAGTCTATCAATGCAATAAAGCATGGGTACACCTAAAATGAAGAAGTACCCGTAGCGGGTGCGCGTACGGTACTCGTATGGTATGCACCGATCCGTAACCAATTTTATTTGGTTGATTTGGGATGGAGGATACAGCAAAAACGTATCGGCGGTCTAAAAATCTCTTAAAATATTTTTATTCTTTATTATATTTCAATTATTTCTCTCACTTTTGATGAAAATAGCGGAGACATTGGACAAACAACTACTTATTGCGGATTGCGGAATATGGAATACATTAATCAATCATGAAAGATTTGAATAAGAAACAAGCAAGCGACTTTAATTGATTTATATTCATCTGTTTTGCAATGCATGGATCAGATATCAGAAGTCAGAACAGTTAAATTATTAAGATTGCAGTAAGTTTCTGAGATTATAATAGTTGCTTATTCACACAAACTCTGAACCCTATTATGTCAAAAGGGGATATCACCAGGTTGAAAAACTTAACATGGACGTTCAACACCGCTCATTTGTCCAAAATACATAAACGAGATGAAGGTTGAAGCAACTTGGTATATATAGAGATTAAATAAAGCTGAATTCAGAACAGTACATCACGGGTTCTAGCAGACTTTTCTGAAATAATAATGTTTAAATTAAACAGGCAATGCCAATACTAAACCAGAAAGAAAGCATGAAAGCAGAAGAACTAATAGATGACTACCTCTTCACCTTTCTTGATAAACCCTATCCTCTTAATATTAAGCCGCATAGAAGCATAAAATTTCAACGCATTACCACCACAAGTAACTTCAGTGGGCCCACCAAATCCCCCAAAAGTAGAAATCTTTGACCTCACCTGAAGAAACAAACAAAGGTATTTTCATTATTAAGAGATAGATAAGTGCATCCCTCTGGCAATTTGAACAGAAGTACTTTTACCTAAAAGAAAATAGATAGGTATACAAGCAACAGTTGATTATAATATCATGCAAGGCATTTACAAATTACATTCCTTCGCATCAAACAACAATTCAAAAAAATGCCTAATCAAATTTTGGCATTGCACAGCAAAGAACCCTAACTATTTTTTGCTTTATTGTATTTTAAAATCACTTTTCAGAATTCAAAAGAAGAAATACTAAAGAAGATTTTGTCCCTTATATCTTTTGGTATCTAATGAAAGGCTTACACATAACGCCGTGCCCTAAATTTTGCATTTACCTCTATACAAAATGAAAGAGGACAAATTGAAGCTAAACAACAATATTAAAGAAAGTAGATAAGCAGAACAAATTTCACGAGGAAGATTGACAACTGTGTAATCAACAAATTTAGCTGATACCTGGTTTATAAAAATCAATATAGTTTGAGAAAGTGACAAGGAGTGGCTCAATTTTCGAAGTGCCTGGCTCATCAACCTAGCCTGCATTGCCATGTGAGCATCACCCATTTCACCATCAAGCTCACCTTTAGGAACTAGAGCAGCCACCTATCAATGAAAAGACTGCAAAAATTTAGCAGATATGCCTAAAACGGTAAAACATATAAGATCGTCGCACCTATGATAGAAGATCGAGCTGACAAAATACAAACCACAGGAATTAAAATTTTAAAACCATTTTATTTTATTTAAGAACTTCTAGACAAGAAAGTGTGATTAAATCAATAGATTACTTAAAATATATAACTCTTGTTTGTATGAGTATTTTAAATAACTAGGTACGATTCAATGGTGAATTGGTGATCAGCTAAAATAACTTTTGAGTTAGTGAAAGTGTGCCAATTCATACCCTGGTTTATTGAATCCTACATGTTAGGATATTAATACGGCAGAAATGTCATCATTAACAAATTACAACGACAGGAGATGAAGTTATTATTATAAAAAAGATATTCATACTTACACTGTCAACAACAATTACATCAATTGAACCACTACGGATTAAGGTGTCGACGAGACTAAGTGCTTGTTCACCACAATCTGGTTGTGAGAGAAGCAAGTTCTGAGTATTCACACCAATAGACTCCGCAAGTGTCTTATCAAGGGCATGCTCGGCGTCAACAAAGACACAATAGCCTGGAAAACAGAACACATCCATATTACAAGTGGAAATTAGCCAGTAGTCTAGCAGCTAAATTATTGGAACGTCATTGAAACGGAGATGTGGGAAATGAGAAATCGTATGGAATTAAATCACAATTTTCTACATCCGAATAACAATGGTCAAAAGTGCATTCTTAGAAACTGAGTGAGACATTCATTTAAGTTCATCTAGTGTTATCACAACTAAGCAAGAAGAGAGGTGGGGATTCAATCGATCATAAATCCATGACTACCATAAGAATGATAATTACTCATGTAGTTGCCACATGCCTAACATCTATAGAAGTCAGAATTCTAAATCAAAACCAAAAAATAATAGTCATAATTATCGATCGCAAAAGTATTGTATAAAGATAACCTCCTTGCTTTTGTGCCTCTGCAATCACATGTAAAGCAAGAGTTGTTTTCCCAGAAGCCTCTGGACCATATATTTCCACAACACGTCCCTACATGCATAAATAATTACATATAATATTAATAATCATATTAATTAACTATATAGTATTTGCACAATGAAATCATATTTCCAAAAGGAAATAGCTAAAATCAGTATGAGAATAAAACAAATACATTGGAGACAAATAAAAAAACATTGTGTTATCAACACCAACTAATTAGATATGATCAGAAAGATCCAAAATTTGTTAACACTTAACATGTGTAAGAAATTAGAAGAAAGAAACTTCTTTAAGCAGGGATCTCAGGATACCTTTGGAAGTCCACCACATCCCAGTGCTATATCTAAAGCAAAAGAACCAGTAGACACTACTGGTACATCTTTTGGTGTGTCAGAGCGACCAAGCCACATGATAGATCCTTTTCCAAATGCAGAAGTGATCTGATCAAGAGCTTGCTTGAGGGCCAAATCTTTCTTGGACATGCTATCTTCACCTGAGTCACTTCCATCAGATTTAGAGCGCCTTCTACCTTAAGATATGTAGAAAGGAAAATGTTGTCAGCATGTTAACTTCAAATCAGTACAAACTCCCAGAAAAAACCGAAAGGTCATAGAAAACTGGAGCATAATGATCTGAAACACTGCAATAGTTAATATATCTGCTACTGATTTTAATAACAGCAGTAGAGAAACAGACTGATTTAAAAATTAAACTCTTTCTGTAAAAGAAAATACAAACACCATAGGCAATTTAAGAATCCTTACTAGAGTTATTACTTGTTTAGCGCCGAAGTCTGTTAAACCAAACTTTTCCTGAGTAAGCTAAGCTGTTCCTAAAGCTATTATGTAGTAAATAGTTTCCAAATTGTCAAAGTATAAATGTATCCCTGATCTGTATTGTAAAATTAACTGATTCATTCAGTCATTTACAGCAATATAATTGTCTCAAATTCTCTAAACCTCCTACGAGCATTTACTTTCATTTTTTTCACGATTTTATCGCAGACAGCTCGCACACAAACTTACTTTTCCTCCTTCTTTTTGTTGCCCTAACCATCTAATCTAACCATTGTACAAAATTAAACTCATCCAAAGTTTCATATATCAAATACTGAACCAGACACACTAAGCCAACAAAAAATGGTGAATAGAGAATAGAGTTTCAACTTTCAACAAACCTTTGGATGAAAAGCTCAATAACTGAAAAGTGCTAGATACTCCTCCTATTTTCAAACCCTGCGCGCGACAACAAAAATAAATAAATGAATTGGTGATTATCTATCCATATGCATTAGAATCCATGAAATGAGGATAAAGACAGTAACATGATCACTGTGTGTAACAAAAAATAGACGATCATGATCACTGTACAAAAACACGATGAATAGGGAAAGAAAGTGTAACAGTGTGTGAACCTGAGAGGCGAATAGAGAGCGTGTGAGTAAGGAAGTGTTCCGAAGCAACCTCGCCATAGAAGTTTTGTAGTTATGCGAATTGAGAGGTTGTTACGCAGAGAAGGAAAATGAAGAAAATTGATTGAACAATGAAGTGTGAAGAATGAAAACGGAGTGGATTTTGCGTTGATGCATAATATCAACGAGTACAAGTGAAGGGGTTTAGCACTACCGCACTTACAGTTACTGGGTTTTCTTTCTTCTTTTTATTTTTTATTTAATTTTTAGGGTTTTTGACTTTATGGGGCGTTTGATTTCCCTCCCTTTTCAATTCCTTTTTATTTCCATGGCTCCAGTCGCGTGTGTTTTGACTGTTGCGAGGTGTTGAAGAAGAGCATGTTATTATTGGGCTGGGCCTATCAATTCACTGATGGGCCAAGTAGGTTCTCCGCTTTCGGAAACTTTCTCATCCCAACCTCCTCATGTCTCTTTCACCCCCCACACCCCCTCAAAAAAATCGGGTTCTAGTACCCGAACTTTTCCAGTGTAAATTTTATAAAATTTTACACTAGAAAAAAGTTCGAGTTCTATGGCCTGAACTTTTTTGGGGGGTGTGGGGAGTGAAAGAGACATGAGAGGGGTTGGATGTGAATTTTTTGTTTTGAAAGAACTTTAATTTATTGTTTACTCTTTTTAATTGTTGTTTTAGATCAAATTATTATTGTTTATATTTTTAGGTCAATTATATTTTGTCGGGGGTGGGGGGGGAAGAAGGTGAACAGTTAATTTGTTAGTTTTTGGTGAGAGACTATATTTATCATAAGGTCACGCTAATTAAATTTTTCCTCCGTTTTGTTTTAAGTGTTGGTGTAGATCACGGTACACATGTCAATGCGCATGTAAAGTGCTAATGAATAAAACAAAACATAACAATAACAAGATAATGAAATGTAACAGATTATTCTCATTTTCATTTCAATTCTAAAATTACAACTTGATTTGAAATAGAAATAACACAACACAATTATTCATTAAAAAATTTTGCTTCCTTCTCCATATGCAGCGGCCACATCCATGATAAAGATGAAGACATAAATTGAAGATAAGCTCGAAATTAGGAGAACAGTCATTGTGAGAAGGAAAAATTTGGAGAGAAGGACGTGACTGACATCATAGGAGATGAAAATTGGTTGAAGATGAAAACGGGAGAGATGATGAAGGTCGAGGGATTTAGGGTTATGATGAAGTATATTAGGTTGAATGACAATGGAAGTGTGACTTCTTCCTCTCAATTTTTTTTTTAAGTTATTGTAAGATGACAAAAAAAATCTGACATGGGAATCACTTAAGTAATTTATCACATTTTGTAAAATGAAATAAACATAAAGGCTAAAAGTGATATTTTGAAATTATGGAGCCAAAATCACAAGTTTCTCAAACTTAGGGGCAAAAGTAAATTGATAAATTCCATAGATTATTGGACATGTCTTGTTTTGTATTGGGAAAAAAAAAATACAATAGGATGTTGCTTGCACTTGACAGCCACATATTGCTACCGACAAATTAAAAGTGACGCAGTAACCGCATGAAGCTCGTCCTCGACCGGTTATCGACCCATTGATTAAGAAAATAAAGGTAATTTTAAGACAGATAAAAATATCATATTTTTAACTTCTACTAATGCAAAAATTTTTTTTTTTTTTTAAGAAGTTATTTATTTGTTTTTTAGTCAATGTTTAAAGAAAATCATTAATATTTTCCTAAAAGTAATACTCACGACAAATTTAATTTAGTTCATCAACCACCAGGTTACTAAACTAAAAAAAAAAAAAGTTCATCAACTCAAATAAATTAAAACAAAATGTATAAATATGGTAAAAGTAATGGAAAATATTAAAATGCATCGTGAGACATCTTAACAAGTCAAATAAATCTCGCGAGTTTAACTTAGTTGGCAGGACATTATATTATATATTCAGAGATTGAGGTTCAAATACCGGTCATCCACATATCTATATTTAATGGTGAAATTTTTAGATATTAAACTACTTGACCAAAAGCAAGTCAAATAAAAAAATCTTAAAACTTGTATAACCAACTTCTTCAAAATTTATTTATTTATTTATTTATTTTATTTTTTTGGTACATTATTTATTTTTATATATGCAAAAACGAATATATAAATTAAACAGAGAAGACTACTTTCTTCGGCCCTTTTAACGCATGCCCAAAAAATGTCCTCTATAAGAAACTAATCTACTTTAATCTTCTCTTTTCTTTTTCTTTTATGCTCATGTAACCAAAAAATAATATACATGAATCAATTTTTAATTGCTTATTTTAACATAAGAGTACCGATTAAATTTTTTCAATAAAAAAAAGTAGACGATTTTCCTTTCATCTACTGTAGAAAAGAATGAAACTGTGTACACTTCCTTCCTTTGCACGTGGATGTTAGCCGTTTGCCGAGATAAAAATATTTCACGTGTCATAACCTCATCTTTAATGTTACACGTACTAAATGTACACTTGACAAAATGGTATAAGCAAAGAACTACTTACATCCATACAAAATTACAAATGTTGACAAAAATATGAAACATGAAACGTGGATATTGGTTTGTGTTACTCTCACTCTCACTTTCATTCTCACATCACATAACTCACATTCCTTTGTTGCATATTTATATGTATAAACATTTATGAGAATTTGGCAAGAGATTAGTGTTTATAAGGCATGTCTTCTATCTTTGTTGATGTTATTATATGCTGTTAGTTTATTAAAAAAATAAAATTAATAAATATATTTAGGATAAGTTTGATAAATAATATATATGCAAGTATTTGACGGAATAACATAGAATAAAGTTTAATGTATTAAATAAATTTTGTTTTGCACGGTGTTTAATGGACAAAAGGTTATTCTTATTATTCTTATAATGTATTAGAAAACTTGTTTAGAGGAATAAAAAATTGTCTGATGATTAAGTGGAAAACAATAATTTAATTAGGAATATCAATTTGATCTGTATATGAAGGTCCCACGGAATTACCCTGTTTGGAGATCCAAAGGCGGAGAATTTTTTTCGTGGAAATGAGGAAAAAGTTTTTCCCAATGAGGTTTGGAGAAATAAAAAAGACTGTTGTAGTGAAATGGAATAATATACAAATGAAGTTGTTGTAGTGAAATGGTGATGGAGAAATGAGGAAAAGAATTGGAGTGAAATAAGTTGTTGGTGTGAAATGAACAATGTGAGAGTTAAGAAAAAAATTGGAGTGATTTTAGACAAAAGTTTTAAGAGAAGTTGTTGGTGTTAAATGATGATGTGAAACGAGATTTTTTTTAGATAGTTTGAAAAAAGTTGGAGTGAATTTAGAGAGAATTAGAAAGAAGTACGAGTGAATTTAGAGAGAAGTTTGAGAGAGTGATATTATAAAAATGAAACGGAGAAAAGATTTATACTGAAAAAGGAAAACTTGTTGTTGCATCTTCAGGAACACTTATTGGTGGAATTATTCCGCCAATAAGTGACATGACCATTGCATCGTTTGAATAAATTGGCGGAAATATCCGCCACAAAATGTTGATTGACTACTTTCGAATTACTAACGGAAACATCCGCCACAAAATGAAGGACTGTTACGCTTTTGAATTACTAGATTTTCCACCAAGAAGTGTTTTTGAATTCCCGTCTTTCAATTTGTTGGTGGTTTTTTCCGCCAACATGTTTCCTTTTATTTTTTGTTTTTCTGATAAAAATACCAGCGAAATTGCTTACTTTTTTGACAGGTTTTTTGCCAATAACTTATTGAAAGAAATTTTCCGCTAATAAATGATTTTAAATTTCATTTATAAATGAAGGTTTTCTTGTAGTGAGCGACTAAAAAAATGTAAAATAGAAACAACAAAATTGTTTTTTAAAATTGATCTGATTTCTTTAAAATGAATTCGATTGAATTCACTAATAGATACATCATAAAAAATTACGAAGTTGCTACAATTATAATTCTTATTTTCATTTTTTTTTCTTTCATTTTACGCTTTAGTCGCTAAATCATTTTTAAATAGGAAATCAAGATTATTTTTTAAAAAAAGTACAAGATCAAAAATACCTTAAAACATTTTTTTGTGGTCTTAGATGAAGTAATAATCCATTAAAATTAAACTCACATAATCATGAGATCCCGAGTTCGAGCCCGGATTACGACGTCCGACCTAACAATTTCGACATTTTTTTACCAGTTGAACTAAAACTTATGGGTCACCATCAAACATTTTTTTATTATAACAATAAATGGTGTAATAAAAATGACATTCTTCATTTGTACAATTTTTAAATAATTTGTGTAAAATAGTAAACTAAAATAGGAATTTGTCATATTCCAAAAAAAAAGAAAATAGGAATTTGTGATCTATAAATAGAAACGAACGAGAACGTGTAACACTTTCCCACAAAGAAGACATTCATTCACATCTCTACACAGTGACAGTCAAGCGGCAAAACAGAGTAACGCCGAACACTCAAAAAATAAACAAATAAAATGGCGGTGTCTCACGGTGGATACGACGCTCAAATCGGTGGCCTAATCCCATCCGTAAAACCAGAGTTATTTGATGACAGTGCAGGTTCAAGTTCTTGTCAATACGACGACGTTTTAAGCCAAAGGAAAGATTCAGAACTAACCGTAGAAGAAGGTGCTACAGCTTCTCTTGCTATTAACATCAAAGAAGAAGTTGTTGAAGAAGACGGTGCTAACACTTCATCTTCTTCGATGAAGTTTCCAAAACCAATGGAAGGGTTACATGATACTGGTCCGCCACCGTTTCTGAAGAAGACGTATGAAATGGTGGAGGATCCGGAAACTGATCCGATTGTTTCATGGAGTGATTCTCGTGATAGTTTCATTGTTTGGGACTCTCATGAATTCTCCAAAATCCTTCTTCCAAAGTACTTTAAGCATAACAATTTTTCTAGCTTCATTCGCCAGCTCAACACCTATGTAAGTAAAAAATTCTCACAATTAGGAGCAAAAGTGATTCTGAAAATTTAGTACTGATTTTATGTTTGGGGTTTCTCTAATTAATTCTAACTTTAGAATTCACAGCTTTTACCTCCAAATGTTGTTCAAATCACATTTAATTAAAATCAATTTTACAAAATTAAATGTTGGAGTTTCTTTTGCTGTCTTGGATTTTATTAAATGAAAAATTTGAGGGGAAAAAACTCCCTTTTGGAGGTTTTGGATTTTATAAAATGAGAACTTTGAGAAAAAAATATTGTCCACTATACACTGTAACGGATGGTGTTTGAGAAACTTGTAGGGTGGCAAAAGAAACTTCCCGAGGGTTGGTGGGTTGGTCAAGATCAATTCTAAAGGTGTAGAATTGATTTTGACATGGTTCCTCAAAAGTAAAATTGATCTTGTCTCTAGAATTGATTATATTGATTATATGTGAAGCTAGAAATTGTAGTTTCTTCTTATTCTGTAACGTGTTTTTCTAACATGAGCAATATTACATAGTATTTTAAAACAACTAAAAGTAGTAACTTTTCTATTGAAAAACGAACCAAGTTTTAATACAAATTTACTATTTTGAATTTTTTTAACCTATGCAAATTTGCACATGATAGAAAATCCTTTTATAATTGATATTTACACTCAAATCTAATATTTAACTCACTTTTACTTAGATGTAATTTATTCAAACATAAATTAACCCCTCAATTCAGTTTTAGACGATTAATTTACTCAAAATTAATTATTTCCGCTGTAAAACCAAACATATACACTCAAACAACTCAAAATCATTTCTACATAGCTTGAATTACTCTGTCTCATAAAATTGAATTCTCACACGCAGGGGTTTAGGAAGGTTGATTCAGACCGTTGGGAGTTTGCAAACGAAGGGTTTCAAGCAGGGAAAAAGCATTTGTTGAAGACCATAAGAAGGAGAAGTAAGTATAACAAACTACACCAAGGAGGGATGAATATGATGAAGCCTCCTGTAGAATCTGAAGTGGAGAAACTGAAGAAGGATCAGAACATGTTAAAATTGGAAATTCTGAAGCTAAGGCAGCAACAAGAGAATTCAAATATTCAACTCACAAATGTTCAAGAGCGAGCTCAGCGTGCGGAATTGAAACAATACCAGATGATGTATTTCCTCACCAAATTGGCCAAAAGGCCATTGTTTATGGACCAGTTAATCCAAAAGATTAAGCGGAATAGAGAGGCCGGTGGTAATATTGACATGGTTAAAAAACCTAGATTGCTTGGAACACAAGGTACTAGTGTAGACTATAGGTCTCAGGGTTGTCAACAATTTGCTACTTTGCAATCTGAATTGAATGGACTTTTTCCTGAAAATATGAACACTGGTAGAATGGAACCACCACCGGTTCCAACTCCAATGGAAAATGGATTGTGTGGCTCTTTGCATGAATTGAAGGCTTGTGGTGGCTCTAGACAAAATGTGCAAGATGTATCTTCTGCTTATCATGTTATGTCAGAGAATCTATTGGGTGAAAATTCAGTTATTGATGAAGAAATGGATGTGAATGACTCTAATATCTATCTTGAATTAGAGGATTTGATAACTAAGCCAACAGATTGGGGTGGATCTGCAAGTGGATTGGTGGGACAAACTAGTTAAATCTCTCATCAATGGCATTGAATCAACTTACATTGATTCAATGCCTTCAAATAATGAACTTGGGTTGGACCTTACCTTTGTGTTTTCTTCTTATCTTTAATTTTATAGTTTAGTTTGTTTACAGACCAACCAAAAAGAAGTTAGTATACTATGCTAGTTTGTTTGCATCAGTCTTATATTAGCATGTTTGTAGCTAAAAAAACCTCTTATAATGTACAGTACTAATATAGTAAATAGTGTGTAAGTTGTAAATCTAATATATAGAAAAATACTTGCAGTTTTTGTTTTCTGTTCAGTGTATATTTCGACCAATTCAGTATATATTTGGTATCAGAATTACGTGATTTTTCAAAAGCTACACTTTAAAAAAAAAATAAAGCGAAATCGAGGAAAGAAATTAAACAATACAATACAATGACACCGTATTTTTTTATTTATATAAGGGTGACTTTCCAACAATGCTGAAAAATAGAATTCAAACAACCATGCTTTGAATTCATTCAACAACTTGTTTGTCGTTGCCAGACTTTAGTAAACTTGTACTAGTATTAAAAGGTATAACCTTGGAATTGAATCCTTATATTCACACACTGTACCTTTATTTATTTATTTTCTCTATTGAAATTCAAAAGTGTGCGTTGATTCTTAATTGGAATTCAATTTTTTCCAATCTTTGACACAAATGCACGGTATATAAGCACAAAGAGCCACTGTGATAAACTCATCTTAATTTCATATACTCTTTTTACTAAATTTAGATCAAAGTACAAGATAAAAAAAGAAAGAAAACATGGATTCAGATACTCTTCTTAAAACTGAAAGTGAAGAATTGAAACATAAACAAGTTTCTGTGATTTCTCAGCTGCCAGCTCCAAAACCAGTCTCAGAACTTGATGCTGCTGCAATTAAAGTTCAAAAGGTTTACAAGAGTTACATTACTAGAAAAAACCTTGCAGATTGTGCAGTTGTAGTGGAACAACTATGGTTTAAGGCATTGGATTATGTTGTTCTTCAAAGGAGCTATGTTGCATTCTTTGATGATCAGAATCCTGATCCTGCTGATGTGGACAGTTGGGATAGAGCAAGAAGGACAAGAGCACCTCAGGTATTTAATTTCTAAATAAATGGAAGTAAATTTATTTAACATCTTAGGACTCGTCGAATTAGTCGAATTAACTTATTGAGTTTATTTATCTGTATAAACTTGTGAGACTATTAAAATATATCTATAGAATTTTTTTTATACCATATAAGTTTATAAACTGATTTTAATGTATTTCTATAAGTTTTAGAGACAACGTATGAAAATTGTTCATAGCTTATATAAAACAATTTAACTTTCCTTGTTTTTTAAAGATGGGGGAAAAAGGTTCATCTAAGGAAGAAAAGGAGCAACAAATAGCAATATTGCAACATTCACTTGAAGAGGTATCCTTAGAAATTGAATTACAATTTTTTTTATAGTTTTTGATTTGATATTAACAAAGAGAGTCCTTTGTTTTATATTATATAGATGGACCCGCATGAACGATATGGACACAATCTTCACATGTATTATGATTTCTGGTTTGAAAGCCAAAGTACACAACCATTTTTCTACTGGTAAAATAACAACAAATAAATCTAAATTAAGAAGATTATAAAGCTAAGGTGTGTGTATATATATGGTAATTAACTTTGTGTTTTATGATAAATAATTTGTAGGTTGGATGAAGGGGATGGAAAAGATATAAATCTTGAGAAATGTCCAAGGAACATTCTGCAACAACTTACGGGCAGGCCAAGCAGGACTTCAACAATTTGATTAAAAATTAATGTTCTATGAAAATTAGAATTATTATTTTTTATTCCAGATGATTTTGTATTATTCTATTAGGTGATTCAATAAATTTAATTAAAAATAAATAGTAGTATAGGAATGTAACAAAAAGAATAATCAATATATTAAAAATAATGCATATGGATAACTTATGCTTTTAATTTCTCTGTTATCATCACTTTGCTGACGCAAGACATATATCCAACAGATTAGTGCATGGACTCTTGTTATTAAAAGCATATGTGTTCATAGAACTGTTTACAAAATGTGATATTCTTACTAATAAAATGTGACATTCTATCCATTGAATTATACTCACAAAAATAATGTTATTAATTATTAATTTATAACATTTTACATATTTCCAACTCGAGAAACTTTATAGAATTAGGTCCGAGAGGTTGAAATACATAACAGAGTAATGTTGTCATTGTGAGTTCAGATACATAGATCTAAAACAGAAAGATAAGAGATTTTCATTATAAATCTGATAAGTACCTTTTTTAATTGAAAAACCCACATATTAAGGTACTTATAAACTTTTATTTGGTAAACATTTGTTTAGTTGACCCAAAACTGTAAATAAATAGTTTGATACTAATATCTTGTGAAAGCTTGATAATTGCATCTTAAAAGCTTGATGTGTGCATTTAGGTTAAATAATGAAAAAGAAGAACTTGCGAAGCCAAAAATAGTAAGAATTCCCTTAACTACAATGTAATCCTGCTGAACCATTTTGATTTTTCTTTTTTTGCTGTAACAATTTTGATTTTTTATTCTCTTTATTTTGAAAGTCTAGTCTTCTCTATATTAAACTGAATCTTGTTCGTTAATATTCTCTTTTAATGACGAAATTTGTTTAATTATACTTAAATTTTTAGTTTTCGAATATGTATTTTTCAAACATATTTAGAATACTATAAAGAATTTTCTTTACGAAACTTTAGAACTTTTTAAAATTGAAAATGAGTGTACTGAAAAGCAAGAAAAAAAGAACCAAGTCCAGTTCAGCCGAAAACCAAACAAAAAACCGATTCAGCGTGGTGATGATCTATGGCGCGTGATACAACTCTCCAATTTGAGCCTTCGGATCTATTCGATGACCATGATTTAAAACATCCAAAACATATTTGTACCTTCAGATCTTGCATGGTAGATCCAACGGCCAGATTTTAAACTTGAAGGTTGAAGATGAATCTTCATCTTCTTCCTTCGTCCGACCACCCTTCTGCAACTCCGGCTGTTCTTGTCGGAGTACTCGTCGGATCTCAAAACGCGAAACGAGTATACTATTTCACTTAATTTTTTGCACTGAACATGAATCTAACCTTATTTTTCTCAATAGATGCTTAAATTTTAAATTCCGAACAAAAACTCTCAAGAATCGAAGTTTGAGACAAAACAAAAATTGTCTTGCTGAATACCAAAAAAAAAAATTTGTCTTGCTAAAGAGTGCCCGTACACTCACTCTTTAAGGATTTCAATTAAAAAGTTATTTATTTAAAAATTCTAATGCGTTGACTTTACATATTTTTCATTAAAAATTACTATTTAAAGTCCGAACAAAAATACTAAAAGTATTAAATATCAAGGAACAGAGGGAGTAATAAAAGTATGGCTAATGCTACGGTCGAACACCTTCACAAGTAGTCCACCGGGGTCAAGTTGTTGATACTATTATAACAAATACAAATTTTACAAAATTCACTATTGGATCGAAAGTTTATATCATATAAATCATTCATAAAAAAAATTAGAAAAATTGAAAATCATTTGATATGTTATTGAGACCTATCAAGATTAACGATATTTAGTACAAACTCATAAACCATTAATCTTGATGAGTCTCAATAACATATCAAATAATTTCCAATTTCTCTAAAAAAAATATTATAGAACTATATAATATAAACTTTCACTCCAACGGTAAATTTTGTGAAATTCGTATTTATTATAATAGTATCAACAATTTGACCACTATGAACCACTTAAAAGAAGTGGTCCATATTATTAGAATTTAGCATAAAGACATTAAAGATAGTAATAAACATAGTAACATATGACCCTCTTGCATTTAATTAGTGGATATGTCAACATGTAATATTGTTAGCTGGATCGATTTGTTTACTCGAAAATAGATTTTTTGCTCTAACTGCGTCATGCAGTTACAGCCGTGTGAGCGGTTCGATCTAAATTAAATAATCAAATTATTTAATCATGCATTTAATTTGGACTATCCAATTTAAATTGAATAACTGCGATCGATTACGACAATGTTGTCAGAGCCGGACCGGCCGGTTGGACCGGTCGGACCGAGAACCGGTGGTACAAGCGGTCCGGTTGGGCCTGAAAAACGGCCAGCTCAGGAACCGTGGAAAAGCGGTTGAACCGGCGCGGAACTGGTAAAAACCGGTGAACCAGCTGGCTCTTCTTTTTTTATTTTTTTTATTACGGCAAAACGACGCCGTTTTGATTTTTTTTTAATAAAATCAGAAAGAATTGGAAAGGTTGATTTTTTTTTGTTAAATAAAAAATATTGAAACTTGCAAATAAAGAATTAGAAAGGTTTAGTATAAAAAAATCGTACATACCGTTTCTTTCTTTTTGTTTTTCACAATCCCTTCCCTCTTTGTTGTTCCCAGATTTGTGTTTAAAAACATATTCAAATACCATGAATATTTTTTATTAGATAGACCATGAACTTTGACAACATCATATTTTGAAGATAAAGAAGTTTTGAAATAAACAAATAAAATAAAATAAGAAATGAAAAAGGAAAAGAAAGATGTAGATGTAAACTTCAATCAATTTATAATAATAGAATGAAGGAGGAGGAGTGTTAGAATAAAAGGAGTGAAAGAGTGATGAGAGAAAATGAAGTCACACATAGTCAAATATGAGATGAAGAAAGAAAATTAAGAAGGATTGCCTGAGGCATAGATAACAAGGAGAAAGAGGAAAAAAAAAAGATGAAAATATGTGATATGATGCTGCGGCGGTGTTAGCGGGCTCAAGCACAAAAGGCCCAAAAGGAAGACATCAAAGCCTTTTTGGAACAAAGATTTTGTGCCCAAGTGATATTTATATTCTGAACTTAAAATTCTAGATTGTACTAGTTATTTGAAATTCCTTCAAGAGGCCTTAGGCCCATTTATCTTTGTACTAGCAGACTTTATCAAACCCTAGCTATATATGATTTGTGCTGCCTCCTTTAATGTTATGAATGAAGTTATTTTATTTTATCAGTTTTCATAGTCTTGTCTTTTTATCTTCTGGTATAATCTTCATTTAGTGGTACAGCAGCAGAACCCATCCATCATTGGTGCTTTCATCCCTTGAACCCAATGCCTAGATCATCCAACCCCTCAAACAAAGACCTGGATGAGTCCATTCAAACAGCTACACAGCAGTTTGAAGAGGCCATCGCTGATACAAATAATCGCGTCGCACAAAAGCTCGGAGAGGTGAACACCGCCATCGCATCCACCAATACCCGTTTCACTGAAGAATGTGGTGTTCTTAACACAAAACTTGACAAACAGCAGCAATTATTCCAGCAAGAACTAGCTGCGAATAATGAATCTCTCAAACTCTTCATTATTGAGGCACTGAAGGCGCAAGGTGTGACCTCTGCAACAACACCAGCACCTTCACCAACCGTGACTCCAACCGCCACCATTCCTTCTTCAACGACTACCATGACCCAACCTGCAACTACAGCCGCCATCGTTCAGATCTCGACTCCACCAGTCACCAACAACACCCCTGCATCTACCACTCCAGGTATCATTCGTTTCCCTTTTGTAACCACTGGTTTCACCTCTACTACTGCTACACGCTCCTCACCTACCCTTACATCAGCTCACACCACCCCCATAAATCTCCCTTTTTCCACTTCCCAAAATGTTTCTATTATTCCCACAACACCCATCACTGTTTCTCTCCAACCCACATATCATCCTGGCGTTTACACCACCCCTGTCATCAACTCCTCTGTTTATCCTCCTCCACCCCCTTTTCCCCCTCCTCCACAGTTTTCGGCTAGCAGCAGCAATCCCTTATTTTCCCCACATCAGACACCATTCTTCACACCACCTCCTCCATCTTTCCCATCTTACCCAAATTTCACCCACACAAATTATTCAACACCACACCACCACAACCCACAACCCCATTTTCGTAATCCTAAAATAGAAATGGGAACTTTTGATGGAACAGACGCTTTAGATTGGCTTTTTCAAGCCGAACAATTCTTCTTATACTACAATATCGCCCTAGAGAATTGTTTGCCAATGGTTGCTTTTTATATGAAAGGGGAAGCCCTTGGTTGGTATAAGTGGATGTATTTAAATCATGAATTAACAGACTGGAACTCTTTCCCTCGCGCCCTAGAATTGAGATTTGGGCCCTCCACATATGAAAATCACCAAGCCCAATTATTTAAGTTAAAACAAACTGGTACTGTTTCTGAGTATCAGGCCAAATTTGAACAACTAGGCAACAGAGTTCTTGGCCTCCCTGCTGATGCTATGCTAAATTGTTTCATTTCCGGTCTCACCCCTGAAATTCGAAATGAACTTGCCATCCAGAAACCTTATACCATTTCCCAAGCAATTGGATTAGCTAAACTCCTAGAAGCAAAAATTCAAGAAACCAAACCCAGATATTCCAAACCTTTCCACGCTCACACTACAAAGCCAACGCCACACACCCCCAAAATTCAAAAACTACCCTACAACCCGATACTCAAAAAACCAACCCTAACCCACCACCAAAACTACCCATACGGCGCTTATCCCCTGCACAAATGCAAGAACGCCGTGCCTTAGGGCTTTGTTACAATTGTGATGAAAAATTTGTGGTTGGCCATCGCTGTGCAGCCGGCCGTTATCTCTTGCTAATTCTTGATCCAGAAGAACCATCGGATCACAATGAAAACTCCTCAGACCCAGAAAATACAAACACAACAGAAGAGGCTGCCGAAACATATTTTCAACTATCCCCACATGCCCTCACGGGCCAGTTCTCTCCCCAAACACTCAAATTCAAAGGTCTGATCCATGGGTTGTCTGTTACCGTCCTTATTGACACCGGCAGCACGCATAATATCCTACAACCCAGAATTGCCACACACCTACAAATTCTATCTCACCCAATTCCCAGTTTTTCAGTCATGGTAGGTAATGGGTCACACATTCAATGTTCGGGGTTGTGTAAGGATGTTCCAATTACTCTTCAAAATAATTTATTCAACATACCCTTCTATCTCTTACCAATAGAGGGCGCAAATGTAGTACTTGGCATGGAATGGTTGCGCAATCTAGGACCCATCTCCGCAGATTTTTCCGTTCCATCAATTTCGTTTACCCATGGAAAAAATAGAGTCACCCTCCAAGGAGACCCCCAATGCCTTCCCCAACAGTCCTCCTACCACCAAATTTGCCACCTTTTACACATGGACTCAATTGCTTCCATCCACCTACTCTCATATACACCTACCCCACAAACTGCACCCTCTCCCATTGTCTCGTCCCAACCTACCATTGATTTAATCTCACAGACCCTACCCCTTGACCTCTACCAACTACTTACCCAATACCCATCTGTGTTTGACACCCCCCATGGGCTGCCTCCACAAAGACAACATGATCACGCTATCCCCATTTTACCTAATACACCCCCAGTTAACGTAAAACCCTACAGATATCCCCACTCACAAAAAGAAGCCATGTCCACTATTATCCACGAGATGCTGCAACAGGGCATTATTGTACCTAGCAATAGCCCTTACTCTTCTCCAGTCCTACTTGTTCGAAAAAAAGATGGCACAAGGCGTTTTTGCGTCGACTACCGCGCCCTTAACGCTGTGACCATTAGAGACTATTTTCCTATCCCTACCATTGATGAGCTACTAGATGAGTTGGGTTCCGCGTCTGTTTTTTCGAAAATAGACCTTCGCTCGGGTTATCACCAAATTCGGCTTATACCAGAGGACACTCACAAAACAGCATTTAGGACCTTTGATGGACACTATGAATTTTTAGTGATGCCTTTTGGCTTAACTAATGCCCCTTCTACTTTTCAGTCCGCCATGAACGACTTATTTCGACCTTATTTACGACGGTTTGGTTTAGTTTTTTTTGATGATATACTTGTTTACAGCCGTTGTTATGCTGACCATTTGCTTCATTTAAGTCAGGTTTTAGATTTACTTGCTTCCAATCATTTTGTTGCAAAATTATCAAAATGTGTGTTTGCTGTCCCTAAGGTTGATTATCTTGGTCATGTCATTTCTGCTGGTGGTGTAACCCCTGATTCCCCAAAAATTCAAGCTATGCTAGATTGGCCCAGGCCACGTTCACTCACGTCTCTTCGTGGATTTCTCGGCCTCACCGGGTTTTATAGGCGTTTTGTTCGCCACTACACCACTCTCGCCGCTCTGCTCACCGATTTATTAAGTTCCACTAAGTTTACATGGGGTACAGAAGCAGAAGAAGCATTTACAAATTTAAAAGAAAAAATGACTTCTACTCCGGTGTTGATTTTGCCGGATTTCTCTAAAACTTTTATTGTGGAAACGGATGCATCCTCCATCGCCATTGGAGCAGTTCTGTCACAGGAGGGCCACCCCATTGCTTTCTTTAGCAAGAAGATGTGTAACCGGATGAAAGCTTCTTCGGTCTATGTTCGGGAAATGTTCGCCATCACTGAAGCAGTTAAGAAATGGCGTCAGTACCTTTTGGGCAGACATTTTCACATATTTACAGATCAGAAGAGTTTGAAGAGTTTAATGGTACAAACAATTCAAACCACATAACAACAGAAATGGACAGCTAAATTGCAAGGGTTCAATTTTGAGATTTTTTATAAACCAGGGAAAACTAACCTTGTTGCAGATGCTCTGAGTAGACAACATTCTGATCCGGAACCTGCGGTGCTTTGTATGACCATCTCTTCTACAGTCCCAACTCTGCTGTCTTCCCTACAACAATATTACAGCACAGACAAAGATGGTCAAGTTTTGGTCTCCCAGATTGCAAAAGCAACAGACCAGAACACCTCATACAGTTTTAGAGGCGGGCTAGTGTATTTCAGAAATAAAATTTACATACCAAAGAACCTTGAACTCAGGATGGCTATCATCAAAGAGTTCCACTCCACTCCAACAGCTGGTCATTCTGGCCTCCAACCCACCTTGGCCAGACTGGCTGCCTCATTTCTTTGGCCCGACATATATCGTGATGTTAAACAATTCATTCAACAGTGTGTCGTATGCCAACAGAATAAATACATGCCACAAAAGAAACAAGGATTACTACAACCACTTGACATACCAGCAAATGTGTGGGAAGACATTACAATGGATTTCATCACCCACTTACCTAACTCCTTTGGTCACACTGTCATATGGGTTGTTTGTGATAGATTGACCAAGTATGTCCATTTTATCGGCTTACCAACTCGATTCACCGCCAAATATATTGCCACCCGTTTCTCCACTGAGATCTGCCGCCTCCATGGCCCTCCAAAGACCATCATCTCTGATCGTGATCCTTTGTTCCTCAGCAACTTCTGGAAAGAGTTTTTTCGAGTTCAGGGCACAACTCTGAAATATAGCTCCGCTTATCACCCTGAGACAGATGGACAAACAGAGGTGGTCAATCGCACCTTAGAGACATATTTACGCTGTTTTGCAAGTGAAAATCCTCGTAAATGGTTTAAGTTCCTTCACCTGGCTGAATATTGGCACAACTCAAGTTTTCACTCTGCAATCAAAATGTCTCCATTCGAAGCTCTTTATGGCCGCAGTCCTCCCACTATTCAAAATTTTTTCAATGGATCTTCCAACAGTTCCGACATAGAGCAGAAGCTAGGGGAAAGACAACAAATACTCACCATTCTGAAGGAAAACCTAAAAAGAAGCCGACAGAAAATGGCAGATCAAGCAAATAAAAAGCGAAGAGACTGTACCTTTTTCGCTGGGGACTTAGTTCTTCTCCGGTTGCAGCCATACCGACAGCAATCCGTCACCCACCGCGTCTCCCAGAAGCTGGCTAAACGATACTTCGGCCCCTTCCCAGTTATCAGACGGATCGGTTCAGTGGCTTATGAGTTGGCTCTACCACCTTCTTCACGCATACACCCGGTGGTTCACGTCTCCCAGCTTCGGGCCTACCACGGAGGCGATCCTTCCTCCCACTTTACCTCTATTCCAACGGAGCTAGAAGATTGTGTTCTCCTTGACACAAATGAAGACTCCGTGAGTCACAAACTCATCTCACCGGACTTAGAGGAAAACAGGGAACAAAGCAAATCTATGGAAAATTTGATGGGTACAGCGGTCTTAGATCATTTTTCAGAAATCCTAGTCAAGACTTTAATTGCTAGATCTCCTTCTCTGCCCTTGGATCTAGTGGCGGGTTCCAAAGCAAATTTTCCACCCTTGGATGACTGTCCTCTTTCCCAAAAGCAGATTCCCTCACAGAACCCGCTGCCACGTGTCGCTAGCTCCCCTGCTTTGATCTCCCACGCGGTTTCTTCCCCACCGTTGATCTCTTCCAACGGTCTTGCCCCTTTAGGATCTCCTGAACCGCACGCTTTCCCAAAACAGCTGGAGACCACTACACTATCTCCAAAAAGCTTTTTCCCGCCTTCGGATGCACCCACCACGTCATCAGCAAACCTTGAGGACAAGGTTTTTTGTGGGCCGGATAGTGATGTTAGCGGGCTCAAGCACAAAAGGCCCAAAAGGAAGACATCAAAGCCTTTTTGGAACGAAGATTTTGTGCCCAAGTGATATTTTTATTCTGAACTTAAAATTATAGATTGTACTAGTTATTTGAAATTCCTTCAAGAGGCCTTAGGCCCATTTATCTTTGTACTAGCAGACTTTATCAAACCCTAGCTATATATGGTTTGTGCTGCCTCCTTTAATGTTATGAATGAAGTTATTTTATTTTATCAGTTTTCATAGTCTTGTCTTTTTATCTTCTGGTATAATCTTCATTTAGTGGTACAGTAGCAGAACCCAGCCATCAGGCGGCTCTCGGATTCACTTAGAATATTAGAGTTTCCATACAATACAAGTGGGTTGGGCCTTTTATGTCTTAGCACTTGTGATAAATAATACTCCCTCCGTTTTTTTTTAAGTGTCCAGTTTTGTCGGATTTAGCGTTTCTATTTAACTGTCTATTTTGTGTTTTAAGGGTACGATTTGTCAATTGTACCCTTTTTTAATTACACTTATCTTTTTCAATGAATATTTTTTTTATATATATTTGAAAAACTAAAGTTTTTTTTTTAAAAAAAAAAAAAAACAAAAAAGTTTGTTTATTGTTATATTCTATTGATAACAATAATCTGAAAATATTTTTTTTGTATAACAATAAATCTATTGATGAGGGTATAATAGGAAGATAAAGTGCAAAAATCCAATTTCTTAATTTGGTCTTACTATTCTAAACGGACACTTAAAAAAAACGGAGGGAGTAATCTATAAATAAAATAAATAATTATTATATAACTATTATAAGAATTACAGTACTTCAATTGTACGGTAGGTGAATGCCTAATTGCACGTGAATCTTGTCTTTTTTCAAAAAAATATTCTTAATTATTTATTATATTATAATAAAATATATATTTTTATTGAAATATTGTAATAAAATAATAAAAAAAATTATATTTAATTAAAAACGGTCTGACCCGATTGAACCCCGGTCCGACCAATTGAACCTTGAACCAGTAAGCTCACCGTTCGATGACCGGTCCGGTTCTGACAACCTTGAATTACGGTGAAAAATAGTGGGAAAATCCTACAATGGTGAATCTTGATCCCTACTTACTCTACCATTGAAGTTTATAAAACAAAGCAACTAGTAATAGCATTGAACCGCAATGACAGCAACCCTTCCATCTCATTTTCTTCATTGAATTGCAATTATGTACGCCCATTAACGTAATTTTCCGTCGCTATTGGGCCTAATGCCTGCATGGTTAATTTGAAGATTCTTTTCTTGTAGTACTATATACATAAAACTAAAGACAAAACTAATTGTGGAGTACTAGTATTAGTTAATGTCTCATTGTCTCTCAACTTGCAAGTGCTGCCAGAAGGTGGCCAGGAGACAATATGAGGAAAAACTGCTCTCTTCCAAATCAGCAGCTAACTAAACATATGTGTTCCGTACTGCCGACGGTTTTAATTATCATAAATCGATATTATATAGTACTTTTGCTTTGTTTTGCTATAATTTGAATTTCAAATTGTTTAACCAAAACTACTTCAGAATTTATCCGAAGAGGATAAAAGAGAGATAAGAGAACTGTTGATATATTGGTAAAAGAAACATTTATTCTAATGTGAAAGTTAAAGCTGAAATCCGAATTGAAGATCATGATGGAAAATGGTGTACCAGCAAAAACCACTAGTAATTATAAAATTGAGGTGAAAGTTAGGTTAGAGCGAAATCTTTTAAGAATGTGGATTTTAAATTAAAAATGAGTAATTGTACCTACATGACACTTAATTGTTTAACCTAACTAATGCATTCTTTTTTTCTTTAGCCCTGGATGCCGAAGATGTCCTTCGGGTGATCTCGTAGTTGTAAAATTAAGCCGATGAATGTAACATATGACTTGACCCTAGTTAAAAGTTAAGTCAACCAAAGAAGTAAAATCTAGAAGATATTTTAGAGTACTAGTAGTATTTCAATATCATATTTATGTGTCAACCATATATAATAATGGAGCAATTAACCACAGAGAATGACCGTATTAATTGTTCAGGCTGCGGTTGTACATGCACAGATATCACTTACTATCACCAACGAATAATCTTATCTTTCCTTCAAAATTTGAGGCATTGACTTCTACAATATTGTAGTATATCAATAAGGCCACTTAGTCCAAGAAGTGGTGTATGGTGCACCATTTATCAATAACACTGTAATAAATAGTATGAATTTTATAAAATTTACCGTTGGATAAAAATTTTATATTATATAGATTATCCGTACAATTTTTAATAAAAATTAAAAATTAAATGATGTGTTATTGAGACTCATCAAAATTAACTGTTTATTAATTTTTATTAAATACGTTAGTTTCAGAAAGTAAAATACACACTAGAAGGGTCGTGGTGTATCTGTCCATCGTACACTTAAAATCTCATTGGCCATTAGGAACACCATTGGCCTAATGCAATTTGATTTTAGACTTGCTCATTAATTTCAAATTGTTTTTGAAAATATGAATACAATTTAATTGAAGAATGAAATAACTCAAATAAGCTACACAATTATGTTGTAACAAAGAAACAAAGAAGCGTGTTAATATAAAAGAAATATTAGCATGTCCCGTAACTCATAGTAAAATGTTACAGATATAGGAGTATTGATATGCTGGGTCGCCTATTTGAGTTGGGTCGCCTATTTATTTTTGAACGGTGTATGAGTTTCGTCGCTAAATTTAATGGAGTTTTTTAGGATTAGAAATACTCTTCATTTTTAAAATACTCTTTGTTTTTAAACATACTATATATTCTTTCCAACGCAACTCTTTAATTAGATGAAATTTAAGTCGGAACGTTAAATTTAAGTGGGTCTGCGTGATTATGTGAGACTCATTTCATTTTTAATTTCAATCAAAGAATGTGTTACTGTTTCCGTTTCAAAATAATAGTTTGACTATACACACTATTAACATAATTCACTTGGGGATTTTCAATGGAGGATAACTTCCTTACCTATTAAAGTTGGGGGATTGGGCCTGTACTCAGCGGTAGAGGCAAGCTCGTATGCTTTTGTGGCTTCTAGAGCTCAGTTTTGGGTGTTGCAAGAACATATATTGAGGGATAGTGGAGTATGTGACATGGACTCTGATTTTTTCAATGCTTTGGACGGTCTCCGTGATATAATTCCAACTTTTGACTTTAGCAGTTTCACTAGCAAGGACACCGTCCCCCCTAAAGCCCAACATGTTTTGGCGAGTGTCCTGTTTAGTAAAATTGTTAAGGACATGGAAGTTAACTTTAACTTGACTATCAGACAGAAAACAGTTTTTGGATGCTTACATGCGGCCCTTGTTCAAGATTTTCTGTTAGCTATCTCAATTGACGGATTAGGCCAACATATGTCCCCGGTAGAGTATCGCACTATCCTCAAGTATTGCCTGGTGATTCCTTTATTTCTTGCTGATGAGGTATGCACTGTTTGTCGTAAGGCATGTCTGAATAGATTTGGGGAGCATGCAGTTCATTGTCGAGAGCTTCCAGACTTCAAATACATACATGACTTTGTTCGGGATGTCCTTTTTGATGTTTTTAAGCGCGCAAGAATATCTGTGAAGAAAGAGGCACCTGCGAACTTCTTGATTGACCCACTGGAGGGAAGATCTACATTAAGGCCATCAGATGTTTTGGTGTACGGGTGGATAGGAGGAAAACATGCATGTGTTGACTTAACTGGAGTTTCCCCACTTGTGGGATTGTCGAATGGAGATTCT
The DNA here is from genome assembly GCA_951799995.1 of Trifolium subterraneum. Lineage (NCBI taxonomy): Eukaryota > Viridiplantae > Streptophyta > Magnoliopsida > Fabales > Fabaceae > Trifolium > Trifolium subterraneum. The sequence continues at coordinate 3,309,818 of OX637464.1, forward strand.
ACTATAGGACAAGCGGCCCTCAAAGCTGCTTCAAACAAAGTGGCTAAACATGAGAAAGCATGTTCTGACAATCAACATGCATTTATACCATTTGCATTTGACACATTTGGTTTCCTAGCACTAGATGCTGTGAATATTTTGCAAAGAATTCAAAGAGTCATGCATAACAATGTAGTGTCTCCTAGGTCTGTAGATGTAGTATTTAAGAGAGTTGATTTTGCCATCTAAAAAGGGTTAGCGGCGCAGCTTGTTGCCCGTTTACCTTCTACCCAAGTGTAATTATCTTATATATAAAATTCAATTAATGTTAAAAAAAAAAGAAAAATTATTGGTTAGAGTTTACTTTAATCAAATGGTTAATACAAAAAAAATAGTATATAAGATTTATCTCGATGAAGATTTTTAAAATATCCAATTTTTATAATACACAATATATGAGTCTTGTATTTATCCTAAACGTGAATTAAAAAGAAAATTGACTTGAGAATTGATGAAATGTATAATTAATTGACCACTTGCAACTGCTATTATTGAAAATTTTATAATATGAAAAACATGGGGAGGCTACAGTATTCAACCCCAATAAATAATCTGAGTACAGATAACAGCTTAAAATTAAATCGCGTTTCTTCATGGAACCTCACAAAAGCTAACTTTCTTTGACTGCCACCTTATTTACACGCTCTCTTTAAACACAACACAACTAATATAAGAGACTTTCAATTTCCACCATACTCAATACTACTACTATACTATAGGATATATAAATTCAAAACTATACTATACACCAATATTTCTTTGAATTCATCAAATATTTCGTTCGTGTCGTGGTGGCCATCGACCTTGGAAAACTTTAACCTTGGTTGGAATTTGAACATTATATTCACATAACTTTATTTAATTTTTTTCCCTATTCAAAAGTAAGCTCCTTGATTCTATATTGGAATTCAAAGACTGCTCCTTAATTCTCTCATTTTCCAGTCTTCCACACGTATTTGAAAGCACGCAACCATATAGCTTATATATAAGCTAACAAAAACCACTGTCATAAACATATCTTAATTCATTTATTTGTTCCTTCTACTCTCACACTTTAATTATTTTCAACAACAAGATCTCATATCTTCATTCAAAGTACTCATACACCATACAACAACAAAGGTAATTCATTTTTCTAATGCACTTTTTTACTTAAAGGAGTAATCAGTAAATAGTTAGTTACACTGGTCGGTTATCTGACCGACCAATGTAACTAACTATGTGCAACAAGCTTTTATATCACATAAAATAGTAATTTGAAAGTTAAATCCAGTGCAATTATTGGAGGCTAATTATGGAACTTTACAATAAATTATATTCAACTTTATGGCATGACTAATAAATTATAATTATATTTGTGCAGATTTGTAGGGTATTGTATTTATGGGGGTGTCTGTGACTGATTTGTCAAATGGGTCTAATAAGATGAGCAATTCAAGCAGATTAAGTGATTGTAGACCACAACACATGATTCTTGAAAGAAACCATTCATTTGTTCAAAACAAAGAACAAAACATGGATTCAAGTAAATGTGAATTGAAATATAAACAAGTTCCTGTTATTTCTCTTCCTGAGGCAGTGATTTTCTGTTCTCCAAGACCAGTTGTTGAGCTTGATGCTGCTGCAACTAAACTTCAAAAGGTTTACAAGAGTTACCGTACAAGAAGAAACCTTGCAGATTGTGCAGTTGTAGTTGAAGAGTTATGGTGGAAAGCATTGGATTTTGCTGCTCTTAAAAGAAGTTCTGTTTTGTTTTACGATGTTCAGAAACCGGAAACTGCCGTATCGCGTTGGGCTAGAGCAAGAACAAGAGCAGCTAAGGTGGGAAAAGGTTTATCTAAAGATGAAAAGGCACAAAAATTAGCATTACAACATTGGCTTGAAGCTGTAAGTAGTTTTTCTTTCATTATTTAATTCAAGTTCAATTTACTTTGAAATTGAATTATACTTTTTAGTTTATGATTTTGTATTAACAGAGTGAATTTCTTTCTTTCTTTTTTGTAGATTGACCCGCGTCATCGATATGGACACAATCTTCACATGTATTATGATATTTGGTTTGATAGCCAAAGCACACAACCATTTTTCTACTGGTAATTAAACTTGTTTTACCGATATTTGAAAATGTTTTCAGAAAGTAAACGGAGCCTAAATTGTTGTATATGGCGATTAATTTTGTGTTTTATGATAAATAATTTATAGGTTGGATGTTGGAGATGGAAAAGAAATAAATCTTGAGAAATGTCCAAGGAACACTGTTCTACAACGCCAATGCATTCAATATCTTGGACCAGTAAGTTATCTATATGAGCAATTTCACTTTTTTACTTATTTCGCGGTCAAACTTTGGATTACCAGACTTTCTTCCCTGGACCAGAGGGTTAAAAACGAAAAAAGAAGTAAAAATAGTATATGATGTTAATTTTTTATACTTGTTGTCATTGCAGACAGAAAGAGAAGAATATGAAGTAATTGTTGAAAAGGGAAGATTGGTATTTAGACAAGATGGGAGACTTGTGAATACTGATGAGAAATCAAAATGGATATTTGTTCTTAGCACTACAAGAGCCTTGTATGTGGGAAAAAAGCAAAAGGGTAAATTTCAACATTCAAGTTTTCTTGCTGGAGGTGCAACCACAGCAGCTGGTAGATTAGTAGCACATCAAGGTGTTCTTGAGGTACTAATTTCACCACTATGGTTCATAATCATCATAATTAAAAATCACTAATTATTACTACTTAGTATTTGATTTTGTTCACTAAGTTTTGTTATTATCCATTATGCAGGCTATTTGGCCATACAGTGGACACTACCATCCAACTGAAGAGAATTTCAAAGAGTTTATAAGCTTTCTTGGAGAGCACAATGTAGATCTCACAAATGTTAAGGTAAATATTTTGGTCCTGAAAAAATTACTAGTAAATGTTACTTAAACAAATTATGAAAATAAGATTACTAATGAGATTGTTTTGCATTTTTTTTCTTCCAGAAATGTGCTATAGATGATGATACACATTCAATTATTGGAAGTGATTCATTTACTACAATGAATGAAGCACAACAACAACCAAATGTTCCTTCTACTCCTAAGGTCAAGGTGAATGATAATAACAATAACAATGTGACAACAATTCATAAAAAGGATCCAATTGCAGCATTTAATGCAACAAGGAGATTATCTTGCAAGTGGTCAACTGGTGCTGGTCCACGTATTGGTTGTGTACGTGACTATCCTGAACATTTGCAATCAAAAGCATTGGAACAAGTCAATTTGTCCCCAAGGCCTACTTCTTCAAGACTCAACAAATTTGGCCCAATTCCATCTCCTAGGCCCAGCCCAAAAGTTAGGATGTCACCTAGGCTTGTGTACATGGGATTACCTAGTCCAAGAAACCCAATCTCAACTACAAGTTAGAGGAAGTTTTGGAGGAATTTGTGGGGTTTTTTTTAGACCATGGTCATGGCAATTGTGTGGCGGCGACTAGTAAACGATAACATCAGTGAACTAATTGATTTCTTTTTTCACCGCAGAACCAAACAACACTAACTGAAATTGTTTTTGTTATTAATCCTAAATTCGTTTATTACTTAATGTTTTTAGGAATTTGAATTTGTATGTATGCTTCAGTTGGACCTATTAAGTCCTTGGCCCATTTTTGCCTCTTTCTTTTTTGGGAAGGCAGGAAAATTCAATTAATTCTTTATACAATTGAGATTATGTTTCTATTGCACAAGTTAGTTCAATAATAAATGAAATATATCAAACTTTTTCTGATCTATAAAATGTCGGATTGAATCTCAACTAATATGAGTTGCGTTTTTTTTTTTTAATCAATCAAAGAGTCAGATATATTAAAAAACGACACTCAAAATCAGTATATTTACTCAATTTAGAGGGGCAACAAAAGTCAAATTAGAAGACAGCATTATTTTTTAAAATTTAGGTATTTTTTTTGTTTTGTTTATAACTCTCTGATTCCTAGGAAAATGGGTCATAGTAATACAGAGTTTGGCCGGGAGGTAAATAAAGTCCGACCAAAAAATTGTTCCATCCAAGGATCGAACTCGGGTTCTCCCGAACGATTCGTCCTTTGTTGAAACTCATTAACCACTCGAGCTCAATGACTTAGTTAAATTTAGGTACTTTTAAGTAGACAAAATTATACTATATAAATTTATATAATCATCAATAATTCAAGGTCTTACGTAGTAAAAAGATAAAAAAAAAAAAATCATATTCGATCATTTGTGTGCTCAATTGGTAAATTGGATCATCTCCTTCTCCAATCATCTATATCTTTCGCCTTCCTCTCTATGTCTCTCATAAAATCACTCTCTCGATTTGTTTATTGTTTTTTATTGATGAGAGAGCTTGAAATTAAGAGAGAGATATAGAGGAATGAGAGAGATGTAGATAATTGGGAAGGAGAGGTAGGGATGACAATTAAGCCCAAACCCGCGGCCCCCGCCCGAACCCAAACCCGAGTCAACGGGGTAAAACCCGAGTCTACTGAGTTTAGGTTTGGGTTCGGGTGCCACCCGATTCCACGGGTGCGGGTTTGGGATTAATCAAACCCGCACCGAAACCCGAAACTACACCCGCTTATATATTAAACTACTTAATTACCCCTTAGTTTATATACCAAACTATTTCTTTATTTTGTATCACGTGGGGTGAAACTTATTTGTTTAATTTGGTTGATTTCTAAGCTTATTGATACTTTATTTTGGTTGAATATGGAAAATTACATTTTTTTTTTCTTTTAGTTTTTCTTTTAGTAGATATGTTGCTTCGGGTGGAAAATACCGAACAAAAACCTGAACCCAACGGGTGTGGGTTTTGTTTTGCCACTCAATATCATTTGGGTTCGAGGGATGATTTTGAGTGTGAACTTGGATATTATAGAACCCGCACTCTTGGACACCCGTTGCCTTCATTAAGGAGAAGATCTAAGTACCTCAATTGGAGCGGCTAAAATTATTAGACCAAAACCCACAACCACACACACGTATTTTACACCAATGACACAACCATTGACTATATTATACTCTTACTGCATTTAATTAATATTTAAACATTGCTAACAAATATTTTAAAAATATCCAACAAAGTTAAATTTCAAGCCCTTATTTTTTAGGCCTTGTGGGAAGGACCACCTTGAATATATTAAATATGATTAGTATGAATTTGTAAATCGAAAGGAATTTGACTTATAAGAATTATTATACTGTGTGACACAAGATCATTAATTAATATCTTTATAAAAATCTCCACATCCTGTGAAAATCTCCACACCACATCTTTAAAAGTTGAGAGATGAAACTGAAAATCTGTACTAGAAGTAGTACTGTACTAAAATTCTCCACACCCTCTGGAAAATTACGCGCAAACCTATAGTCACGTGACTCGGTCCCGCTACAGAGAGCGAAAAGCTACTATGTCAGTTGAGTTTCCAGTTCCCACACACGCACGCGTAAACAACACGCGTGGACAATCTTTTTCTTTCTAACCTGACAATGGGAAAAAATGAACACAACCGACGTGAATAGTTTATTTTAGCGGTTCGATTCGACCGGTTCAAAAACCACAATAATTCATTCCTAATCACAAGACAGAGAAACACAAAACACCATCATCGCTACCATTATCCAAATCCATTCCCATCACTCCTCTTTCTTTTTCATTCATAATTCCTTTTTCCTTTTCTTTATTATTACTTAATCAATATTATTATACTTTTCTTAACCTAACCCTGATTTTTTAATTAAACACAATTATTCTTTTAATTCCTCCTTATCTTAGATAGATCTACCAACAATTTCTTCATTTCCTTTTCATATTCTTCCGTTACACTTTCTTTTCTAATCATGAATTCCAGTTATTATTACAACATTTAATATTTCCCCATTTTGAATTAAGGCTTGTGATTACTCTAGTTAACTTAGGGTTCCCAATTTTATTGATTTTTCCTTATTTGAATTTGAATGGAACCTCGTATTGGGAATAAGTTTCGATTGGGTAGGAAGATCGGTAGCGGCTCCTTTGGAGAGATCTACTTAGGTTCTTTCTTTGTTTTTTCTTCTCATGTTCATCATTTTCTCTATAAATTTCATATTTTTCTATCTTTTTTATTATTATTTTCTTTCTTTTTGTTGCAGGTACTAATATTCAAACTAACGAAGAGGTTGCAATTAAGCTTGTAAGTTTTGTTTCTTCACTCATTGCTTGAAAGATTATGAATTTCTTTGAAATGGGTTTTAAGGGAGATGATTGTGTGTAAAATAATTATAATTAGTCTCTACTCTGAATTATATGCAAGGGTTTATAATATCAAATTTGGGTTTGAGTTGTTTTATGTGGCATTCTTAATGGCATTGGTGTATGTAATAATACTGTATACTACTAGATTTCAAGTGTCTTTATTGAGCTTATACCTGCTTCCTAATTCTTTAGAGGGTGCTCGATTCAAATGCTTTTTAAGAGGGTGACTGTGGAGAACATTTTGACTGTTTAGAAACCATGCTTTGGTGGTGGTGAACGCTCGAGACCTTGGAGTGTGCTCCTCTCAAGGTCCTAGGTTCGAACTTTGAATCCTCCCAGTGCCATTTCCAGTGTTGGGTCAGTCGATACGGAGCAAAAGTTTTGGCTTTAAACGGCCCCCTGCTAGTGGACGGTGGGATCGGTGTCCCTCGGACTAGTAGGTCCTTGGGCTGGATAGCGAGTCTTTAAAAAAAAACCATGCTTTGCATTCAAAAGCTTCCTTGGCAGGAAGCAAAATTGTAATTGCAATGAAATTATAGGGTTGTGTTAGAGGGAATTGCTGACCAATTTAAAAATTTGTCATTCTGTATCACATAGATGCAATTAACTGTGCAAAGGATAGGTTGTTACCCGTAAGTAAATATATTGTAGATCAAGTACAATGCTAGAAGAGCTGCACTGCTACACTGTTTCATGAATGTAGTGCAAAGATAAGCAGGAGTAAAGAAATTTGCTCAAAAGATTAATGGAGTGGGGGTATAAGCGTGAAACCTGCCTTATTTATTCAATTGAATTCATTCCACTCACTCCTCAGTAAATTACGACATTTGCCTCGATTCAAGATTCTGATTTATCTTTGGTTGGGGATTTAATTGGAATTGGAAGAAATGACATACTGTTGACTTAACATAAGTGTATTGGTTTTTTGTGGATTTATTCTTAATTAAGCACAGGATTATTGATATTTTTATGTGCACTGGAGCTTATTTTTCATTTTTTTGGTTCCTTGCTATGATTTTGAATAGGAAAATGTCAAGACTAAGCATCCTCAGTTGCTATACGAGTCCAAGTTGTACAGAATTCTCCAGGGAGGAAGTAATGACTATCTTCAAATTCATTATTTTTTCTTTTTTTGTGTGTGTGTGTGTGTTTGCTTTCTACAAGGAGCATAGGGATATCCCCTCAAAATATTGTTTTTAATTTATGGTCAGTTCTAACTCAAGTTTGATTTTGTCAGCTGGAATTCCAAATGTTAAATGGTTTGGAGTGGAGGGAGACTACAATGTTTTAGTGATGGATCTGCTTGGACCTAGTCTTGAAGATCTATTTAACTTTTGTAGTAGAAAGTTATCACTCAAGACAGTTCTTATGCTTGCTGATCAAATGGTAGGCCCTGGTTGACTTTGTAAACTATCTATTTTTTGCCTACCCCTTCTTTTAGTAATTTTTAAGAACTCCCGTATTTTTTTTCAGATCAACCGTGTTGAGTTCATTCATTCAAAATCAATGCTACATCGAGATATCAAGCCAGATAATTTTCTAATGGGATTAGGAAGGCGTGCGAACCAGGTGGTTAATCTTGTTATAATGTGGATTTTGGATGTATTGTATGGTACTTCTAATTTTTTATACATGAAATTTTAATGCATATCGTTGCATGTAGGTTTATGCTATTGATTTCGGTTTGGCTAAGAAATACAGAGATAGTTCAACCCATCAACACATTCCTTACAGGTAGATTCAGTTGGTGTACATTAATTGTGGTACTTATCTTGGTTATTCCTTGATATCACAGTAAAAGTATGATAGCCTAGTAGTAGGAACCACATTTTTCCAATCGAAGTTGTAACTTCACAAGTATCATATATCACATGGCTGTCATGTGGAAAGAATAAAGATTAGGGAGGATATGCTATAATAGTTTTGTTGAGAATGTAATATCAAATAAATATGCATCATCAGACCTTTTAGTGGCAATCATAGAACCAAGTATATTCATACCAGTAATCTTGTTGTTGCCTCTTTTTTTGTTGGGACATTCACTCTAGTATATCAAAAATCTGAATGCCAGTCTATCAATGATTCCAGACACTATTCTATATGGAATTTGTGATTTCTGGGCGGCTGCTAAACTGGGATTTTGACAAGGATCTGAATGCCAGTCTATCTAAATTTGAATTAATTTCAATGGTTTTATAGTCTTACCGATAATAGAATTTAGCTTGCTTAACTCTAGGCAGTGTTAGCCTGTTAGGATAATATATTTTGATGCTTTAAATAGAGATATAATTACTATATGACTGTAAACAGTAACTAGACATTAATAACGAGAAAAACTGAAGGATGTGGTGAGATTAGAGACATATATGTACTTGCAAGTTTTCTAACACAAATTTTTGTTAACCCACCTCAAAAAACTTGACTCCAAATATGATTGTTAACTTGAGTCTAAATATGATTGTTAACTTGATCATAAATTCTTGCTAACCCACCTCAAAAAACATGACTCCTACAATACAATCATATCCCCGGCATGTGATATTAATGTCATTCCGTCTGCTTAGCCAGGACTCCTAACTCGTACTTTGCGAGTAAGGTGACAACACTTCATTATAAAAGTGTTGCACAAAAGAATTCTCTGTTGGCTTCCAGTCATGGAATATCCTTAATATTCTTGATCATAGAATTTTAATGCATAACGTTTCCTGAAACTGTGATTCTTCTCCTATGCCTGCATCTGCTAGAAAAATCCTCCTAGTTATAAGAAAGACTTGAATTTGATGCATGTATTGTGACCCTATTTTTTTCAACACCATTCATATTTAAGTGATCAACTTTTTATTTTGCACTGATACCATTGTTTGATTTTGTTAAGATATAGTAATTAACTAAACTGATGGGTTGGTGCCTTGGTGGTGGAAATTGAAATATGCATACTGTTGAACACTTCCTTTCACTTTAGTTTCTGGTTTCTAGAACTACGGTCAGGTTATGATTCTTGTCAGCGATATCATCAGTTCAGCAATGTTTTTTGAAAGTGTACCTGGCGGCTACCATTTGAAAATCATTTGGTAGGGTGATTTGTCTAATCCATTCAATAATCAACACTGCAGGGAAAATAAAAATTTAACTGGCACCGCAAGATATGCTAGCATGAATACTCACCTTGGTATTGGTATGTGTTAATTCATGATCCTTCATTGAACTTATGTTTTGAATGGTTACATTTTGTTATCTAATATTTGCTTCTACTTCTCTGGTGATTGATGCACAGAACAAAGTCGAAGAGATGATTTAGAGTCTCTTGGTTATGTTTTGATGTACTTCCTGAGAGGAAGGTGATTATTAATGTCTACCTGTACTTTGGTGTCTTCCAGCACTGTGTACTTTATCTGATTAGTGTTTTCTTTTGTAGTCTTCCTTGGCAGGGACTCAAAGCAGGAACCAAGAAACAGAAGTATGATAGAATCAGTGAAAAAAAGGTTTCTACATCGATTGAAGTAAGTTATATTGTAATCAGTCTTTTTTAGTGCTTCTGTTGCATACTCCTTCATGACCTACACTAAGAATTTACTGCTAATTCCAGGCCTTATGTCGGGGTTATCCAACAGAATTTGCATCATACTTCCATTACTGCCGCTCATTAAGGTTTGATGATAAGCCAGATTATGCTTATCTCAAAAGGATATTTCGCGACCTGTTTATTCGTGAAGGTTTGAAATTGTTATCATATAGAAAGGATAATTTTTTCCTCATTTCTTGCGTTTGTCATTTCTATACTTTCTCTTCCATTTTGCATTTAAGCCTGTGTGTGATCTTTGTTTAAATTTGCATATATTATTAAATTGGCATTTCAACAGGATTCCAGTTTGATTACGTGTTTGACTGGACCATCTTGAAGTATCAGCAATCACAGCTTGCCACACCTCCAACACGGGCCATTGTAAGTGTTATTCATTTTCTTCGTCATTTGTGATTTATCATGTCATCTGCAATCGATGGAACTCATAGATGCTCACCTTTGTTTAGGTACCTGGTACTGGAACCAGTTCTGCAATGCCACCAGGTACTTTATTTAAGATCTCCCATAAGTGTGTACTAGGCCTTCATTATTTTCATTTACCACATTGTAGTTCGGTGAATTTAATTTTGAAGTGGAACCTCAAGGGGTTGGTCAAGTGTAGTACGACAGGGTCTTGTACCTAATAAGTTGCAGGTTTGAGCCTCCTCTCATGTCTTTGCGGTGAGGTAAATGTGATGCATGTATGTGGCTTTTGAGCCCAGAGGCTTTTCGTGCACTGAACTAGGGCACCATCTCCTTGCCCTAAAATTAAGACCCAAAAAAATTCTGCCTTTGTAGCTTACTGTCAGATGTGATCAATCTTTGCTTTCTGATATTGTCTTCACTAGAGTATTTTTTTTTTGTCATTCTACCGAAATTACTAGCTTTATAGCTTACTCCTGTTATTTTATTAAGTATTTTTCAACTACCCACTGAAGTAGGTTTTGCAATTACACGTCTCTTCAACTTCTTCACCCAAGTTTAAATGATATCTACTTAGCTTTTTAGCTGGACATTTTTAATGTTGTCTCCTACAGGAGCAGAAGAAGGGCAACCCCCTGGTTTGGTTTCGGGGGATTCCTCGAGGCGCAGAATGTCAGGACCCATTTTGAATAATGTAAGTCTCTCATAACAGAAATTCAGTCATATTCTGCTTGTATTGAGGATTTTAACCCGTCCATTTTTGGGTATTTTTTCTAAATTTTTGGTATTTATTATTTATTTATTTTTTCCTAATCTTCTGGTATTTATTTTTTTATTTGAAATATTTTAACTTTAAAAATAAATAATAATATTTTTTTTACAATAAATAAATAATAATTTTTAATGGTAAGTAATTAGGTGGATAATGAGATGATATAATTAAATCCAAATCAGCACTGCCATGTTGTTTGGGGGCAAAATCATGAAAATAAAATCCTCCGAAAAATTCAGTTTCCATTTTAACGTTCACCATTCTCCAAAGCCCTTTCAATCAAAGCCTTAGAGTGCATATTTTGTATACCATTCCTTTTCCACTCAGATGAATCTGAATTTAATTTTATGCCCGATTACACGTGCAACTACATTAAGCTTTGTTTTTGCAAATGCATTAATTGCCTCATCTGTGATCATGCAGCTATCAAGTTCCAATGCTTTGGGTCAGTCAAGTGGATCTAGGCGGGTTGCTGTTTCTAGTAGTCGTGATGCATTTACTGGTGCTGAGTCAGATGTTCGTACACGCACTGCTGAGGCTAGCCCTGGAGTAGCACACAGAATTTTGGGTGGGCAAAGGAGTTCACCAATTGGATCTTCTGATCCCCAAAGATTATCTCGAGCTGGGAGAAATGCTTCTCAAGCCAATAATTATGAAAGTGCCCTTAGGGGCATGGAGGGTTTGCAGTTAGAGAATGATGAGAGGACCCATTAGTAAATATCTCACTTTCTCATCTAGTGACTATGAGTTGATAGCCACCACAAAAGTAAAAGTTGCCTTATGTTGTGAAGTTGAGCTGTGAGAAAATTTAGATCTGAACATGATAATTCAGGTTTGTATTGTTAGCTCGTCCCCTCAAAGGAGGGGTCGTGCTTTGCTGTAAAGTTCAGGTTTAATCGGCACTTCACTTCTGGCCGGAACACCAAAGTTTTTAACATCTTTTCATGTGAGTTATTGTATTGAGTTACCAGATGTTTACAGGGTCAAGTGGACCACAATTGTCAAAATTATCAAATGTAATTAGCCATTGATATTGTACTCTTGTTGGATAAGATTCCTCTAGTTTCCACGATGCAAGTGTCTGGAAATTATTCTGGAATTAGGAACTTGGAATGTTTTACCTTGTGTGGTTCCTATCAAGCTGAAATCATATTACCTCTCTAGCTTTCTTCTAGTTGCTACCTTTCATAATGAACTTGTTTGGCGATTAATTTAAACTAGATAGATGTGCTCATCACGAATAGAAATGTATTTCACCATCTTATGTCTGTCCTAAAAATGAGATAGGGAATTAAGAAACTTACTTGTATTAAATGTGTTATAGGTTTGAGCTTGCCTTTTAAGTGGGAGAATTAGTATACTTTTCTCGTTATTATGCTATGTACTAGTTATTTATTGTTAATTTAAAAATGTACAATAATCGAGCATAGTGGTAAAGAAAGCATGCAAATAAAATTTGGCAGGGTCATATATAAATGAACAAAGAAAATTCTTAAAAGCTCGTGACTATTTTGGCAGTAGATTTTTTTCCTGTGTAACAAGACTACCCTACACTAGTGGATTATCAAATTATATTTAGCCACTGTCTACAACTTCGTTCGCATATGACTCTTAGATTGGTCGTACTATACTTTAACTGAGTGGTAGAATTAAGCATAATATTGCATGTCTGAGTTTTTTAATTTGATAAAAGAACGGAAACGGATAAGATGTGGTTGGTGATTGATGTAGTCTGCTGCTGCATTCATGTTCAATCAAAATTAAGACAACTTTTAATTATTGAGGTTGAAATTTGAACCAACGGATCTTAATTAGACGACTTTGAGCGTGTTTGTTGGCTGCATGATTGTACGGACTTTTGACTGCAGCGAATTGAGATCTATGAAGCTTATCGATCTTCTTGATGTGATCCTTTGTAAGAACGGGTTCGTGCATATATCAAGACCATGCATACATTTTATACTTTTTGTTAACAGAGAAATGTTTATGTCACACTATTTAATAAAGCATTTCTCTAGTATTATATTTTTCTGAACACTTATGTGGCAATATTGTTTTGGTTGTTTGTTGTTTTGCATCTTCTCGTTGGTATATTCTGCTATGTTAGGTTTTAGACATTGGATTATCTGTTTGGTTTTATGCAGTACTAGCAATTGTGCATTATTGATTGATTGTACCGTATATTGTTTATGCAGTACAAATCAATAGTATTAGAGTTACTCCAGAGTCCAGACACAATGCAACAAATCATCATAGTTTCTATAGGGATGAATCTATGAAGTAGGATAAACATGTCTAAATAAAAAGTGTATCTACTAAAATAATTGTAACGCAAATGAAAAACAGAAGTCCCTATAATCATATAATGATCATTACAGCATGACTAAATCCAGCCATCATGTCTCAAAATATATCTTCTATAAAAATGACAAAAATGAAAAGTAGTTAGGAGGAAACCAAAAATGTACCTACTAACTAAACATCATATCACCAAAAATTGTGGTTTCATATCATTCTTGTTGATGCACCCACCACCACTGCATCATTGGTAATATTAGAGGTAGTTATTGCTTGCTTCTCTTTATACAAAGTACAGACTTCAATTCCATATAACCAAGAAGTCACATCTAATGCATAACAATGATAAAATCTTCATAAAATTAAAGTTGAATCCGCATCATAATTGATGAACACGTAGTGGCTTATCATGTAGTAAAGTATTTCACCATTTTATTTTCAGATTTTAAAATTGTAACTCTTATAACTTAATGATCCTTGCTTCTCTCTTTACTTGAACAAACATGTACATTCATTTTTCGTTTATAATGCTTGAATCTTATAAATATAGTGGGAAGGGACAGTCAATAAAGATACCAATGGTTGGAAGTGTCATCACTGGAAGTCTACAAAGATATCGATTAAACTCAAACAAACAACATAAGCAAGAAATTGCCTCTTTCCAGTAGTAATAGACAGTAACTCAGTGATGAAAATTGTTTTTAGAAAACTCTTAGCAAAGTTGGTATATCATCGTTAAACAAGATTGTTCGATTGTTCGCAAAATCATTGTACAAGTCTGCGCTAGTTGACTTGGATGACAACATTTTTCTTTTGTTGAGAGTGTAAGTGTAGAAGAGGAACGGTTAATGTCCATTAACAAGGAACAGCGTGGCTCTATAGATGAGAGTGTGTTTGAGAATGTGACCTCAACATTTCTCTTGTTAATATTATTTGCCAAGGGAACATGATATTCTACTTGTGTCAGACGGAAAAGTTGAGGGTAGCATTATCTGTTTTATGCGTTAGTAGTAAAATGGCTTTCTGTCACATCTTCACAACAGAAGGCAATCTATATTTTCTAGAATAAGGTTAACATCTATAATTTCAGCTGGTGAACTAGTTGCTTTTTTCTTCTTTTTGACTCAATGAACTAGTTGCTAAGCAGATTATGATATCAAATCCATTAATTAATCCCCTACAGAGAAAGAAGAAATTCTCCTATGCTTTAAACACTGCAAATTATGAAGAATCATTCAAGAATTTGGTCATGACTATTAACTAGCTTCGAGAAGAACTGCAATACACTCCCTCTAATCCTTATATAAGAGAAAGTTTGTTTTTTAGGTTCATTGAATGATCAATGTATCCGTGACCTATATCATAAGACAGATACATCAATTATTCAATGAACTTAAAAAATAACTTTTTCTTGTAATAAGGACTAGAGGGAGTATATCACTTGTTTACCAAAACACATTCGCCTTCCAAGATTTCCCTCCAGTTTGAACCTGTCATGTCCTAATAATTCCTATTGATCTACCGGGTAATGACCAAAACAATGCTCCAAATCCAATAATGTTCTCATAATCAACAAAACTGACTTGCATTGCTTTAATGTACTAAAAGTAAACCTTCTTGGAGAAGTGTTCAGAAAATGTTACCTAGGAGCATCCAAATGAGCTGAGACATATCATTAAAATCATGCAGAAAACAAAAAAGATGTACCTTATACACCTCAAAACTCTATCCATTCAAACAAAAAGTTACACACACCAAAGAAGCCTAAAAAGTTAATCAATTTTCACAAGAAGGAATAAAATAGTGATTAATTCAACATGCAAAGATGATTACTTTCCATTCCCATAACTAAACAAGCAAAGATGATTACTTATACTCTTCACAGAAATCAACTGCATTGAACAAAATCACAACTTCTCTTCCATATTACAAATTACAATCCAAATTATCCTTATGATGGTTAAACTACTACTACTTTGCATTGTAGCCATGGACATAAACACTAAACGGTAAATAAACAAGCCAAAAACAAATAATTATTATTCTTATATATATAAATATGAGACACCCCATGTTGAAATTTCAATTCAGATGGTGACTCACCACCTAAATTAGAATCCCCCAAATTACAAAATAAGGGTTTGATTTTTCAATTTCAATTTCAATTTCAAATACAAATTCAAAGCATCATTATCACCATCTTCATACTACCATCCATGAACAACTCTGCTACACCTATCCTTAATCCATTTAAAACTTTTCCTAAAAGTACCTTTGAGTTTACCTTCAACAGAATAAACTTTGTAACTAGCAACCCTTTTTTTCCTCTGCAATTCAGGATCACTAAAGCTCCAACTTTTAGAAGTGGAACCATTTGTTGATTTTCCTTTCTTGAACTTAGCATCGTTGTTGTTCATCTGGGTTTGTGTTGGATGAACAGATGAAGCATAAGAAGCACTGTAGCAACGTAGATCTTGCATGCCATAAACGTTACTAGCTCCATTTCCAGGTGCAGAGTAAGTTTCAATTTGATTCCTTCCATCACCGTAAGATTTGGATCTGAAATCTTCCATTATTGATTTTGAGAATCTTGAATTGAAGCTTGATATGTGAAGAATTAGTGGTGAATGGTGTGAGCTGAATCTGTTTGTAAAAATGACAGAGTGAGTCTTCCGCCTGGATTGATTCCAGTTGCAGACAGAGGCGCTGACTACAATGCTTTTCCGTCGGTGCTAAATTTATCATCATATATATACCTCAATTGCATTATTTATTAAGAAAAGTTGACTATTATTAAATTAATTTTTGTGCATGAATTTCTCTAGCCTTTACTATAATAAATAATTTGTTTTCTCAGGATAATATAATGTTCAAGGTATTATATATATATATATATATATGTGTTTGCTAACTTAACCCACCTAAAATAGGAAGGTCTAAGTTAGCAAGGTGTATCTTTTCGAGTCAAGATCCTCTCCATTTTTTCTCCTCTCCATTTCTTCCATTTAGAGGAGAGATAGACACATAAAAAATAATTAATGATGATGGGATCCATTTAATGATATGACCCACCACCTATTTTTTGCGTCTATCTCTCTCCAAATTGCATCTTCCATTTATTTTCAAAAATGGAGAGGATCTTAACCCTATTTTTTCACTTTGGACAAAAAACCAATTATCACTACTCAAACATGTTATAAATAGAATGGTAGTTATGCCAATGTCATTTAATTAATTAAAGAAAATAATTAATTGAAGTGGGAAAGTGATGTGCTTTTCAAGCAACTTCATCTGTCCGATAAATCAAGTGTTCCATGTTAAGTCATGTGTCCCTTTTTAAAATAAAGTGGGTGTAAATTAGCAAAGTCAATGCAAATTAAGAAACATTTTAAATGAAAGTTACAAAATTATCCCTCAGTTTTAAATAAAAAATATGAATGGTTTTTTTTGTCCAAAGTGAAAATGTGCACCTTGCTAACTTAGACCTTCATGTTTTTAGGTGAGTCTAATTTAGCAAACCTTATATATATATGGAGTCGGACAAATCATCTCACTTATTGATTTTATGGGTGAAATTTCTAGTCATTAGGCTATTTGATAAAAAAAAAGTTTAATGTATCTAGTTCATAATATAGTCTAGATAGAGTTAATATTTTTTTAATTTAAAAATACTTTTTTTTATAATAAAGATTAGTTGAAGTATTTATTATTGACTAAATTAGTATTATTAATAAAAAATATATTTAAGAAAGAGTAAAGAATGTATATTAAAATTTATAGATGGTATATTTATATTATAAAAGTTTTTTTTAACAAAATCTTAAGGGGATTTTTTTTATGCAAATTCCATTATTTATTTATATTGTTACTTTTTCTTCAAAACTATGTATTTGATTTAGACCAACTAATTTAGATAACACTAATTTCACTATCCACTTGTGGTTGTATCCATTTAATGTCGTGACCCAATATAGAAAGTGACACGAAGAGGTTTCGAACACGGGAACTTCCATTAGGAGATTCAAGGGAAGTGGCTAAATCAGTTGATATCATTCAGGAGACATACCTATGATTGGGTTAATATAAATATTTTTATGAGTGAGATCTTTTGGTCTTCGTATGATGGAAATAAACTTCGTGAGAGGTTGTTCCCTTCGAACATCGGGAGGCCGACATTAGGGGTAGTCATGAATACAGCTATCAAGACTGTTGAGTAACACATTTTCTTCTTCAGTTAAGGGACCCACATAATGGTTTATTCTACTTCGATCATGCATGGGGTGCAAACCAATTCACATGGAAGATGCAACTATTTTGTTTGATAAAAGGTAGCATGGTACGGTTGAAGACGTTGTGGTTGGTAGAGGTCCTTTATTTTTGGACGTTCAATGGATGATATTTAAAGAAAATTTAATTTTATCGATCTATTAAGTTGCAAGTCTATTATCTCCGCGGACTTAGATCAATTGGCAGAGATATCACATTATATATATATATATATATATGCTATGAATTACTATTTCACTTATTCACTTTAAAGGTTTTGTAAAAATTATATCAAATACATGCTATGGAGTACTATTTTTATTCACTGTGCTCTATAATTAAATTAATAAGTTAGTGTATTTTTATATTTAGTTATGAATTAGCTACAGAAAATAATTTTGTTTTTTTTGAAAAGGCAAAGAAGAAATTTAATAAAGAAACAACCCCTAGTACAAGTTGTACTAAAAGGGAACAATACAATGGGAAAGGCACACACCAATACAAGTCATTATAGGCTCACACCCATATATCAAAAGAAAATTTATCAAGCGACACCTATCTTTTTTCTATTTTATGAATTTTCAATTTTGCACTTGAGTTTTTAAAAATCGAAGTTTTTTTTGCCTTGAATTTTTTTTCGATTTATACGAACCGAAATTATTATGAATTTGCACTACCAAAAAATTCGATTTTTTCGAACCGAAATTTTTGCAAAGACAAAATTGAAATATTGGGGATAAAAAAGAAAAAGGGGTCGCTTAATAAATTTTCGTATAAAAAATACATTACAGGCCAAAAGGAAAAAAACTCAAGACCATCCCTTATGCAAACCTGCAGGCTACACCCCTAAAACCAACATTACGAACCAAATTAAGACAACAGATAGCAATAATACCCAGCAAATAAGTTTATTTGAAAATAAGTGTAAATATGATATACAAAAAATTATTACTTAATAGACAATTTTATTCGTTTTGTTTTGATATCTTTTCTCTTTATAATAAGTACACATAAAACTTTTTTTTTTTATAATAACTACACATAAAACTTTGTCAGTAATAAAAACCGACAAGAATATATTAATAAAAAATATATTATTTTGTCAATATAAACATACTTCAATTGGTAGGAATATTATATGTAATATGCACAGAATGAAGTTTAAACTGGATAAGCTCACTTACTCATCTTTTTAGCTACTAGGTTATTTGACTAGAAAAATATCTTATTTTTTCTTTATATTTAACCCTCGTAAGATTTTGACTAGTTTCACCGATCAATATAACTATAAATTGTATTACAAAATGTTTACAAAAAAAAAAAAAATTGTATTATAAAATTTATTTTTAAATCATATTTTTACATAAAGAACAAATCTTAAAAATGATATTTCAATAGAGGGAAATTACACAGGAAAAAAAAAACTAAACATATCTTTGTAACCAAAAGGAAAACTATATACAGTGCATCCTATAATTCATTGGCTATTCATAAATTTGGAAAGGGATGCAATACACGCGTGTGACGGAGATATATATTTTTTTTGGAAACAGTGAGATTCTTTGCAAGGATATTTCGGATTATTTTTAAACTAAATAACTCACAAAATCTGATTTTTTTTATACGTTCCTACTCACACACACAAAAAATAAAAATAAAAAATCCTAATATCTTTATGATTGACCGTAATATTTGAAAAATATTTGCCAAATTCTTTATAAAATAAATTATTTCTATTATTGGATATGTTTGAATATTTTTTAACATAATCTTTTTACAATATTGTCCTTCAAGATATGACAAAGACGTCCGTCAAATCTATATATATATATGCATGAAAAGACAATTGAACTGTCACAAGACAAAACAAGATTTCTTGTTAAAAAAAATAGATGTCAGGGAAGAGACCTCGTCAAAGAACAAGCACGTCAGATATGACCTCGAATGCTACAAACGAGGTAGAACAAAGATTTGGTGTAGTTAAGGTCCTCTCCATTTATTTTCCTCTCCATTTCATCCATTTAGGAGAGAGATAGACACATAAAAAGTAAAAAATAATTAATGATGGTGGAACCCACTTAATGATATGACCCGCCACCTATTTGTTGTGTCTATCTCTCTCCAAATTGTATCTTCCATTTATTTTTATAAATGGAGAGGATCTTAACCCGATTTGGTGGTGGTGAATGGAAGTGGAGATTTAGTTTGAATGTGAGTTCACATGATTTAAGTGTTTGTTTTGTATGTAAAAGTAACTTAGATGGTAAAGACATACTGGTTATTGATTTCTATTTAGTTAGAATTATTATTTTTATTTGATCAATTTATTTAGTTGATTATAATTGTTATTTGATCTCACTCTTTATTCTTGTTTGTTTGAAGAAAATATTTGAATTCACAACATTATGCATCTTACTTTCCCCAATTCCTTTTGGACACCTTTTGATTTCATTATTATGAACTTTGTTACACAATTCTAGTCATTTGCTAAAATTATAATACTGTTAAATAATTAGAACTCAATTACACTTTCTATGTATTTCTTTTTTACAAGTACACTTTCTTCCTATTAAGGACTAAAAAAATATTTAAGACGCCCTTCCATTGAAATATTTAATTTAATTGAGTTTAATTTTTCTTGACAGGAGCAATGGTTTCTGCAAAGAGGAATGCCGTAAACGGAAGATAAACTACGATAACAAAGTAATAAAGTTAAAGGAATAGAAGAGAACAAATGTCTCAACCTCATCTGCCTCTCAAAATTCTCAAGTCACTGCTGCAGAAAATCAATCGTAGTTCAATATTGAATGAAGAAATTTCTATCTTACTACTAATTATTCCAATTGATACATTATCGAATATGTTTTTTTTTATGATCTTTAATCTTGTTTCGTCGACTTTATTAGTTTTGTATTTTACTTTTTATATAAGGGAGGAATACTATTATTATTATTATTAGGTTTAAATATGAAAACGGTCCCTGCAATTACACCTTGTTTTGATTTTAGTCCCTCCAAAAAAAAAAGTTTGATTTTAGTCCCTGCAAAATCTCAAAAAATTTAAAAAAGTCCTTGAGGTGGATTTTATGCTGACATGTCCATTTATTGCTGATGTGGTAGATGCTGACTAGGATTTTTGATGACATGACTATTTAATTTTTATTTAAATTTTAAATAATTTTTTCCTTTTTTCCATAAAACAAAATAAATTCAAAAATAAGATATTACTGTAAAAAATAAAATGTTAAAATAGAAAGGGGTTAATTGGAAATTGAAATTAGGGTTATTTGTAGAAGAAATTAGCGCGCGTGCGATCAGCTTCTTCAAAATTGTTTTCTTCATCTGTTTGGCGAGTTCATCTTCTCGTGAGTTATCTGTTTCGTTTTCTTCATTGATTTTGGTGTTCGTTTTCGTGGTT
This sequence comes from Trifolium subterraneum, assembly GCA_951799995.1. Taxonomy (NCBI): domain Eukaryota; kingdom Viridiplantae; phylum Streptophyta; class Magnoliopsida; order Fabales; family Fabaceae; genus Trifolium; species Trifolium subterraneum. Next base: position 3,330,858 of record OX637464.1, read on the forward strand.
TCGTGTAGCAATCAAAATATGTGATTGACTTTGGTGTTCGTTTACTGTTTCGTGTAGGAATCGACGGTTGAGATTGCTTGTTGAGTTCGTTTGATTTACTCTCGTCTTCGTGCTTCATTGCAGTGAAAAGGTAAGTATTTTTTTAGCTTTTAGGAGCATGTGATGTTTGATACTTAGCCTATATCGTTTCTTCTAAGCTTCTGGTTTCCATAATCGTTTTATTACCCATGGGTATTTGACACCTACACACATGAAGCTTTTCGCAAACTGCATTTGAAGAAACTTTTCTGTCTTCTTCAAATCCTTCCCTTTAATTGCAGCTTTCATTCTACAATGGAGGAGAACCATAACCCCTTTCTTCTATGCGTGTTTGAAGAAAACGATTTTGAAGAAGATGAAGCTCTCAGTGCACGCGCGCTAATTTCTTCTACAAATAACCCTAATTTCAATTTCCAATTAACCCCTTTCTATTTTAACATTTTATTTTCTACAGTAACATCTTATTTTTGAATTTATTTTGTTTTATGAAAAAAAGGAAAAACTTATTTAAAATTTAAATAAAAATTAAATTAAATAGCCATGTCATAAAAAATCCTAGTCAGCATCTACCACATCAGCAATAAATGGACATGTCAGCATAAAATCCACCTCAAGGATTTTTTTAAATTTTTTGAGATTTTACAGGGACTAAAATCAAACTTTTTTTTTTGGAGGGACTAAAATCAAAACCAGGTGTAATTGCAGGGACCGTTTTCATATTTAAGCCTTGTTATTATTATTATTATTATTATTATTAATTCTTTTATAATGGAACACTATTATTATTTATTTAGGAAAACGTATCGGACTATATATTTTTCAATGGAGATTTAATTCCAGTCTTTCCTGATAACGTATTTGTTTATTTAATTTTTGCTTGTATAACAAAAAAAATAATACTCATGCGTACCCTTTTTTTTCTTCTTCCACATTTTATTTGTATTATTTCAAGTCGTTTATATCTTTTAGAAATTATTACTAGTGACAAAAAGTGTTTATGATCTCCTTAATCCACTGTTGTAAGCTACTGTTATTGAGTGTGGCATAAGAAAAAATACACTTTAATATAGGGAACCATAATTTGGATTCCATCAAAAAAATCAAAAAATTAAATCACATGTATTTATTGACAGATAAAACCCGGCTCTCTCACTTATATATGTGAATTTATAATTGTTTTATCATTTTGTCTATGTACGAAAAAATTAAAGGCACAAAATACATTTTTTTAAAATATATATTGGCGAGATATTGGAGGTGTGGAAAGTTCATCTTGGTATTATTTTTTACATGTCATCATGGTTTACTTGACAATTGTAACGACCTTTGTTAAAAATATAAACAAATTTCCATCCACACCCTTACATTTGTGTTTTCTTAAAAATATTATTTTTCAACGATACATCAGAACTCTACCCCATTAGGCTCACGTTTAACTTTGATGTTCACATTTTTGCTTGTTGTTTCTTTTGTTGACAAATTGTATGTTTAGTTGTGTGTTTGATCAATGGAGTCTCGTGTTGAAGAATTTTTTTGCCATAATAACATAACTAACTATTGCAGTTATTATATAAGATTCTTTCAAAATTGTTGCCCATTTTTCTCTTGCAACAACAATTTAAACCATTGCTTAAATTTTTCAAATATTTCACTTATTTACTTTAAAAGTAAAATTATTTCGTAAAAATTATATCAAATATATGCTATGGAGTACTATTTTTATTTATTTTTTAAAAAACATAAACGGGAGTAAATTGAACAAGTGTGAGATTACAAATTTTCAGCAAGAGTACTATTTTTATTTTTTTTACTTTTTGGCCAAAAAGAGGAGTAGCATAGCAAAGTCCTACTGTCTCAAAATTATATATGTAATAATCATAACGAGAGATATACAAAAAAGGAATAGCAACATGCTACTGCCTTACAATAAAAATTATGAGTATTATTTTTATTCACTGCGCTCTATAATTTATTTAACTTTTGATAAGTTAATGTATTTTTATATTTAGTTATGAATTAGCGACAGCAAATAAGTTTATTTGAAAATAAGTGTAAATATAATAGACGAAAAATTATTACTTAATAAATAATTTTATTGGTTTTGTTTTGATATTTTTTCCCTTTTTTTTTTTTTGAAACTGATATTTTTTCTCTTTATATAACTACACATAAGAATTTGTCAATAATAAAAATTGACAAGAATATATTAATAAAAAAATATTTTATTTTTTCAAGTGAACATATTTCAGCGGGTAGGAACATCGTATGTAATATGCATATAACGAAGTTCGAACTGGATAAGATCACATACTCACTTTTTGTTTTGGTTTTCACCGCCAGTTTAATCTGGTTCGGGGGTCAGTTCAAATATTAAGTGGTTCCATCTCCATCCTGATGGCGGGATCGAACCGCAGTCCTCCTTACCAAGTTCAACGACAATCATCACTGAACCTAACTAACGATTGATACTTACTTTTTTAGCTACTAGGTTATTTAACAATGTAAACAACTAGGTTTTTTTGATAATAACTACGCATAAAACTTTGTCAATAATAGAAAATTAAAAATTGACAAGAATATATTAATAAAAAATATTTTATTGCGTTAATGTAAATATATTTCAGTTGATAGGTAGGAATATCACATGTAATAATATGCACCAGAGTTCAAATTGGATAAGCTCACTTACTCAGCTTTTAGCTACTTGGTTATTTGACCAGAAAAATATATATATATATATATATATATATTTTACATTAAACCCTTGTAAGATTTTTACTAGTTTCACCGATCTATATAGCTATAAATTGTATTATAAAATTTATTTTTAAATAAAAGAACAAATCTTAAAAATGATATTTCAATAGAGGGAAATTACAGGGGAAAAAAAAAACTAAACATATCTTTGTAACCAAAAGGAAAACTATATACTGTTTTTTTTAAAAAAAGAAAGAAAAGGAAAACTATATACAGTACAGCCCAGTATTCATTGGCTATTTAAATTTGGAAAGGGATGCAATACATGCGTGTGACGGTGATATATATTTCATTTTGGAAACGGTGAGGATTCTTTGCACGGATATTTCGGATTATTTTTAAACTAAATAACTCACAAAATTTGATTTTTTTTTATATGTTCCTATCCCCACACACACACAAAATAAAAATTAATACAAATATCTTTATGATTGACTGTAATATTCGAAAAATATTTGCCAGATTTTTATAAAATAAATTACTTCTTTTTCTTTTAGAAAAAAACACAGTAAATTATTTCTACTATTGGATATGTTTGAATATTTTTTAACATAATCTTTTCACAATATTGTCGTTCAAAATATGACAAGACGTTTGTCAAATATATATATATGCATGGAAAGACAATTGAGCGGTCACAAGACAAAACAAGATTTCTTGTTAAAAAACTAGAAGATTTCAGGGAAGAGACCTCATCAAACAACAAGCATCAGATATGGCCTCGAATGCTACAAATGAGGTAGAACAGAGACTTGGTGGTGGTAAGTTGAAGTGGAGATTTAGTTTGGATGTGAGTTCACATGATTTAAGTGTTTGTTTTGTATGTAAAAGAAACTTAGATGGTAAAGACATCTACATGTACAGGTACGAACATAGTTATTGATTTGTATTTAGTTAGAATTATTATTATTATTATTTGAGCAATTTATTAGTTGATTATAATTTTTATTTGATCTCACTCTTTATTCTGCCCAAAATGGGATATATATATATATATATATATATATATATATATATATATATATATATACTGAAAAAGAACCGTTCTCAGCACAAGACGTACCAAGAAAGATTCAAAAAGTTACAATAGTGTCGCAATACCACAATACAACTAGACAAAGCCCAAACAAAGCATAGGACAAGACCACCAACTATGGCAATTCAAAGCTAAAGTACTGTTGGTCGCTTTCAACCACCTGTAGGAAAAAGTCTTAATCTTGTCCAACATATACAGTGAAGAGTTTGCAGAGCCTCGAAACAGTCTATGATTTCGTTCTGTCCATACAACCTACACGCAAGCAAGCCATATGAGTTGCATAAAAGAACGTCGTGCACGGGAACCACCTGCTGAAAAATAGTGAACTGGACAAAATGATCTGAAAAAGTCTGTGCCATCACCAGAGAAGAGCCAATCCACGAGCTGACAAGAGACCAAAGAGAACCAAAAGTGCTACAAGAAAGGAACAAGTGTTGAGCTGATTCCTCCTCCCCGCAGCCTGAAACGCAATAGTGAGCCACCGCCGGTAAAATGCCTCGAGTGATCAGGTTTACTTTGGTGGGTAACCTATCCCGCAAGAGTCGCCACGCAAGAATGGAAACCTTCAACGGAACCTGAGGGTGCCAAATGAGGCCTGCCGCATCATCTAAATGAACCGCATCCTGAGTCGTCAAAATCTGGTAAGCACCGCGAACCATGTAGCCATTATCCAAGTCAGACTGCCACTGCCATATATCTGAAGAGTGATCCTGCACTGAAATAGGAAGTAATAAGGCATGACACTCCCCCAACAACTTCTCCTCCCACGCCCTCAACGGTCGTCGCCACACCCACCCCTCCCCTGCTGCCCCCCATCCTCGTAAGAACATCTCAGCCACAGAGACCGATTTGTTCTTCGCCAAGTCAAATAGCCTCCCGAACCGCTCACACAAAGAGGTCCCCTCCACCCAGGGATCAGTCCAGAAAAAAGTGTCAGTCCCATCCCCCACCTTTCTCACAACATTCTCTCCAAACCACCCCCCTAGCGCATTACCCCCATCGCGAAGATGCGCTATCTCCCTCCACCACGTCGACCCACTCGTTCCTCCCACACACAGTCTGCCTCTCTCCAACCCGTACCGAGCCGCCAACACTCGAAACCATAAATCCTCCCTCACTAGCATCCTCCAACACCATTTGCCTAACAGAGCCACGTTAAACTCCCTCAGCTGCCTAACCCCCAAACCCCCATACTCCTTACGTAAACAGATAGTATTCCAATTAATCCAAGATGTTTTCCTAGAGTCCTCACATCCCCCCCAAAAAAATTTAATTAAAATAGATTCAATAGAAGAGATGATACCTGAGGGAGTTTTGAAGAAAGAAAGAGCATAGACAGGCAGAGAGGTCAACACAGACTTGAGCAAAATCAGACGACCACCAAAAGAAAGGAAGCGACTCTTCCACCCCGACAAGCGACTCTTTAAGCGAGCCAACACCGAATCCCAAAAACTAAGACGCCTAGAATCTCCCCCAATAATAAGGCCCAGATAAAGGAAAGGAATCTTTCCCACTCTACATCATGCATCTTACTTTCCCCAATTCTTTTGGGCACCTTTTGATTTAATTATTTTGAACTTTGTTTCCCAATTCTAGTCAATTATGTGTTTTTGCATAAAAAAGAGTCAATTATGTCTTTTTTATTTATTTAGTGATTACATGATCCAATGAATATACGGTAAAAGTTCAATTTTTATTCTACAATGGTGTGAGTTCAATTTACTTTATTGTTTAAATTTTGAATTTTTGGTGTCACATTATAAAAGTATAATATTTTTAAATAATTAGAGATTCAATTGCACTTTTTTTTTTTATCAGGGACCAATTTTTAAGATTAGTTTTGTTTTTTGGTGTTTCATTTGCTAAAACTATAATATTGTTAAATAACTGGAACTCAATTACAATTTCTATCTATCTTTTTTTTTGACAAATACACTTTCTTAAGGACTCAAAATTTAAGACGCCATTCTATTGAAATATTTAATTTCTTTTTTTTGTTACAGGAGCAATGGTTTCTGCAAAGAACAATGCCGTGAACGGCAAATAAGCTTCGATAAGAAAGTAATAAAATTAAGGGAAGAGAAGAGAACAAATATCCCAACTTCATCTGCCTCTCAAAATTCTCAAGTCACTACTACACAAAATCCATCGTAGTTCAATATTGATTGAAGATATCTTGCTACTAATTATTCCAATTGATACCTTATTGAATATGTTTTTTTTGTAACCTTAATCTGGCTTGGTCGACTTTATTAGTTATGTATTTTATTTTTTATATAAGGAAGGAATACTATTATTATTATTATTTTTATAATGGAATACTATTATTAATTATTTAGGAAAAAGTATCGGACTATTTACATTTCAATGGAGATTTAATTCCAGTCTGTTTCGATAACATATTTGTTTTTAATTTTTGCTTGTATAACAAGAAAAATAATACACATGCATATCCTTTTTTCTTTTCTTCCACATTTTGTTTGTATTATTTCAAATCGTTTATATATTTTAGAAATTATTACTAGTGACAAAAAGTGTTTATGATCTCATTAATCCACTGTTCTAAGCTACTGTTATTGAGTGTGAGGTAAGAAAAAATACACTTTAATATAGTGAACCATAATTTTAATTCCATTAAAAATATCAAGAAATTAAGTCACACGTGTTTATTGACAAATAAAACCCGGCTCTCTCACTTGTGTGTGAATTTATAATTATTTTATTATTTTGTCTATTTACGAAAAAAATTAAAGGCACAAAATACGTTTTTTTTAGATGTATATCGGAGAGATATTGGAGGTGCGGAAAGTTCATCTCAGTATTGTTTTTTTACAATGTCATCGTGGTTTACTTGACAATTGTAATATTTTTGGCCTTTGTTAAAAATATAAAGAAATTTACATCCACACCCTTACATTTGTGTTTTCTTAAAAATACTATTTTTTCAACGATACATCAGAATTCAGCACCAATCACCATTGAATCAACTAACGATTGATAATTGTTCACCTTTTTAGCTATTAACTAGGTTATGTGACCATGTGAACATACTTGGTTTTTTTGATAATAACTACACATAAAACTTCGTCAATAATAAAAATTGACAAGAATATATTAATAAAAAATATTTTAATTTGTCCATGTGAACATACTTCAAGAATGTAGAAAATGATTTATTTTTTTTTGTACAGTTTTACGTTATATATGAGGACATATTTGTCCATTCATTTTTATTTGTTGGAGTAAAGAGATAAATATAGGGGTAGAAAAAAATATTTTTCCTAATACTTTGGTGTAAAAAAAAAGTGTTTGTTTATTGTTTCATTTGTTTTGTAAACATTAATAACATTATATCCAATTCAACCCCCACTTTAAAAATACCCATTAAATTAAAACACAATACTCCATGTTGAAAAATGAAATCATAAATAAGGGGAAAAAAAAAGACAAGAAAAAACTTAATCCATGTGATAATCACTTATTTGTATGAAAAGAACTGGAAAAAAAAGAGTGTAGAGGCGATGATCCTAGGTCAAAAATGACCCAAAACCACCCCTCTATGATAAATCAAGAACAAGAACTTACAGGAAAAAAAAAATAATCTAGGGCCGGCAAAAGAACTAGAATTCTTAAACTTATGAAATCACGCAAAAAGTCCACCGGCACTAAATTATATTCCTATGATAGATGTTGGAATTAGATAGTGTGCTACTTCTTTTGATATTTTAGCATTTTAAATTTGTTCTAAAAGACATTTTAGAAATTGAAGACTCGATGTTATTTTAAACATATAACAAAGAATTAATGAATATACATCTACCTCAAGAGAAAAAAAAAATACTTGACATTAAATATTTCACATGTTAAGAAACATATCATTTGTGGAACTTCAAAACTAAGGAATAAATATTTTGTACACAAACCATTTACATTGATCCTTCTAATTAACATCTAACTGAAACTAGTAGTAATGTTCCTTGGTAGTTATCAATGCCATTGCTTCAAAATTTTCAAAATTTACATATTGATAGAATTGCCAGAGGAGTTGAGTTATTAGGTATATCAAGGTTTCTTTTTTTTAAGAGAATATATGGATCAAGATGTATTGCACAGATAATGATGTAATGTTAGCTTTGGTCGAGTTTGTTTTCCCTATTCATCAAGTCATGGTAGTATAGTAGTACACACATAGGTTGACCAAGAATGCAGAATGTGAACCAAAAAAACATATTTCCAACCTGGCATGAAGAAAATAACAAATTAAGAAAAAACAAACCAATGAATTATAAGATATGACAATATGCGTAAATAGCACACTTACCATTAAGTTGCTGAATTTATTTTGTAGATAATTAGTTATCAAGACCAAAGGAACCTAGAAAAGAGAAGAAAAAAAGACATTCATTATCATGTTAAGAGCCAAGGTTCAAATCCCAAAAGAGAGATGTGTCCGCATATAGTGTCTAATAGTGCCTCGAATAAGATTACTCCTGTGGTGGGAAGGAACCTATGAAAAACTATAAAAAAAAAACTATTCCAAAGATAACAGGAATTTTTTACTCTACAGATCATTTTCTTTCATTCAAACATCAAAGAACAGAAATAACGCCTTTTCCTTTTTCTGGGCCATCCTCACTTTAGTGAAGGAAGTGAGGGGGCAGTTTGATTTCTTGGAAAACTTGTATTAATTTGACGATGAAGTAAAACTCAAGTTCAACAGTAGCAGGTGAGCTAACAGAAGAACAATATGGTAATTTGATTTTACCTGAAACATAATTCCACTAAAAGCCCACAACTTGAATATGTGGCAAGGAACGGCGATGCACAACTGCACTCAGACAGAATAAAACCGTGAGAAAATTGTGCAACTCTGGTTATCACTGGCAATAAAATTAAGTTAATCATATTTACATGCATACTTTTATTAGGAGGAATAAATGCCAGATTCATTAAAACAACATAATCACAACATGCACACAAAATGATTCAGGGCTAAAAGATGGCACCGTCAGTGTATCTAGAGGAATTACGATTAATAACAAAAAGAGACAAATAACACACCTCATGGAACAAAGCAGAAACCAGGAAGGCAATTATAACAGCAACGCCCTGTACAGTAAGATAAGAAATTCAACGAAAAATACATTACAGATAAAAAAAACCATCAATATGTTCAACAAGTGAAGAACAAATGTATCTATCAACCAATGAAAAACAATTGTCATAGTAAGAAATGTTTGATGACAAAGACCAAGGAAGGAAACAAATGAAAATAAACAAATGTGTTAGGATAGAAGACAGTGAGAATTTAATTAGTGACAGCAAGGGGAGAGGGATAGAAATCAGATTTGTAATTTGTAAACATTTAGTTAATAGAGTAGCGGCTCTGTTGTAGTTTGAGGAGAGAACTCTTCTTCCAATTTTTTTTTCCTTTCTATTCTTTCAATTCATTTTTTTTGGTTCCAAACAAAATGGGTTAAATAAGATGTTTATTAGGACAGAAGTAAGATGTTAATTTCAATTTGGCAACAATAAATTGAGATGGTAAACACAGAAAAAGTTCAGGGTTTTGCTCTGTAACACAAAAAGATGCTTGATTACCTTGGGTATACCAGTCCGTAAACATGGAAAATATAGGTGACGAATCATCCATTTGTGAACAGGCTGCAAGGTGAAACAAACAGCTCAGATGTACACTAATGATTTAGAATTCCACTTAAAAGTAATAAAAACCACCAATGTGTTCTGACATGCAATTTTAAAATCATTTATTGAGTAACAAATAGGAAACTACTTAAGTAACAGATGAAGACAAGCTGTAACTTCTCTTTTTCGTAGACATGTTCAGAGGAGTTCACAAGACTAGCAAATTATTCGAAGATAACAAAATGGAAGGTTTATACAAATTGTTAGAAATAATATAAAACCATTGATGTAGCCAATCCTAACAGCTTAAGCTTTTGGGATAATCGGTTATTTGACATGGTATCATAGCCTCACTTTTTAATTAAAAAGTGGAATTTAAGCATATGGTAGGTGGACCTATGCATTATCCACGCTTCAAGCCCAAGTGGGCTCTTGCGTGAGGGGGCGTGTTAGAAATAATATAAAATTGATGTAGTCAATCCTAACAGCTTAAGCTTTTGGGATAATCGGTAATTTGACACAAATTGATCATTAAAATTAAGTCTGAGAAAGACATACCATATTCCACATTCTCCAATACTGGTGGCAGCAGTAGCACATATACATCCAACAAAGACAAATAAGTCACAAACTTCATAAAAGATTGGAAGTATTGTAACTAAACAATAACAATGCATCAAGGTAAAGAACCTACCTCTTCAACAGTTCTGGCATTCCACCAATCTTTGTAAAATTCACGATCACCAAATCGAAGAAGCTCTGCCAGTATATTCAACCTACATTCAAACCGTGGCCCAAGGATAAACTGGCTCAAATACTAATAAATTCTGAAAATACACAGTTGAACTATACTTCCAATATCCACAACTAAGACATACAGATCAGCATAGATCATTTTTTTAAACGCAGGAAACTAGAATTCATTTTTTCTTCTTTCAATGTACGACGTGTGAAGAAAATTTCATGCTAAAATTTTATAGGAAAATCATACATCGCACATGTTTAACTGAATTAGAGATAGGATTCAAAAAAAAAAAACTGAATTAGAGATAGAATACCAAAGGTGGAAAAAGCAGTAGAACATGCAGAGCCACACATATAGATTTGGAACAGACAGCTTCAGAACTCTCTCGATCGCATATAGGAGATCTCCCTTAAAAGGATGCTGGGAATTTTGTACAATAGGATTTATATACTGCAACATAATATGATCAAAACATTGTCAGAATACCTGAAGTGTTGGTAAAGTTAAAATACAATAACGTTAAAAAAAAGGAACAGAAAGATAGAAAATACATGGTTTATTAACAAGGACTGCTTACTTGTTCTATTATAAATCCCATAACTCCAGTAAATATTATTAGCTTGACAAGTTGACGTAACACCCAACCCTTTCGTATAAAAGGGGTGCGAGGATATCTTGGCTAAAACAATTGTTCATAGCACACGAGATAAATGAGAATAAGATACATGTGAAAAAGATTGAGATAAATCTTGCTCCTAGAGAAAAAGAAAGAAGTGCACTGCATTTATTTGGAAAATGCAAAAAACAAACAAACTACAACCTTTGATACAACACATAAATAAAAGAAGACGACAGAGCTGACACAGTGTTCTCAAAAGCAGAGTATGCTACATTTTATATTTTGATGCTAGATAGTATGTAATAGCCAATCCCCTAAATAAATAATAACACAAAGCAAAACACAACCAGATCAAAATGTGATAGAGTGATACAGGTTAAATATGACAGGCAGAATTTGATCCGGTAACGTAACTTGTGAATACATGGGAATGTTGGGAATTTTGTACAAGTGGAAAGTACAAGGGAACCTAGAGAAAGAATTTTGGGAGTCCTACAATTGAGTTTGTATTTGATCCTGCAAAATATTTGGTTGTCTAAACGCATGCCAAGAGATAAGAAGCATCAAGTATGATATGGATGAGGTCAAATGGCCAACATTTGAAAACAAAAGGAAAAGACGGATTAAGAATTGGACACATTTCCCACTAATCAAGTGATCACACGAAAAAAATCAAATATTCTGACTGGTTATTTATGCATGTAAGAATATAATTCAATTTGTAGCAGCATAACAATTATCTGTGCACTGCATGGCATATTTTGACTACACTCTCCAATAAAACCCTTAAAACACATTTCATACAGAAGATATATCAGCAAGTTCATATGGTTGTGCTTATAAGCAATCTACTGAGATAAAAATGCATGCAATTATCGCTAATAGTAAATTTAGTGTAATTAAATGAGGAAGCAATGACAGGTAAAAAGAAATTGCATCCTAAAATTAAAATAAATCACTCGACAGTGCTGCTACCTGGTAACATAAAGTAGGCGCAACCATAAAGTAAGTCATGCTTTTGAAGCTCACATCGTATGGATAGTCCATATTCAGAGTATTGGGAAGCGCTTCTCCCTATAACACAGGAAACAAGATTGAATGGGGTGAAAACAGAAGTGAATGTACCACACATTCACACATCTAAAGAGATAATCATTCAGAAAAAAAGTAAGGGATGGAGGGGATAGCATTATGGAAGTAATTCTTATGTAGATGAGATAAAACTGTGTTTTTAGCCTCTAATGATGTGTTAAGAGAACATGGAATCCGAAAGCTGCGTCATAGTAAATCAGGATGTTCCTGTTTTAAAACTGATCAGCACATAGATTGTTCGGCATATCCTCATCTGGAAGTAGTTATTCTACCAAAAGTTGAAATGATATTTTGCAATAATTATCTACCAACTTAAAAATGGAACACAAATATTACCTTTTCAATTGAATTGGTAAGTGCTCTCAAATCATAGTTTGTATGTGCATAAGAAATCAGTTTTAACCATACAATGCAAGCAAGTAGCATCAATGTGACGCCTGACACAAAAGCAGAATCAGACCTGCAGAGAAACATAAGTATCTTTGCTATAGCCGTATCTATTGAAATGACCAAGAATGCAAGAGTATATAATTAATTATCCCTTGAGTAGTCATCTTTACTTTATCCCTCATAAAGCAACTCGCAATAGGTTACACGTATCATATTAGGAAAAAAAGAAAGTCATGCTTCCCAATTCTGCCTATTTATTACATCTCATCCCAACCTACTAACCAACTACCTAAAGGACTTACGGATAACCTTCCAGTGATAGATGGTAACATAGTGACAGTAGACCTCCAATAGAGAAGGTTCACATTAGAAAGAAAAAAAATAATCAGGACAATAGGGGATCAGAGTTTTCAAGGCAATAGTGACTAACATAATAACATACAATAGTTATAAAAAAAGTGGGAAAATAGGAATTGGGTATTTTGGAAACAGTTGCGAGAAGAGGTACGGGATCTCTGTAACACCTGGGTAGCTATACTATTTGTGTATTCTTCATCTTCGACTTTGTCAGAGTATCCTATTGATACAGAACTAGGAGGGTTCGATTAAATAGCAATTCCTTTCCTTGTAGACTTCTTTAAATTCATATTCCATTAGCAAATTCTATCAAAATCGACTAATGGTTTAATAAAACAATGTTAAAACTTAGAGAACGGCAACGATTCTAGATCAAAGCTCCAAAATCTATTCTGAAGAATACAGAGAAGTACAAAACTAACCTGAGGATTACAAAAACGGGATAGAGAATAGCAGTTGTTGTAATGATTATATGAAGTAGAACAACAATCTGCAAAATTGAAGTGAATATTCACATGCATTAAATATTTATTATATGATTTTGAAATAGAGGAACACCACAGCACAATCTACAGTATTTCAAAATTATTTTAGTTATGCAAACAAGGATCTCATGTGGTCCCCCCAAACCCTCAAAATCTAATAAAAGTACAGTTGGTCTGTTAGCTTACTGGTTCAGAAATATGCTTTTGTTGTGCCAACTTTTCCACTATAAAAGCCGCCAAAGGAAATATTGCAAGACTAAGACTGCAACAAAACAAGCATAAACCACTTACTGTCAAATTAAGTGTAAAGAAACAATACAAATTCAATCATCAAATTAATAATTAAGTTAATAGAATTCGCCACAATCATTACCAACACATGAAGAGGGGCCAATCTCTTAATGATTTTGAACTAAACCAAAAACCAGTCTTAATCAACCAACCGTACTGCAGCACAAATAAAAAGCACACATTAAAAAAAAAAAAAGACAAAAAACTGTCAAACTCAATGCCATAATAATAAAACCTTGTTCATCATATTAAAGAGGGAAGAGAAAAACCTTCATTAAATTCTCAATGATAAGTCTGCTATTGACTGCAACAAGGACTACTATACAGAGGTTGAATAGACCAGCATGACTCTGCAACTGATTAAAAATTAGTACAGAAATACAATTACCAGGTCAGCATGCATATTCATGAATAACAACACTGAATCCTCTACCAAAAAAAAAAAATGCACACTCTGCTGTTTTTTTTTTTGTCAAGTAGTCTTGTGTCTAAAAATTCATCCCTTGAATTGAATAACTTGGAAATCCCAGGTTTGAACCTCAGTCCCTGCATATATAAGGTGATGTCCCCGGCAACTGAGGGACCAGATTCTGCCATTCTATTAAATTCAAAACATTAATTGATATACTAACAATTAGTACCACTCTCGAGTACATACACTTAACACTTTCTATTCCAGCTAAATGAAAGATGAGGTCCCATAAACTCGGCTCAATTGATAGCTGCAGGGACATTATGCATGGTCTGAGTTCGAACCCAAGAACAAAATTGAATTCATTCAACTAACTTCTTTACATTACAGTTTCTAATTTCATGTCAAACTCTAATATAATTTAAAAATAAAAAACAACCACTACCACCAATTGACATAACATATTTCTAAAAATTTATTAAAGTAAATAAACACTGCAATTTAAATTACGAACTTAAATTAAACGGCGAGAACCTGACGGAAAATGTTATCGGAACTGAGTGGACTTTCTTTGATTCTACGATGAGCAGGAACAGAAGGACGGTAAGCGAATTTGACAGAAGAAATATCATTCACTCGGTTCTGTTCTGTATTAGCGGCTATGTTTTGGTCGCCACTAACAGATTCATCGGAGCTAGAATCCTTCACTAACTCTTCACCGGAACTCTCACCGTCGACCGTTGCAGTGGAATCGAACAAGCCGTTGACTGAGGTGGCACTCGGTCTACGGCGCAAAGCAGAAGACTGGTTGAGAATTGAGCTGTTGCGTACAGGTTGAGGCTCATCGGAAATCGCCATCGGAGAAGAAGAAGAAGAAGAAGCGACGTTTCTTTACTCAGTCTACTCCAAAAACGATCTGTTATTATATTTATATATTTTATTATAATATGTAAACTATATAACAGATCGTATCTTATTAGAAATTAAAAATTGAGAGTTGAAAATAGGTAGAAAATATTTAATTGATTCATGCAGAAGAAAACGCGAGAGAGAAAATAGGAATCTGAATTTATTCGATTCGAATAGTAAATAGTAAGGGTGGTGGTGGGAATAGAAAAAGGTTGGGCACTGTTTGGGGAGATATTTTAGTAGTTGTTGGAATGAGTGAAAATCAAAGGGAGCAGCAAGCAGATTGTGATTGTGATTATGATTATAATCACTTTTTTTTTTTCAGCACATGCGAAGAAGGTTAGGTGGGTGAAATGCAGCAGCATATACCATAAACTTTACTTCAACTTTAAGTTGACACGTTAATCGTAACACAGCCATTTTGCTTCTTCGTAATGTAATAGCTGAGTTCATGGACACGTTTTCAATCTTTGGCTGACTAATGTCGGTTTATCTTGTATTTTCCTCCACGCTATAGATTACATTGCCTTTTTTATTACATTAATAATAATAAATTAGTCATCCATCTCTATATCATTTCGAAATTTTTACCGCCTGTTTGATATCTAGGATAGGATAGAGACATATATCAATACTATATATAAAAAGGATACAAAAAAAATTTGGTGTGGACTTTTCATCAATACTATATATAAAAATGATACAAAAAAAATTTGGTGTGGACTTTTCATAATACCAATAATACCCTTGAATTTTTTTAAAAAAAACAAAAGTTTTTTATTAAAAAACTCACCATAACATAAGAGACATCTTTTTTTTTTGTGCAACAAAAATCTTTTATTAACAAACTCACCATAGGGACATGTCTTTATTTATTTTTTTGACATAAGTTAGACACAGTTAGACCTGCTATTAACGTCGGCTTATCTGTTAGTCCTGGCTAAAGAATGAATCTTTCATTTTATAAGGAATAGAGAATAAGGACTAGGGAGGGGCGGCTTCCTGGTGCGCTCGAAATAAATTAACCGGGCATAAGCAAGGACTTTGAACAGCCCAGAGGAGAGCCCGCACTTTGATGTCATGCCAGTTAAGGCAGTGGATGCCATTACTTGACTCAATCTATCCGGGTGATCGAAGGCGTATCGCTTCCTTTCCTCCCGATTGGCAATGATATCTCTTTCTTCTGCCTGCCATTGCGAGACCTTTGGTTTGGAAACCTCCAGAGGTGCCGAAGGATCATACGCTTCACAGAAGGAAGAGAGTGTGTTATGACCCGTGGCCGTATGCCTTGTACTGATTTTAAGCTCTTCACTGGCGCCTTTGTATGTCTCAGCGTATCTCATGCCATGCTTCTTGTTTATCCGAATCGGTTCCGTCTGTCAGTCAATCAAGATTCGCCATCGAACGCGCCTGTCTGGCCCCTAGTGATAATAAGTTGAATAAGAATAGGATATTATAGTGATAGGATAAACACATATTATATCATGTGTTTGGTGATGCACACAGGATAAAAAAGAAAAGAGAATATCATTATTTTATCATATTATGTGTTTAATATACACTTGATATTATAAGATACAAGTTTATTTAAATGAAAAAATTATTCTCCTAAAACAAATACTATTTTTATAAAAAAATATTATATTTTTAATTAACATAACATAAATTAGAATAAAATAAGTAATAACAAAATTATTATTGTGAAATAATTTCATATAAATGTAAAAAAAATGATAAAATTTAGTCATGAAAAAATAGAAGCAAATTATTTTCTAAAATCAGAACAAAAATGCAAGACATGTCGATGCAGTTACACCAAACTTGTCTGCAACACTCACTCAATAGAACTTATAGCAACAAAAAACACAGATAAAACATAGTTATCGCAGCAAACAATAGAACATACATGTTGTTTTCTAAAATCACACACTTGTTGACATAGTAATTAAAAAAGTAATAATAACAGGTGACGATGAAGAATCAAAAGCAATTGATAGCAATAAAATCATAATAATAAGCAAATCCAAGATGAATAAGAAACAATTGATAATAATAAAAAAATGGTTTAATATGTTTTTGGTCCCTATAGTTTCGCAAAAGTTCGTTTTTAGTCCTTGAAGATTTTTTTCGCACTTTTTAGTCCTTGAAGTTTGATCAGTCAGTGTTTTTAGTCCCTACTTTTCATTCAACTCGTGCATATCATTCGAAATTTTAAAAAAAAAATTCGCGATCATGTTTACTACATTATATGAATCTCTATTACAAAATTTTAAATTTTTTTAACAAGAGATGAATTAAATATGAATTTTTTAGTTTTTTTACATAAAAATTCTAAATTTTTATCGGAGATGTTCTTATAATATTATAAACATGAATACAAAAAATCATTCAAAAATACGAAAGTATACAAGAGTTTGATTAAAAGCAAGGACTAAAAACACTGACCGATGAAACTTCAGGGACTAAAAAATGTGAAAAAAATCTTCAGGGACTAAAAACGAAATTTTGGAAAACTATAGGGGCCAAAAATATATTTAACCCTAAAAAATATGATAACAGAGAAACCAATGATGCAAATCAAGTAGCAAGGGGTAGAATTTTGCAAGATAATGAATTTGATTGGTTTACATGAAAAGAAGAGAATAGGAGCGGCAAGAGGTAGTTGAAGAGTGGAGTTGAGCGTGAAAAAAATAAGAAACAGGGAGCGGGAAGCCAATAGTGAAATAGAGAATACGACTGAAGATGGCCTCCACGTCTTTTTCGACTGTAATGCAACTCGGGAATGTTGGCAGGTTGTTGGCCTGTTATCTGTCCTTGATAATAATGTGTACCAATAGTGTCTTGCCGCAGATAGAGTGTTTGCGATGTGCCGAAATGAAGACTGGGCCACTGTGGATAGAGCTCCAGGGCACTCAGAAATGCATTCATAAATGAGCTTCAGTGTCTCGTATATTGAACGGGATGAAAAGGAACTTCAGTCACATAACGTAGTACTGGAACTAGAATTGAAAACCCAACAACCAGCCTCAGTCTAAATGCTTCCTCTGAATTTGATAAAAGATTTAGTACCTGAAGGCACATCTTGACTTCCGGATCCTTATTCTCTGTTCATTGACAAAATAATTAGTAAGTTGCCTAGTCATAACAGTATGGTCCAAATAAAGTTCAGCATTCGCAGACTTTTAATGGGAAATGATTAGCCAAGCAAAACCAGAGATGGTCCTTTGGCTCCATCTAGATAAAGACATGTTACCAATATCATATACAGATTCTTCACTGAGCAACTGTCTTCGAGCCAGCATTGTCAAAAGTGTTGATGGGCAACAGAGGACTGTTAGTCATAAATTCATAATAAGACAAGAATGGAAGATGAATAGAAAACTATCTTACTAAAAATCTATTATGTGTCTTGGACTGGGGCACCATCTCCTCACCCTAAATTTTACTTTTCAAAAAAAAAAAATCTATTATGTAAATAGTGGCAACATTGACTCTAGCTCTCCTTGGAATGATTAATGTTAATCGCTTGTGCATTAAGCGAGCACTTAGCAATGCATCCTTTTTTAGAGAGATACTAGCAGGAAATCAACCTTTCTGCTGACATTCATGACATAACTTTGTCATCAAAAGTGATGTATGACATGGAACATGGGCCTCTAAATATCAATGTCGCTATATGTCCAAAATAGGCTTAACAAAAGGGAAATACTGAAAATAAAATTGATAACGAACCAATACAATTAAAGCGAACATCATCTTGAGTCTTCAAGAGAACATCTCCCAACAGGTACAAAAGCTTTGGACAAAAGGGAATCAACATATCACTTCCATCACCCTCATCTGATGTACTCTGAAGAACAGATAGTTTGTAAAGCACAAAAAAGACTTCTCCACGAATCTCCTCACTGCACACAAAGTAAACGACTCACAAAGTATAAAACAAACCTAAAAGTGAAAAATATCACGGCAAGATGATAACGTTCACTACATTTTCTCACCAACACTTAATTAAAATAACATTTATATGTGTATATTTAAGTATTTTATGTTATATTTATTCATATTTTCACACGACAACACACGATCTGATTCTTCTTTCTCCTTTAGCCAATGAACCCTTCTTCTGACCTCTCTCTAAAGACTAGCGCCGCCACATCTCTTTCAAAACCTACCTTTTCCAACGTAATGGTTGTTTCTGATGGTGCGAGGAGCGGCGTCGGCCCTGCACACCACACTTTTTTGTGTCTGTTGTTGATCAAGTTTTAATTTCCATGGATGATGTTAGCTGTTGATGGTTGTGTGGTAAAGTATTCCCTACTCATTCTTTACCTCGTTGACATCCTTAGTTCAAGGACCTACAAATTAATTAAACCGATAAATTTTTATTTACATTATTTTTGTTACACCTTTTTTTTACAATTTAAACAAATCCAATTAATTGCATAATATATAAAAAGGGGCGGGAACTTTCATTGTTCGACTTAAATATTGTGGAAAATAAAAAAGTCTTATTTTATATTTACAAAAGATAATAAAATCATATCAAATTTGTTGTATGAAAAAATCTTGTCACGTTTGTTATATTTATCATATTTTTTTTATATCAATTAGACAATCTCCAATGGAAACTCTGCACCAAAGTATTTTACAGGTTTCATTAGAGCTACATTACTATGAAGCAAATTCACTTGTTATTTGCTCCAATGCTTATGAGAAGAGCGTTGGTCGGGTCATCTGCCACTTTGTGTGTGTTATGTGGGAAAAGGTTAGAATCGGCTGATAATCTTTTTGTCACTTGTGATAGGATTTTTCCAGTTTGATATCTTATATTTAGGTGGTTATGTAGATAGTTTTTGTCCCCTCAAGGCATTGTGAAGCTCTTTGAGTCATTTATTGGGTTAGGTACGGGGCATCAGATGCGCTTTGGGTTAGCTATAGTGTGACATGTTGTGTGGTCTATCTGAACCTTTCATAATGATATTATCTTTGTCGGAGGGTCTTCAAGGTGTTGGATAGGGTGGAATTCATGTTCTTTTTATGAGTGGGAGGTGTAACATCTCCTTTGTTGGGCCTGATAGGGTATGGTGGGGCTGACTTTCCTATCTATTATGGGTTCTGGTTGAGTTGACTCTCGTAGGATGATTCTTGTCTTCGGTTGGTTTCCTCTTTTTCTACTTTTTGTTGGTGGTAGTGCGTGGACAACTTTGGTGGTTTCCATACACTTTGATTTCTTTGGTTTTTCTTTTTATTTGTTAGTATTTTTTGCAAGTGTACTTCTGATACTCTTGATTTGTCCGTGACCTATTTCTCTTTATATATATATATTAAAAAAAATGTTCCAATGATATATGCAACTCTAAAAAACTCACATTGAGCCTCACAAATTTACATCACATAATAATATTTTATTTGTGTATTGTTTTATTACAACTTAAAATATAAATTTAAGAACTTGTTAATTAATATTAATATTTAAAAAAGAAGATTAATATTAATATGAAAAGAGTTAGAAAAGTAAAATAAAATGGCAAATTCAATTACTAATTATTTTATATATTCTAAAAATATTCTTGAGTACGCATTTTATTTAATGTGGACAATTGTGATATTTTCATAAACGGTGCTTATTAACTTTTTTATATTAGTCAAAAAAAAATAATTATACTAAATAATATTTACGGACCTATTACAATCGTACACCTCAACGATATAATCTTGTTATAAGAGATTTTTTCGATTTGAAAATATTTTAAAAAATACTACAATTCGGTCATCTCATTTATCCACCTTAAGGGTGAAATTTCTAGCTGTTAGGTTACTTGACATACTAAAAAATACTACTATTTTTAAAGAAAATATTATATGATAAGATCGACTCTCTTTCATTGATAGGATTTACTTTTTTTTCTTCCTCTTTACAATGAGCTAAGGATCGAACCCATGACCTATAACATATTACCAAAATCTTTCACCACTAGACCAAACATAATGGCTTATTGATAATAGAATTTATTATATATATACACATGCATGCCTTTGTAAAATTTACATCACATATATACTAATATTTTATTCGTGTATAGTTTTATTACAACTTAAAATATAAATTTAAGAACTTGTTAATTAATATTAATATTTTTCTCAATTAAAAAATAAGATTAATATTAATATGAAAAGAATTAGAAAAGTAAAATAAAATAAAATGGCAAATTCAATTCCTAATTATTTTATAAGTTCTAAAAATATTCTTCAGTACACATTTTATTTAATGTTGACAATTGTGATATGTTCATAAACGGTGCTTATTAACTTTTTTTATATATTTGTCAAAAAAAAAAAAAATTATATTAAATAATATTTATGGACCTATTATAATCGTACACCTCAACGATATAATCCTGTTATAAGAGATTTTTCTGATTTGAAAATATTTAAAAACATACTACAGTCCGGTCATCTCACTTATCCACCTTAAGGGTGAAATTTCTAACTGTCAGGCTACTTAACATAAAAAAAAAAAAAAAACTACAATATCTGAGATTTATTATATTACAGTTTTTTTAAAGGAAATATTATATGATAAGATCGACTCTCTTTCATTGATAGAATTTACTTTTTTTTTCTTCTTCTTTACTATATATATATACATGCATGCCTTTGTATAATGTGCACCTCAAAACTAGCCTAACCATATCTTGAAAAGAAAAATTAGCTAAGTATACTCCATCACTCTCTTCCACTTCTTGATCGTTTGCTCTTTGTTCATGTTTTTTATTTTTAGCCATCTTCCACCTGTTCGTGTCTATTTCTTAACTTTCATTCTTTTCTCCATTATTCTCAACAATATGGCAGTGCCTCAAGACATTAGTTTTGAGATATTTTCTTGGCTACCCGCAAAGTGTATTTGCAAGTTTAAATTAACTTGTAATTCATTCTCTAAATTTTCAGAAGAAACACTTTTCACAAAAAAGCAATCTCAAAATTTATTTGGGAAGGATGACACATGCTTTTTCATTCAACCCGATGCAATAAATCAAAGATACGTCACAAAAAAGATAGAGTTAAATTCTTTACCTAAACACCAACGATCTTCTGGTGCCCCTAACAATGTTTTGAGTTTCCTATCAAAAAATACAACTAGTGTTATAGCTTCAAGCTATGGTCTATCACTTTGTCACAACATCAATGATCTAGTGAAAGTTTTCATATGCAACCCAATAACAAAAGCTTGGTCTCTTATTCCAATCCCAGAGTCACTTCAAATAAACAATAAGTTTGCTAATGCCAAATTCATGTTACATTGCTCTTTAGACAACTACAAGGTGTTTCTTTTTTAAGACACAATGGAATGGAATCCAACTTGTTATACATGCAATGTTTATCATGGCAAAGAAGGTGTTTGGAAAACAATGGAACATGGTTTTTTACCTGGTGGAAGGGACATGAAATTTGACATGCCTGTATTTTACAATGGAGCGCTTCATTTTATCTCGAGTAGCGGTCGATACTTTGTGAGACCTAGTCCTTTTTATAAGCCATATATAATGTCTTATAATTTAGAGAATGGAATCTCAACTATGTTTAGGTTGCCGAGAGAAGCCATAAGAGGTCGTCATCTCCCATGTAATATGGGCATATTCAATTGGGGCACAACGTCAAACTCGAATGGATCAATATGTTTGGTGAAATTGAGAAAATTTACTTTTACCATTTGGTTTTTAAGAGATTATGAGTCATGTTCTTGGGAAAAAGTTTTTAAAACGAGGGTGAGAGCAATGGGATTGAAGGAGAAAGATCCTGATGTTACAACATTTACGGTTTTAAATGGTAATCTTTTAGTGTTTGCTACAAAAGAAAGAGTTTATAGTTGTGGTTTGGAAGACAAAAGATATATGATGATCGAAGAAATATGCCAACACAATTGTGGATCCAACCCCCGCTTAATCTCCTACTTAGACACTTATCGTTCGTGTGGGATTAATACTAAAATTATGCCTCGCTAGGGACTTATATAGTTTGCAGCATGGAATGCATATGTAAAAGCTCTATGGAGTCCACTACAACTTGTGCGGCAACCAAGTTCAAATCAGCACATTGTTAGTGTCTTTGGATTTATCTGTTGTTTTTTTTTTATACGTAGTATAAGTTCTTTGGATTTCTTATCTTAATTTACTTTAAATTTTATCTTGATAATAGTTATTAATTATTCAACTTCACTTCCTGTTAGTGTCTTTAATTTCATCAGTATTGTGTTATTATCAAGTTTTCTTGGCTTATTAACAGAAATTATTAAGACATTAGGAAAGCAAATTCATAACCATGATATATTTGAGTGGTTCCTTTTGTTATTGTGTTTTGTCTTTTGTATCGCAGAATTTGGTGGAATATATTTTTATGTGTAGAAAATTCAATTTTTATTCTCATTATAAATCATAGTTATATAGCTCTACATAAAAACAAATTATATCTTTTAAAAAATAAACTAATTCTATAAATTCAAAACATATCCTAAAAATTCCAAACAAATCTTAAATCATAAATTCTAATAATATATATTTTAAATATAGATCTAAAATATATTTAAATCTAAAATTTTCAAAAAAATATTTATACATTATTCTCAACACTTTTTCTCTTAAAGTAATGACGTGTGATTTTTCTAAAAAAAATTAGCTTATCCTTTATTTTTCTCAAAAAGAAATAACTTGTTTAAGGACAAGTTCTACAAGGATGCGGATTGACTATTGTAGCAGGACTACATAGTTTATCATAGTTTTCAATCTCAACCATTAAATTTAAATCGGATGACAGAGTACTAGTACATTTTCAACTTTATTATACTCAAGGGAAATTATAATATAGGCACAAACACAAATGACATGTGTTAGACACACTCACAAAAATAAAATAAAATTAAAGAGAAAAAAATTAAAATAATGTTAATTGATGTGACTATATTATTTTTCATTTAAACTTTTGGATTTGTGTGTGTGCCCAAATAAATTTTATTTGGGTTTGTGCCTATGCAAGAATTGCTCTATACTCAAATATAGTCAAATCTAATGTAAAATGGATTAACCAATTCTAGGAATCTCAACGACCTTATTAGATTGATCAACAAACAATCGAACTCTTTGGTACCTTAAATCAAAAGTACTAAAAGAGCCTTGGGGCACCACTTTAATATCAGCCCCAGCCATCTCATCCTTTATTTTCTTCGAAGTTGGTTGTATGTCCTTGCAAAACACCAAATATATTTTGATAAATATATATATATCATCATATAATCTTATGACACCTCAATTTTTCAAACTATTTTTTTTTTATTTTTAAATATATGACATTTTACACAATCTTACATAAATCTTTGCATAGGTAGGTTTAGCGCTTCAAATAAAGTACATGTCTCAAAGAATCACAATAAACCACCATGATTTTAGTAACAAAAAAAATGATTTGCAGCTTCAAAAATCAATCACATTATCATTGTGATCTTGCTAAACTCATGGTTAATCCAAACGCAGCGCACACAACGGCGTCATTGGAAATTTTCAAATTCAATATCATTTTGAAATAATTTTGATGTTAGGGGCTAAGACAAGTGATAGTATTTTATAAACTAAAATAGAAAATTATTTTTCATCTCATTTTGTATGTAAAACTCAATTTTTTTAGTTCAGCACATGCGAAGAAGAAGGTTAGGTGGGTGAAATGCAGGAGCATCAGGGCATATACCATAAACTTCACTTCAACTTCAAGTTGGCACGTTAATGTAGAATGACAATTTCATAAAATGTAGGGACTAAAAACATATTTAACCCTAAAAAAAATAGGCAACACCTACACTATCCCCTTTATAATTTGGATATATTTATCTAATAACGAATGGGAACAAACCGCATAAATAAATTTGCATATAGTATCCATTTTTACTTCATGTGCATATGACTTGTTCTCACTATCTTATGTAAACGTTCTTGAATATTGCGTTCAGAAATTTATTACCAGTATATTCTTCTAGAAAATAAGTTTTATATTCAAATAAATCTAAAAAGGTTCTAATTTTCAAATTGTTATGAAACTAAACACAAATCTATTTAGAAAAAAGTGATACTTACGTGGACATAACTCTAAATCAAAATAAGTCAAATGAAAAATATTAAAAGATAAGTAAATTAGTCATACTATCTAATTATTTTATATTTCAATTTTTTTTATTTGAGTTTGGGCTCGTTTGGGTCGAGCGTCTTCAAACCTTCTCCACTTCAGCCGTATGCAAGTACTTTTTATCCCTAGAGAATAGTGATGTCAATTATCCCCTATAATTGGTATTCTGACATATACTACTCCATTTACTGGCAATAAGAAAACTTCTCAAATACGCATGATGAAAAAAAAAATCACTGCAACTTTCATCATAAAATTACCAACAAAATGTCTTGTAAGTCTGTTTCAAATGTAGAAGATTATTATTGGACAACATAAGATAAAAATAGGTACATAAAATTTTTTTAAAAAAATTGAACAATTTTTATCTTATAAGATGTATAGAGGACAAAAAGTTATTATATTAAACAATTCGTTCTTGAGTTTGAGACAAAAAGATCATTTTGATGAATTCTAATTTTTGTCCAATCTTGCACAAATTTAAAATCAAACACGACATATTACAACAACAATTGTTCTGTCCCACTTATTTTTCTTTAAATCAAATACACCCTTTGTGGAGTGTTTCTTTTTACAACCCCTACCTTTTTCACACGCCCAGTAGATTTCCAAAAATATCTCCCTCATAAGATAATCAGCATGTTAAAAAGGTGAAAAATCTAAAAAATCACAATTTACTATTAAGGTGCAAACTAAGGTTACACTTTAACTAATTAAAGTGCAAACTCAATTCGCACTTTAAATAATGTATTTAATTAAAGTGTAAACTCAATGCGCACTTTAAATACTGAAGTATATTTTTTCTAATTTTACGCCCCCAATCTCCATTAAGTTCCTATGTATTTTGCAAATAGAATTGATGGGTAAATTTTCTTATTATGAACTAGAGATGGAATTGAGAGGTGAGACCTCTATAGTACATCTAAGATACCCTCACTCCATAATTTGGATACTCACCTAATAGCTTGTTATGTTAAATTATTGCTTTTATATAAATAAAATGGTAAATTAGGTCAATTATTTTGAAACAGAAAAAAAAAAAGGTATTTATGAATGTTTTTAGTTGTAAAAAAATAATCAATTTAAAACGCATGCAATATGACTAACTTTCTTGTTGATTCAGCAATGATCCATTTTTATTCTAGAAAAAAAATTATCCACGCAATGATATAATTATTTTATTCTTATATTGTATATAAATTAAACTTCAAAAGATAGATCAAGAGAATAAATGATCAAGACAAGCATATAAATCTCAACGAGGCTAATGCTAGTATACCACATCACATATCATCCCACATAAACTTAAAATGCAAACTAGAAAAAACCAAAACAATGTGTTTAAAGTTCCAAGTAAAGTTAAAATGCACACTAGAAAAATTGTCTTCTAGAAATGTGCAACGAGTGTCAAACACCAATTGGCCAATAATGGGAATCCACAATGCAAAGCACCTACCCCTTGAATAATTCAGACAACTTAACAATGCAACATAAATTACCAAGACTATCAAACAAAGTTCAAAAGCAGAAATAAAACCAAAAAGAAGGGGCAGGGGCAAATACTACATAACACTTACCAAAGGTACTAATTTTTGTCTAATATATGGAGGACAAAATCTCATCAGAGAAGCTCAGCAACATTTGATGGCAGCTCCTCGACTATCACGTTGTAAAACTTCTGGATATCACCCAGCATTGATTCATCATCTTTTGTGACAAAGTTAATGGCAACACCTTTTCTACCAAACCTTCCACTACGACCAATACGGTGGAGATAGTTCTCAGGCTGTGTAGGGAGATCATAATTAATAACCAAAGACACTTGTTGGACATCAATACCACGTGCCAAGAGATCAGTAGTTATTAAAACACGAGAAGACCCAGAACGGAATTCACGCATAATGATGTCCCTTGTATTCTGATCCATGTCTCCATGAGTAGCTGAGACAGTATGGTCTCGGCTTCGCATCTTGTCAGTCAACCAATCAACTTTCCTTCTGGTGTTTACAAAAATGACACTCTGAGTGATGGCTAATGTCTCATAAAGATCACAGAGTGTGTCCAGCTTCCATTCCTCTTTATCAACATTGACATAAAACTGCTTAATACCCTCCAAGGTCAGCTCATCACGCTTCACAAGGATCCTCACAGGTTTGTTCATAAATTTCCTTGTGATCTCAAGTGCCTCAGGAGGCATTGTAGCAGAGAAAACTCCCACCTGAATCTTATTTGGCAGCAGTTGAAATATATCGTAGATCTGATAACAATAAATACAAGGGGATTAAAGCAGTTGTAAATAGGTCAAACCTTATAAAAATGGGACAAGAAACCCAATAAATAGAAGTTTGAAGAGAAAGAAAAGAGGAAAGATAACAGGAATGTAGGATAGCTCCCCACCCTACCTTGCATGGGGGTTTATTTTCTCAACAGGACTGAAACATCCCACGCAATAGGGAAACTCAAATATGAATATAGAGAGGACTAAGGAGGATTTCAACAAAAAAAAAAACCAAATCCTATAATTTTATAATACTCTCAACAAGGAAAACATAGTCAGAACTCTTACAATCCCTCTCCTCCAAAAACACTCCCAAAAAAGGTATGTTTCCCCTCCCTTTCTCTCCCCACCCTCAAAGCTCTGTCCTCTCTTCCCCTCTTAATTCCCCGAAAAGAAACAAACAAACAGGACTGAAAATATAAATTCTTCAAACAGATGAAGCATAAATAAGAAAATGAAACGCATTAAATTAAACAAAATGATAAGATAAAGTGAGGGGGAAAAAGATTTGATCAGAACAAATTTAAACACCACTATTAAACACCACTATCCAGAGATAAATAGATAAGTGTGGGCATCACACAAAAAAAATCTTAATAAAATTGAAAAAGGGCTACTACAACTGTTATGAAATAAATAGTACCTGATCTTTGAAACCTCGAGAGAGCATCTCATCAGCCTCATCCAACACAAACATCTTGATGTTATCCGGGTGAAGAGACTGTCTACGGAGCATATCAAACACACGACCAGGAGTACCAACCACAACATGGACACCACTTGATAGAATACGTTGGTCCTCACGAACACTAGTACCTCCCACACAAGCATGCACCTTAACACCTAGATAATCTCCAAGGGCCCGCATAACCTTCTCAATCTGCTGGGCAAGCTCACGAGTTGGAGCTAAAACCAAGGCTTGGCACTGAGTCAAACTGTAGTCAAGTTGCTGCAGAACACCAGAGCAGAAAGTTGCTGTCTTTCCAGTTCCAGACTGAGCCTGCTGAATAACATCAAGTCCCTTGCAGAAGGGGACTATTCCCCTTTGCTGAATGGCTGATGGCTTTTCAAAACCTAATGCACAAATCATATACTGGTTAAATAGTTTGAACTTGACAATGAGAAAAAACAGTAGCAAAAGAAAACAGAAACTCCCCATGTATTAAACATCAATATCACAGGAAGATATATGATACCCCTAACGCCCTCTTCGCCTAATTATAATAACCCATTGGGGGGAAATTGTCCCTAAAAGTCCTCTTTCAAATTACTAGACAACAGACACATTTGTTAATTTTTTCAAACATAAACTTAATTAATGCAACTGATTTGTCTTGAAGAAAAAGTCAATATTTGGTATGTCTATACACAGAGGGAAATTGAGTAATAGTTTTACAAAAAGGGACGGAAGGATTAAACACTAAACACCGTGTCTAGTACTAAGCAGTCGCCGGCCCACAATACATTTTGAATTATCAAGAGTTCAAGGTAGAACAATAAACTCCAACAGCCATGACAGCAAATAACATAATTTTCCGGAATTAAAAATAGGAAAATAAACTATGTTAAAAAGAAGATTAAATTCACCGTATGCATAAATTCCCCTGAGGAGATTCTCTTGCAAGCCCATCGCATCAAAACTATCATAAGAATCATCAGAAACAGTCCAGAAATCATCTCCATCAGCACCAATTCTGAAAGAAAAAAAAACATAAAAATCAAACAAATAAGAAAACAACACAAAATCAATAACAATAATCTCAGTAACAATAGCAGCATTAGCAATAATAAACATTGAACACAAAACCACAAAACCATAATGCATGCATTAAAACAAACTAGTATATGAACAAAAATAAAAGGTCCTTACACTTCATTCAATTTTTTGTCAAATTTGCCAGCATCAAACTGTGACCCCTCGGGTGCAAGTCCAGCCATAACTGCAAACATAAACAGTAACGGTTACAGTTTATCAACAATATCAAGACAAGTAAACCTAACCTAATAACCTAACAGAACTTAACATAAAACAAAACAAAACAAAAAACATTATAATCTACGAATAGAATAAATAATAAATACTTAGAAACGAAAAAGAAAAAAAAAAACAGTGATGGAGTAATGAATCAAAACAGCAAAAAAAAAAAAAAAAACTTTTCTATTGTCGACGATAAAGAGGATTGGAAGGAAAGAGAGAGGTACCTTGAAAGTGGAGGAAAGCGAAAAGTGACGGCGTTAGTTAACGGAGTTAGGGTTTCCCAAAAACTCCCCGGATCTACGCCGCGGAGTTGAAGGGAGAGAGCGAAAGAGAAAGAGAGAAACAGTGAGAGTGTGTAAAGTGAGAAGATAAAACGAAAAGAAGGGTAAGGTTAAGGGTTCAATAGATGATGCAACAATTGTTTTTGTAATTCCTAATTTGCCCTTTACGCTTAGTCAACGCTAAATATGGTCAAACTCCCACTCGGATCACCTCTGATTTTTTTTTTTGAAAGAGATCACCTCTGATTTTGATTCTGCTCCTTTTCCCTTTTATTCATGATTCGGACCCAAAAACATTATAACACGTGTCACCTTTACTCGCCCTTTGATCATAGAATTTTGCAACAATTTCTAGTTATTATTTAAGGGTTTGTTTGGTTCGGGGTTTTTGGAGGGGATGAGAGGGGAGGTGAGGTGATATTTTAAATTTTCATATTTGATTCAATTTTTTGTGAGGGGGAGGGGAGGGGAGATAATATAGCTCAATTTTTGCTTCCCCAATTTGGGGGATTTGGAGGGGAGGGAAACTAAAATCTAATTTCTTATATTGACAAAATTACCCTCAATTAATTTGTTATAATCTTAAATTATCCTTGTTGGAATATTAAAAATTTATATTGACAAAATTATCATTGTTAAGATATTTTCCCTCCGCTCTTTTGAACCAAACACGTATTTAATTAAACAATTCCCCTCTCCCTCCCCTCCCACCCCCGTTGAACCAAACAGACCCTAAAAGAAAATGTTAGAAATAATATAAAATCATTGATATAGCTCTTCCTAACAGCTTAAGCTTTTAGGATAATCGGTTATTTGACACAGTATCAGAGCCTTTGTGACTAAGTGGTCTAGAGTTCGATCTCCGCTCCCCTCACTTTCTAATTAAAAAGTGGAATTTAAGCATATGGTAAGTGGGCCTATGCATTATCCACGCTTCAAGCCCAAATAGACTCTTGCGTGAGGGGGCGTGTTAGAAATGATATGAAATCATTGATATAGCTCTTCCTAACAGAAGTTTTTGGAATAATCGGTTATTTGACAGAAAAGATATTTCTCGTGAAGGGTTTTTCACGAAGGTTTCACGAATATATGTGTCAAAGTATTTTTGGTAGCTTTTCGGTGTATACAATGCAACAACACATCTACATTTTAATAGTTACTCTTTCTTTCTACAAATGACACATGTCTCCATCTCTCATGTGTATTCTGCAAAAACAGAGTGTTTTCTACGTCACCTTCAAACAAACACCATATTTATGTTCAGCAAACACCATTTCTCTCTCCCTTTTTTCATGTTTTCTCTTCTTCACTTTGTCTCTTGATTCTCTTCCATACCTTTAATATTCTTGTTAGTTCATTTTGTTGGTTCCGTTCCATTATCTGCATAAGTTTATTATAAGAGAGTTGTGTTTGCCTGTGGTTCCCTTCTCATGTGTAGGTGGGTTGGATAGCAAGTTTTGGGCAGGGGAAGTAGTTCTTTAGATTTAGTGGGAAAACAATTAAATAAGTGGCGAACAACAATTATGAATGATTTGTCAAAACCAACAAGTGAAATGGAAGTAACAAAGAGTTAAAAACATACAGCAAGAGTCATTCGTGAAGTTTCGTGAGATAATGGTTGGCTACATATAGCATAGTTTTTATTTTAATTTCTTTGATAATAGTAATTTTGAAAATGTAAATGCAAAAGTGCGATATTAATGAGGTCAAATTAATTATATACACCCCAAAATATTTAAAAAATTTGATAACGAAAAAAAAAAAATTGAAAATGGATATGATTTAATCCGTTGATGATATCGATCAAAATATGTATTTTTTTTTACAAATATTAAATAGTGCCCCAAGTGCACTTGTTAAGGATACGAATGTAAGAAACGTTTTTTGAAAATGGTGTAATCAACACAACAAAAATCTAAATTTTAGCATTTCCAATGCACAACTTCTATTTTATTTCTTTTTTTAGTCCATTAACTAGTCTTTGGAGGCACTAGTTAACAAACCCTTTTTTTCCCTCTCTCATTTGTTCAAATTTTTTTATATCGATATTTTTTTTTCTCTTGCTTCGCTGGCCCAATCTCGAAGGTTGCAAAATTATATATATAGACACCGGAGTATGTAGTGTGAACTCTAATTTTGTCAATGTTTGGAATGATTTTCGTGATACAATTCTAACTTTTAACTTTGACAATTTTGCTAGCAAGCACACCGTTCCACCTAAAGTTCAACGTATTTTGGCGAGTGTCTATTTTGATAAAATTGTTCACAACATTGAAGTTGATATGACTACAAAACAAAAAAAAAACAATTTTTTTGGTATTTGAAAGTAACACATGTTCGAAACTTTCTTATAGCTACCCTCATCGACAGATTAGACTAGCACATGTCCCCGATAGAGTTTTGTACTGTCCTTAGGTATCATCTCGTGATTCTATTATTTTCTATTGATAAAGTTTGTCTTGTTTTATGGTTTTCTTAATAATAAAATAATAATACAGATTCTCTAAAAAATAAAATAATGAAAACCATTTTCTTTTGTCAACAAATAATCAAAAAATAAACAGTTAAATATCTTTGTTGGGTCCTATAACTTTTATTTTTTTTAATATTAGATAAATAATACACAAATTGTTTTCCATCATTTTCATGTGTTAAATACAAATAGACTTTTGAAGTCGCATATATCAATCATCAATAACATCAGCAACCAATTATGAAATTTAAATTAAAAAATAAAAATTTACTATCAATAAATCACACATAATTCACTTACCTCATGTATTAAGTATGACTTTTTGGAGTCATGCATAATCACCAAAAATATCCACAACCAATTATTACATGCATAACATCATCGACATATTGAAATTCACTCATGCATAACACCGTCAATATATTATTAGAATTCATTATCCTTGGTTTTCGTAAAAAAATTATCCTTGATTTTTCATGTAATAGTACTACATGCATAATTATTTATTTGATTTCTTATTTCTTTTTCATATTTTCTTTTGTATTTTTCTCTATTTTTTTTTTTTTGCATACTAGCAAAGAACACTGCTATTACAAAAATAATCATATATCATCTAACTATTTATAATACTGTTAAAATAAATTTGTGTTCATCTATTATTTATACATATTGTATGCATTCCTAAAAAAATATTTGGTGCTCTTTAAATACAAGGCCTTAGACAATTTTCCATCTCTTAGGGCCACCACTGTTTATTATTTTATCTTCAGGTATCTGTTAAACTATTTGTGTTGCGTCTACGGTGAATTTTACTCACAAACCACGGCTATTGTGTTTATGAATCTTATGTCATCAATAAATTTTCTGTTTTGATCAATTTTATACATGTATAATGAAATCTTTT
The DNA here is from genome assembly GCA_951799995.1 of Trifolium subterraneum. NCBI lineage: Eukaryota > Viridiplantae > Streptophyta > Magnoliopsida > Fabales > Fabaceae > Trifolium > Trifolium subterraneum. Next base: position 3,363,717 of record OX637464.1, read on the forward strand.
CCATCCTTATATGTACTCCTTTAAATAATTTTTTTTTATTTAAACTCCGACAAACAAAACCTATTCATTTTATACTTTATATATATATATATTAATAATTTTTTTAATTGTGGTTTATAATATGATAATGTTTTATTATTATGTCTCACTCTCTCTCTTTCTCACACATATATAGTACGTACAACTTTTGTAAATCTAACTTGGGCCACGTTGGTAAAATATGCTAGTATTTTTTTAAAATAGCTTGTATTTATGGAAAATTGGTTTAAATTAGAGTTGTTTTAGCAATTAAAATATTTTTTATTTTAATTATTTTTGTTTTTACCACCAGTATCCGACCCATTGGATCACCTAATCTAATTCGAGGGTTAGATTTAACATCAATTGAAATATTTGTTTTCGTCTAACATATTCTTTACCTATGGGTCTTCAACACATTAACTGATTCTTGTAGTATGTTTTATTTTATTCTGAATCGTCACGTGAGTAACCCCGATATTAATTTATTTGCACTTCACTCAAAAGAAGTTTTAAGAAAACCCATTACCTCTCGAAAACCATCATATGTGACCTTTTGCTCCCGATTCATATCCTTTTACCCAACCATAGGATCTAGCTCTTTATCTTCATTTTGCAATGTAGGAAGAAAATTATGCACTTACGCTTCATCTTAGAGAGAGATTTCCATTTATGCATTATCTTCTATGATTGGTGGAAAATGAAAATCATGCAAGAGGTAAAGTCATTATGCATACAAGTTTCATGAAAAACATTTGTATGGATATGCTCACGCGTAAAGAAAATAATGTTGCGCAATTAAAACCAACTATAACTTGCATGAACACGTTCACCAACCAAAAAGTTTATTATGTGAAATGACAAGAAAAAAGTTTACTCTCTAGAGTTTGTTGGGACCAATCCCTCTTGTTACTTGAATTAATAAATTAATGAAATTAAGTTTTATTTTCCTTAATTTTATGTACTTCTTGTTTTGGTTTGTATGATTTCAAATGATATTATCAACGTCAATTCAGTACGAGGTAATCTATATTATATATTGTTTTAATAAAACCAATTTCAATTCATTAAAAATGAAAATAACAATTAAATTATATTTTCAAACAACAACATTTTCTCTTTGAAGCAACAACATAAATTAAATATTTTCAAACAACAACATATATTATAAATAATATTTTAAATATTTTTTAAATACTGATCCACCGTGAACCGTGGTCCATATTGTTATAGATTATATCAAAATAACTTTTTCGGTAGTGGGAAGACGAGGAAAACAGAACATAATCCGTCTTGCTCAAACCCCACTCTAGTAGTGGCATCAGAAAAAGTGATAAAGAAGAGGATTCCAGGGGAGTAGAACCGTTCTCGGCTCCTTTCTTAGCTAAGGCAACCCATTGTTGTTTTCATCAACAAGTGAAGCAACTCATTTTCCAAGCAAATCTAAGCTTATCTTGAATGCAATGAACAATGGAGGAATAAGAGTGAAATGGTTGGTCAGATCCATTGTCATAGATGTAAATATTTATAATTTTAAAAATAAATAGAAATCCGCATATTAGATACATTGTTTTTTAACTGCATGACCTTAAATACAGTCTTAGGAAAATAAATGACTATATACTATCTACCGGCAACCCACGAAATCATTATAAATCCATATGATCTTGTTATACATTGAGTGGGAAACGGCTTTTGGCTCGTGACTCCACACGTCAGAATTTTCAGAATATATTGCGAACTTTGCTAAACACATTGGCAACGAAATGTGCACATGTGGCTGCCAAATTGCGAGATAACATCCACAAGACATCCATAACCTCCAACAGCAATAACCTGAAATGAACGGTATGGACCAAATAAATAAAGCAGGCAAGCTTGAGCTGAATAGTTGATATTCTAAACAAAGGTTCTAAAAATACCCCTGCTGGATGTAAGGAGATAGAAAAAGCTGACGGAGGAGCACACGGTATTTGTGAAAGGATCACACCGTTCATGTCAAAGCGATTGAGTATAGGATCTGCACCAACTGTCAGAATCTGAAATGCAAAAATTAACAACGATAATGAGATAGCTACAATAACAGTGACACAAACACACCATGGACATTATAAGAACATCTAATGTGTCAATATTCAAAAGAAGCCAACAATTCTTACATGACAGACAGGGATGATAAATGAAATTTTAAAATATTTATGGTGGACAGAGAAGGAAAATGCACGGGCCAATTGCACCAGAAAAAGCCAATGATAAAAAGATATAGAGATAGATCAAGGGTGCTGAAACATGAATCACAAAATCATCATCCAAAACTTGGTCTTTTTCTAGATCCCCTATCTTTGCTTTTTGAAGTTAATATTAAATTTTCACCCAATAAATTGACACCATTATCAAACATACCAGTCCATCACAGATGTATTAAATTAATATTACAAATAAGAACGAAATGGAAATTCACTCCCCTCGCAGCCTCCCTCCCCCACAAAAAACAAAAACAAAAAGAGCATGCAACAAATTGACACGTTATATGCACAAAATATAGTCAATTATAATAGATCTCGGAGAAGACACTTGGTCAAATCGTTGAAGATTTTTTGAAATTCAAAGAATTACTAGTCTATAAAGACATTACATTACGAACCTAGAAAAAGAATAGATAAAATAAAAGGAGGGAGAAGGAGCTCAGCTGCCCCACTAATGTATATAAAAGGCCTTATTTTAAGGTTAATGATAGTGCAGATAATTGTGAGAGGATGTTAATAATTTTTTTATGCATCTGATACTGGCAATTATCATTGTCTTTCTCCTGAGTCCTAAAGCTACCATGATCAGACACTATGACAATGTTCAAAACAACTGAAATAAGAGCTATAACCAACTAACCTGATTATTGTCAAATAACATGTCTTGTACAGAAGCTTGAGTGGAGAAATTTAATGTGCACTCTGAAGCAGGAAGGTTCCAAAGTGATATATTACGTCCACTACTGCATGCCTGTAGAATGGTGACAGTGTCATAACTGATCACATAACTAGGAAGAATAACAAACACTATTTTCCCAAGCATTGTATGCATTTCACTAGATTGGATATAGATAAAGAACAGTCTTAACACATGAAGATTATTCTGACCATAAACATGTGATTATTATTGATGGAATAGAAAGGAAAAACAATAGCAAAGTAGCTTGTCCATATAATAACAATAGTAACTGCATAAAACAAAGAAATTTGTATCATAACTACCAAAGTGTTTTCCCAGTCTTAATTATTAGTGTTGTCAAATGGCAGTTATAACAGCATTATAGCCGTATAGTGTAGCAAAACTATTTGAGATAGTAGATTCCAAAAGGAAAATAAATTAAAAGCACAATCATAATCTGATATCCGTTCTCATAACGTCATATGATCTCCATCCGTAGGTACACCGAGTAGTGATCAACATATTGTCTGAACATTCATGTTCCTTTTACTAGAGAGTGGCACAAGTAAACCATAAATATTAGGGAAGAGGCAAGGATTACAAAATAATAATAAGATATTCCCTTACCAACCAGCTCTCACTTGCATCTAAAGCAACAGAGCCAACCCATGAAATAGGTCCTTTTAACTTCAAATGTTTTGTTGGATCAATCACTTGGACACACTTTCCACTTTTGCAATCTAGTAAATATAATAAATAAGTCACTATAATATATGTAACCAATACAGATTAACCAGTGTGTTTGGAACCACTTTATTTACTTAAAAAAATAATATGCTTTACGTAGTTTGTTCTTGTTTAATAACTGGTGCAAAAAAGTTAGTAATAATACCCCAAATTCGTGTTGTCCCATCCTCTGAACCTGTTATGATCTGAACATCGTTCAAAGGGAACCAAGTTAAAATCTCAGGTCAACACATTGTGTGTGGGAAGATAAGAAGTATGATTACCACAAAAATAAGAGAAATACCAACAGTAAAGATGCTTTACAAGTCAGGGTTTTAAAATGTGGTCCCATATATCTCTTAAGTCTTAACAATAACCACCATGAAGTCAAAAGGACAGAAAGTATAAGGTTAAGAATCAAGACCTGATTGGATGAGTTGCGGGCAACAATACAATGCAAGTAATCAGAATGACCCTTGAATACCATTTTTAATTTACCAGTTTCCTAGAAACATTAAACTTGTTAGACCAGCATCAACAGAGATTCAATTATAAATGAAGTTATCACTGGAAACTTAACACAATTAAATTAAATTCACCCTAAATACATACCACATCCCAACAATATGCACAAGAATCGCCAGATGCAGCAAAAACAGATCCCACCTACAATTAAATAAAAAATAAAGGCACCAACTCAATCACAAAATAACGAGGAAAAATAAAAACATTGTGACAAAGCCAAAAAGTTACTAACCTGAGTATTAACGGCAATAGCATTATTCTCAGGGAGAGGTGAAAGTGAACCCCAAGGACCTCTGAAAGACATAAACAAAGTTATGTGGGCATATTGAGGATAATCAAAAATAGAGAATCAAAGGAAATGCAGATACTATATAAACAAAGTTAGTGTAAAATCATAAAAGATAAACCGATAAATTTCCAACATCCAAGTTTATCAGCAAATCAATAAATTATTTTGTTGGATGCAATAAATAATAATTATTTTTGTTGGATGCAATAGAGGAGTATACTCAGATAATATACAGGAAAAGTGAACAAATAACTGAAACGTCAAGAAGGAAACATCATCCCCTACTTCTGTAGTAGTTAAAGAAAATAACTAGCCAATAAAGCTAAAAGTATGCATTAATTCTCTAAACACTCACTTATGTTGAGGATTTACCACATCAAGTATAGGCTTGATATCATTTCCTGAAATATTAAGGGATAGCATATGTTGAACAAATCACCAATCCGAAAGTAAAAATAAGAAACATGTATGAACATTGAAGAAGTAAGCTAAAGTGAACACCACAACTCCTTAATCAAATCAAATGCACAATCAACCAGGAAGGGTATGGGAGAGGATAAAGTATGTCATGATGGGATTTAGTAGAAGCGTAATATTTATATTTTATAAAAGTCAAAACCCCTGCTGTGTCACATTAATTATGTAGATACCAACTTATAATTATAAATTCTTTATAAGAAAATGAGATGGAGTTCAATTGTAAGATGATAAGATTCTTATTGACTTGTCCTTTTATGAGCCTTATAGACTTTGTTTGGGAGATAGGAGGGAAAGGGAAGGAGAGAGGAAGTGGAAGGGATGATAGCGCCCACCTTGCATGGGTGGCTTTTTCTACACAGAACTAAAACTATCCTTTGTGGAGGACCTCAAAAAATTTATTGGGGGAGGATTTTGGAGGTTTCTGGAAAGCTCTCCGTATCATTTTACTCTTTTTTATAATACTCTCAAAACAAAAAGTACCAATCATAAACATTCTGCTCCCCCTATAATTTTTTTTTTCTCCCTCAAACAAGCTGAAACATTCCTCTAAAAACAAAGCCATAATGTATGGTGTTATTGGTTTGTGCTATGTACGTTTTGTATTACACAAGTACTTGACCTAAAATATTGGTATAAATAGGAGTAATAGGTTGGTGTTTTATCTCACATGATTGCTTTTTCATGATATTACTCTCGAGCTGAATTTCTCTCTTCTACCTTTTCCATCTTTACTCTAAATTTTAAAGGGACAAATATCAATTCTTATTAACCCTTTGCAATTTGATGTTGAATATTTAAATATGCAATTACCAGATTTAGTTGGACTATGAAAATGAATAAATCCAAGGCCAGTCTCGATATAAAAAAGAAAAGCATGCAAGTTAAAATAAAATACTGATTCGTCTTGAGCAAATTTATAGGTATAGCATAAACATATACTCTTCATGCAACAATTAAGGAGAGGAAAAAGAATAGATGTAAGTTGCTTCAGAGATATAAAAAAGATTAAATTGGATTAGCTAGTTAATTTGAATTTCTATCACAAATGTAACATATTATGACCTTCTGAAGAAATATTATATTTTGAGCTTGTAAGTTCCTTCCATCTCCATCCTCGAATCCGCCCATCATCGCCACAACTGTGAAGTAAAACTACTGTCAGACATTTCAAAACCATAATACTAAACGCAAAACATTGGAGAGCATGATGAACAAAAAAAGAACTTTAAAATGTGTTGCCTAGGTGCGGGTACGGTACCGGTACCCGATACGGGTACTGGTACGAGATACGGCATTTTTAGAAAAACTAATACATGTGTATGAACATAAATTAAGGTATGGATATGTACCCGGTACGGGTACGGGTACGTACTCGGTACCGGTACTTTTCCTCAAACGGAGTACCCGTGCATCATAGCTTTAAATATACTAACTTCAAATTTCTAAAATCAGAATGGTAATGCAAAACACAGCAACTGAAATTCAGACCCATCAAGTTGTGGTATAGTTGATAAAGATTATTAGTACAAGATTTTTCTAGTTCTCTCTCTCTCTCTCTCTCTCTCTCTCTATATATATATATATATATATATATATATATAATAAAAACAAAAACTTGTGTCATCATAGTTGGGATATCAGATCATAGTGATGCCTTTGCATTTGAATTAGTTTTTTTAAAAAAATAATCTTAGTGGGAAGTAATAAATGATAGATGCAACTGCGAAAACACAAATACCATGTTCCATTATTTTAGTCTGCATCAACATATAAAAACTATATGGATGTAGATAGGTATCTTAGTGTAGAACTAGTTAATCGTATGAAATGATAGAAGCAATCGTGCAAGCACATATATCCGCTCCAATAAAATGTAAAATCTATATAAATGTGGACAGGTATCCTATTGTAGAACTAGTTCATTATAAGAACGCAGAATTAGAAAAAACATAGGGATGGGTAATTAGTACTAGTTTGAACCTCAGCAACAGAGCATTTTCATCATCACCGTAGAATTTGACATCATATGCAGGTCCATGATGCCCTTGAAAGAAGCAATCTGGCTCAGCCAATAAACTACACCAATTACATTGCAAGTGAAAACACAATTAAACCCTAATAATAATACTAAGAAACTAAACTAATAGATATGAGCAAATCACCATTTTAGTCCCTAGAAAATGTATCAAAATTACAAATACATTCCCAGTATCTCTTGTGATAGTAATTTTATGGACTAAATTAACGAACAAAAAACACATTTGGGGATTAAATTGGCTACCTAGAAATAAATTCGATCACTAATAAAAGAGACATTTATAGATGTGTTTGCAATTTCGATACATTAAGGACTAATGTGACAGTCAGTTACACATTCGAGGACCAAAATGATGGTTTGACCGATAAATAACAATAAATTAAGAACAAATTATAAATACAAACTTACTTATCCTCATCAGTATTGATAAAACCAAATGGCTGCAATGCAACAAATAAAAAAACAATAAAATAAGAAATTGTAGTTTCATTTTAAAAAAACAAATGATAAACAAAAAAATAGAAGTATACAGACATTTTTGAGCTTGGAAGCAGAGATGGTGGAAGGGATGGAGTAAGAGGCGATGGAACCGTCACTAGAGGCAACGATGAGAGAATTGAGATTAGGGGTTTGAGATTGAGATTGGGAAGGAGCCCAAGCTGTTCTGAAAACGGTTTGTGTTTGAATCTCTCTTTCTTTTAGTACGGTATCTCTGTATGCATCTTCGTTCCAGTTTGTGGCGTCACCCAACATTGTGGCGTCACCTCACTCTTTTCTTTCTTCAACCTCTGTGCTTTTGGTTCAACGAGCTATGCATTTAACGACGACGTTTCATATAGACTAATTAATTAGATCATATACTAAATCACTTTTTATAACACATTTTTTTTCAACAAAAATACAATAGTAAGGACAATGTTGTCATTTTCATAAAAGGTGTTCCAATAACATTTTTTATTAATATTGTAACGTGAGTTTAACTTAGTTTGTAGGGACAATCATTATATATGCAGATGACTGATGTTTAAATTCTGATTATCTCACTAATTTACTTTATTGGTGAAATTTTTAGCCAATAGACTACTCGACAATAAAAATTCATTAATAAAAATATAATTGATTGAAATGACAACATTATCCTTAGTGTTATATTTGTATCCAAAATAATATGTTCCCATAACGTTTATTTAACTTGACATATCAACAAAAATTTACCTGGGGAAATTTTCTTACATTTCATCATAAACCTAAACGAGAAAACAACTAGAAAGTAGAAACAAGTCAACAACAATGTTCTATTTAGATTTTTTATTTATTTTATATATGATTCTATTTTGTTTCATAAGCACACCCCACGTACAAATTCTCTTACTAGCAACATTACAAAGTTAGCAACAATAACATAATTGCACTATCACAAGGAAGACACACTCCTAATCTTCCACTTATTTCATATTTTACAAAGCCTAATACACATTACTAAGAATTTATCACTCTGCAATTCTTCCTAATCTCACCATCAGATCCAGTCTTTGGATTTATATTCCCCATCCTGATCATAGATTTGACAAAATCACTAAAGAAAAGCGTACTGTTATCGATATAGCTTTGGACTACAGGTTTAGTGGTAGAATTTGCTTCATCAGAAGAAAACAGAATCTGATCAGAACTAAGAAGACCCTTTCCATTGAGCAAGTTCTTATAGTAATGATTGTCAAATAGATCTGATGAGTTTCTATCAAGATTAGCAGTTGTGTTTCCATCTGAAGTTTGAGGACATAGATTTTGTAGGTCAGTGAGCATGGTAGTGTCTAGTGTACTGTCTGGTGAACCTGTTCCAGAAAAATTGAACAATCTGTTGCTAAATAGTGCACACCTTGCTCTCCCAATTGTATGAGCACCTTCAAAAATATGTAATTTAAATTAGTTGACATACACATAGAAGCAATTATTAAAAGACCAAACTAACTACCGGTTAATGAGTTTCAGATAAGATCAAATCGATCATAAGTTTATCTAACAACAAAAGATATTGATCAGAAGTGGCAAATTTGATTCCTTAACTATATTTTACTTACTTAATGGTCGAGTTTTACATTTATATGATTACAAAATATAGGTGTGAAGATTGTCCCAACTTATAATTATTATTTTAGGCCTATATATCACTATGTTCTCCAAGAATGAAGTTCAGTATTAGTACCTGATAAAGAAACAACATCTGAGAGATTGAGCCCTGCATTAGTAAACTTTGAAACAATAGTATCTAGTGGATCAAATGGAGAAGGAAGCACCACATTTGCCAGTGATCCATTTGAGATGGTTCCATCTCTTCGTCCTAGCAGAACACTCCATGAAGGACCACCACTCTGCCAAATATCATATATAAGGGCCATATTGATATTTCATACACAAAATCAATAAGTAAAGAATTAAGAAAGTGATTACAAGGAGAACAGAATCTCTTGCAGCTATGGCTACTATATCAGCACATGAGACAACTCCACTACAGGCACTTTCCACTGAACTTTTGATTGTATCAATAACATCAAATCCTCTAACAGAGTTTATATTAGGAAAAGCAGATTTTTCAAAATCATCACCACCATCTAATAATATTGATCCATCACAACCCTGATCATCAAAGAACAATTTGAATGTGAATCCATGTTATAAAAAAAATATTTAAACGCGCTAAATGTCACAAAACATTGTTATCACGAAAATCATGAAAACCATATGTCTTAACGTGATTGGTTTGACTTTTCAACTCACGCATCTTGATGTAAGGTTATGCCATGATGTTCGTGAGTAATAATTTCGTGACAAATAGCAATATCCAAATATGTATGCATATAATAAATCAAAATTCATGCATGCATGTGTTAAACTTACATTGACAAAGCAATCATGAAAGTGAAGACGAATCAAAGAAGCACCCATTCGCTGTTCATTCATTATAGCTTTTATAACCTCTTTCCTTACAATTTTGGTAAGGTTAGGACATGATGACTTATAGAAATCTGTTGTCAGTTGGGAATTTACTGTCAAATGCAGCAAAAACATATTTATTAGCAAGAAGTAATAACAGCTCCATCTAAATGAATTCTTCATGGTTAATTACTTATTTACTAGCCTAAGATAAAAGCAAGGGATGCAGATTATACAAGAGTGTAGGCCACGATGAATGTGGAAACCTCAAGCTTAATTTATAGACTACATTTTGATCCTTTATTAGAGTATTATTAGAGTATCACATTTATAAATTACCACTTGACTTATGATTTAATTTGCTTCGTCTTGGTGCTTATCGTGTTTGACTGAATTCAGCACCTTACTATATAAATACTCTTATTAAGCGGCAAGCAAATATGACGGCTCATACATTAGTTAGGATGGTCATTTTCTAGTCTAGTTGCAATTTCTTTGATTTTGTTCTCATTGGATTGATAATATTATTATTAATAAAATGAGTTGAGTTTGTTACTGTTAAAAACAAAAAGAAATGCTCTTCAAGTTCATGAATCAAGACACTCCAACTCCACCTATATATATATATAACTCGGTATCCGGCCTTAAGACCGACTAATCCGAGGGGACCAATCCCACCAGCTCCACATATATATAATAATACAACCTTTCAATTTGTGCATGCACGCATCGATTAAAATCCTTAATTAATTAATTAATTAATTAATCTTGTTCTATTTAAATCACCCTAAGTTTGCTTATATATAAGTACTGATGCATGTTTGCTTCTTCCTTTAATTAGTTTACAATTATAACTATGTCTTGGTCCAATCAGAGTTATTCCATGTTGGCCTAAAGTGGATGGCTAATTTATACATTCCTCAATACATCACAGTGCATTATGCTGAAATTTTGTCTTTACTGTTAATATTCAATGAAATTTTTGTTCATGTTGGACATTCCCTCCCTGTATGGCTGATCCACTTACAGAATATCAGTTTTCTACGACTACCTCTTCCAGCAATTGAAGTTAATTAATTACAGATTGAAGACAGGTAGGAAATCCATTAAAATTTATTTATATATATATGTGGATAATACATGCACGGTTTAACTTTGAACAAGAAAATTGCAAAAAGTGAAAGAGGTATTGTAGAGTTCATTTCAGGGATATATTCCAACCATTGAGTTGCATTATGATAGTTTTAAGCGTGGTTAGTCTCATATAGATTATAAATTAATTAAATATATATGAGTGGTGATTCTAGAGTGGGACGGGTGACTCAACTGTGTTAAGGAGTTAGAGTTCATCTTCAGGGATATATGTCAACCATTGAGTTGCATTTCTATAGTTTTAAGCGTGAGTGGTTAGTCTCATATCGATTATGAATTAATTAAATATATAATAGTGACGATTTATATTTCCAATGTCTTAAGATTTTGGATGGAGATAGGAGGTATAAATCATTAATTGTTGTTGCTTCCGCCCCTACAACATGTGGTATGATAGTCAATTGATTTAATAAAGGTAATTGGCTCATATTCCTAACAATAACAATAGTGTTCAGGCGGCGTGTCTGTGTCCTCTTGATGCTGTATATACTCTCAGAATATGGTCTGAGCGAGACCACACTACAAGCCCGGATTCATATTGGAAAACAAGTTAAGATCCACTATTTTTGGCTTTAATTCTTTGCAAAGGCCACATAATATAGTATATTTTAATTTCATTTCATCTGCAAAATTGAAATTTATCCAATGCACGTGTACTACTACTAACTTAACCTTATTTTATGGTGTCTGAAAGCATATGCTAGCAAATAGCAATTAACAAATTTTATTGGTGTACACCACTTCTCATTACATATATTTTGTTATTACTAGTAAATAAGAAGTTCATCACGTTAATTTGCTGAGAATTTAACTAGTTCTGCAATATTAATTAATCAATCGTACTTTTTTGTGTTAAAAGTTTTAATAATCTGAAATACATTTTTAACAGGAGTGTTGATAACAGTGAAGCCAATATTGCCATATCCATATCAAGAATTTATGCAGAATTTGTAACAAAACAAAAATCCCAGCTCGCTTCCAATGGTTTAAACATGTTTCACATTTTTGGATTAAAAGGTTCATAAAATGAGTTTGTATTGTCTCACTTCCCTTTCATTATTTTATTTTTTTTTAAAAAAAAATATACTCTACAATTTGAACTTGTGAGCGAGTTTTTTTTTTTTTTTTCACCACTAGTTTAATCTGGTTCGGGAGTCAGTTCTGACATCAAATGGTTCTAGCCCCCTCCCGACCGCAGTTGCAGGGGATCGAACCGTGGTCCTCCCTACCAAGTTCAGCGCCAATCACCACTGAACCAACTAAAGATTGGTGAGTTTTCTGAAGAACAAAACTTACATGCATTTTCATACATGCATTTCTTACTTTTCCACGCACAAAGAGGTGGTTATTTGTGTTTTTTCATTTTTAAAAAATAAAAAGAAAGTTATTTTTAATAAAAAAAACTACCTCTTTGTGAGAGGAAAAGTAAAAAATGCATCTATGGAAATGCATGTAAGTTTTGTCCTTTTTTGAATTCAAAAATTTGAATAGTTTTGTAATTTTGTTACAAAGTTATAATTTTTAACCGGAGGCTGATTAGAGAAGAGGAATGGATAACTCGGAACAAAAAAAATCAAGAGGGGAGGGAGTAAAAAAACCATTTTCACGGACCATCTCCACCACCTTAAACTCTCAACAAACCAATCTACAAATAACCAAAAATAAAACCAAAGAAACAACAAAAAACAAAAATAAGAGAAGAATAAAACAGAACCTCCATTTTTTCATGAAATTAAACTCCATATTCATCATTTCCTTCAACCACACCTTACAATAACTAACTATCCGCCAATCTAATGCACAGATCATATACTAGTTAAATAATTTGAACTTGAAGGTGAGGAAAAAACAGTAGCAAAGACAACAGAAACACCCCATGTATTACACATCAATATCACACGAAGATATATGATACGCCTCTGTCCCTAAATATAAGTCCTCTTTCAAATTACTAGACAACAGACGCATTTGTTATTTTTTTCAAACATAAACTTAATTAATGCAGCTGATTTGTCTTGCAGAAAAAGTCAATATTTGATATGTCTATACACAGAGGGAAATTGAGTAATAGTTTTACAAAACATAAACATTAATTATACTACTAACTTTTCTTAATATATATGTGAAAAAACGGGCTTATAAAAAGGGACGGAAGAATTATACACTAAACACCATGTCTAGTGCTAAGAGTTCCATGGTAGAACAATAAACTCCGACAGCCATATAATGGCGAATAACAGAATTTTCCGGATTTAAAAATAGGGCAAAAATCATAAAAATAAACGATGTTAAAGAGAAGATTAAATTCACCATATGCATAAATTCCCTTGAGGAGAATCTCTTGCAAGCCCATCGCATCAAAACTATCATAAGACTCATCACAAACAGTCCAGAAATACTCCATCAGCACGAGCAATTCTGAAAGGAAAAAAAAAATCAATAAAAATCAAACTTCTTTCAAACATATATACGAAGAACACAAAATCAATGACAACAACAATCTCAGTAGTAACAAACAATAGCCGCATTAACATTAACAGTAATAAACATTTAACACAAAACCATAATGTATACATTAAAACAATAGATGTGGCTTTTTTTTTGCGGGTTTGAGTTTGGTGAAAAAACTCGAACCCAATAGATGTGGATGTGAGTTTTGATTTGTCATCCATACGGTTTTTGAGTTTGGGTTTGGGTGATTGTTTTTTGTATGAGTTTGGGTAGTGTAAAACCCTCCGTCATTCCCGGTCAATGCCATCCCTAGTGTGTAAAGTGAGAAGATAAAACAAAAATGATTTTTTATAATTTGTCTTTGTGATAATAACCACTTATCATAATTGTAAGCAAACACAAAATCACTCATGTATTTTTCTTAAAAATATGAATAAATAAGAGAAAATAAAATATGCAGGGAGATTGTAAGATAATTTTACATTGTTATTCAATAATAATAAACATGTATTCTGCTAAATCACTCCACTACACTCCACTTTAATAGTAGTAGTAATTGGGTTAAGGCAAAACTTACAACAATTGAAAACTAAAATATGGCATATTAGCATTATTAGAAGTTTTGCGTGCATTGTGTGTTGGGTCATCACGAGGGGGCAGCCAGGGGGATCATCCACATTGGGTTCAAGAACAACTCTACAAGTGAGTTGGCACTACACTCTAACCCAAAACCTTAAGGCATTAGGTTTATGGGTCCTCTTACTTATAAAGTGTTCAACCTCCACTATTTTAACCAATGTGGGACTTAACACTTACACTTGCCACAACATTGTGTTGGAAAGCAATTTTAAGATTGTTGTGGATGTCATACAAGCAAGGCAAAAGGAGTATCCAAATTTAGATCCTTATTTCTTCTACTAACATGTTGAATTTACGTTCTGGCTTTGAGGTAAAGCTTATTAAACGGCAAACAAATATAGCGGCTCATATATTAGTTAGGTCGGTCATCTCCCGATCTAGTTGCAATTTCTTTGATTTTGTTCTCAACTTCTCATTGATTGAGAATATTATTATTAATAAAATGAGTTTGAGTTGGTTACTCAAATTTTTTTTGCTCAAGTTCATGAATGAAGACACTCCAGCAGCTCCAGTTCAATTTGCGCACGCCTCAATTAAAATCCTTAATTAATTAATCTTGTTCTATTTAAATCACCCTAAGTTTGCTTATAATATATGTACTGATGCATGTTTGCTTCTTCCTTTAATTAGTTTACAATTATAACTATGTCTTAGTCCAATCAGAGTTATTCCATGTTGGCCTAAAGTGGATGGCTAATTTGATACATTCCTCAATGCATCACAGTGCATTATGCTGGAATTTTGTCTTTACTATCAATTATTTAATAAAAAAATTGTTCATGTTGGACATTCCCTCCCTGTATGGCTGATGCACTTACAGAATATCAGTTTTCTACGACTAACTCTTCCAGCAATTGAAGTTAATTAATTACAGATTGAAGAAGACAGGTAGGAAATCCATTAAAATTGATTTATATATATGTGGATAATACATGCACGGTTTAAGGGTGAGTGATTAGTCTTATATATATATCAATTATAAATTAATTAAATATATATAAAAGTGGTGGTTCATATTTTATCTATGTGTTTGTTTCATGGATTGAAAATTTATTCTAAGGAATATGACTTTGCAATCTTTAATTTCTATGTTTGTTTCAAGTTTTTATAAATTATGTCTGAGAATTTTTTATTCTTAGGAATATAAACTGCACAGGACTTTTCCACTTTTATTCCCATGTTAAATGGTGGGAATCTTACATTCCCATGGGAATAAGATGTAATTTCCCACTCTTCCATTATTTTTAACTCATTTATTTTTAATTTTAATATTTTAAAATTTTACTTGAATTTATTTTATAAATATTTTAAGAAACTTTATTTATTTACCAAACACATTGATAGGAATAATATTCCTAACAATAATGTTATATGGAATAATATTCCAAGGATTATAATTTCAATCTATGAAACAAACACACCCTCGATGTTTTAAGATTTTGGATGAAGATTCAAGGTGAGTCACTAATTGTGTTATTGCTTCCGCAATTCCTCAACAGTGGCCAGACGACGTGTCCATGCATAGGCATAGCTTTGACTATCCCAAAATATATTATTTTCTTTGTATAAGCTAGTATACGAGACTATGTACAAGTACCGTTTAATATGCTATATATACTCCCCGAATTGAAGTTTATCCAATGCATTTGTACCTGTACGTAATCTTGTGTACTAACTTAACCTTATTTTATGCTCTCAGAAAGCATATGCTAGCAAAGACTGTCAATTAACAAAATTTATTGGTGTACACCTCATTACATATATATGTTTTGTTATTGGTAAATAAGAAGTTCATCCATCACATTTGCTCGGAATTTAATTAGTTCTGCAATATTACAGCAGCCAGCACTGAGCAGTTTGCATTACAAAGAAATTGTTGATATTTTCGGATTCAGATTTGTTGTTCTAATAATAGACCGCAGTAATATATTACCGTCCAATTTAAATTTAACAGGTCGAGATATAACTAAAAAAACACAATTTTTAATTTTGATTGTCCGATCTAAAATTAATGGTTGAAATTAAAAATTATGTTCTACTGCATGTAATAATGACAACAGCAAATCATAATCCATGCGTATTTGATAACAAGCCGTTATGAATAGAGGATAAAAAAAATGCAATTTTATCAAAATAGGAGACCAAAGTTAGATTTAAGTTTTTTTAAAAAAAAAACTCAGTTCGAAGACCGACTAATTCGAAGAGACCAATTTCCACCCACTTGTGTGGAGTCCATTTAAAATCAGAGTTTTTTGTTTTCCTCTATATGGACTAGTCCACCAAAAATTACATTTAAGTTATTTAAAATCTATTTTTTTAATTGATTCATTTAAAAACTAAATTGATGATTTTTTTTCCTAATCTACTTCGATATATACTTCTATTATAATAAAATTGATTACTAAATTTACTAGTTTGTCCTTAACAGTTTTGATAATATTCAAAATTTTATATCCTTCATTGTAATGTTACAAAAAAAATAAAAAATAAAAAAAAAAAAAAAGATAATACAACAAACTGATTATACATGAAAAATATAGAAAGAATATAATGAATAAAAAAAAGATTATATATGAAAATCTTTGTAAAAATATGGTGAGGTGGTTTGGGATTCTATGTAAATGCTTCAAACGAAAAAGATACTGTGTAAGTATATATGGTGAGGTGGTTAGGGATATTATATATTATTTTGTAGAGTATATTAATGAAGATGATGAGTTCAAGTGGTTAATTATTAGTTTCACGATGAATTGTTTGAGAGAATTCGACTTCGGATTAATAGGGTTCCTTCTCTCAAGGACCAAAGGGTTAACACCAAAAATAAATTGTAGAGTACATTAATCGAAATTATTATATATTCAAATTTGCTAAAAATTAAAAAGGATGAAAATGCAAACAAGTTCACAACATTCGAGGTAATAACATAAAACGGCCTAATAACAAAATTGTGATTGATATGATAAAATTTAATAAACACAATGTAAATATCACTTGTTTAAAAATAAAAAACAAATATAAAACGATCAAGAGGGATGATTCTAGATCAAAATTGACTCTAAATCACTCATCTCCAATGGATGGAACAAGAAAGAAAGAAATACAAAAAGGAATTAGGGTTACATTTATAGTGACTAGTATGTTCTTAGTATTTTATATAAAAGAAACAACCCAAAAATCAATGACCATTCTTGCCGGAATTTTTCACTGGCCGGGAAATCGGTCCGGCCGATGTCTTGAACCCTACAACCACCTCATCACGAACGCATAAATGGAAATCCACAGTAGTCTTTCTCAGCCACGCCAACAAACACTCTCCACACAAAGCGCCGCCGCTACTTCCATCGCCATTACTGTTCGGTGCTTCCTTTCTTAGAGACATGACTTTCTAGATCTTCACCTAAGACTTATCTTCGGGCAGATGAGAGTCTTGTGTTATAGTGTTTTATGGAGAATACTTTGTATGCTTATATTAATTTATCATGGCTACATAACTCTTTATATATAGAGCTACAAAATAAAACAAATTTTTAAATCATATCTTTTAAAAAAATATAGAGCTACAAAATAAAACAAATTTTTAAATCATATCTTTTTTAAAAAAATATAGAGCTACAAAATAAAACAAATTTTTAAATCATATCTTTTAAAAAAATAAACTAATCCTAAAAAATTATAAACAAATCTTAGATCATAAATTCTAATATTATCTCATTTTAAATATAGATTTAAACTATATCTACTTTACTACCAAATTTACTAATTCGTTCTTATTAGTTTTAATAATAACATTTCAAATTTTATATCTTGTTTGTAATTTTAGAAAAAAAAATCTAAAAAAAATAAGATGAATACAACAAACAAATTACATGGTTAGCTTATTTTTAACAACAACGACAATTTTGTCATTACAACCTAGCATGCTATCTCTCTTTATTCTCTCTCATAGTATTTTTACACTAAATATAAGTGGTTGTTTGTGAATATAGAATTTTTTTTAATAATAAATATAAAATTTTGAACGTAGAGAATCCAAATCGATTTAATAGAGAAAAAATGCAATCCGTGTGTGAACATAACAGAAAACGGTAAAAAATTCAGATAGGAATAGCAAGTAACAGACGAAGGATGAGTCCAAAGAAGTAACTAACCCCGTTGACCGAAAATTCATTCATTCACAAACAAATAATAACAAACTCCCACTTTATCTCTGTCTTCTTCTCAAACAGATAATAGAATGTCTACACCGAGATCAGTTGCAGTTGCCGTCAGTGGCGGCTCCGGTGCCGCCAAAGGTAGCCGACGAGCTTTACAGTGGGCGATGGAGAATGTTGTTCCTCAAGCAGATAGACTCATCTTAGTTCACGTCATCCCTAGAATCACTTCAATTCCATCTCCAGGTATGTATCTCTATCTTACTTTTTATATCACTTTCACAAATCACATGCACAACACAACAAGCTGCAGCTATGAATTCTGCAACTGTTATAGATAGGTTAACTGCTGGTTGTTTTCTTTGATCTTGAACTCGTTAAGCTTGAATTCATTTAGGGTACGTTTGGATGGAGAATTTTGGAGAGGAGGACTTATTTTTCTTTTCTAAATTAAGGAAGTTATGAAATGTTTCTAAAAATGAAGTAAGCTTATCAAAATGTTATACAATCATCTATCATAATTATTCTTTCAATTTTTTTTAAATCTCAAATATAGACCAAGAATATATAATTAACCGTCCCCGTGAGCATAACTCAATTGGCAGGGACATTACATACGCAGGATCGGGGTTCAAACTCTGGAACATCCGTTTATTCACCTTAAAAGGTGAAATTCTAGTCATTAGACTACTTGACAAAAAAATAATTATACCGATAACCGCAGATGCAACTTGCTTAAATGTTTCGTGCAATGCTAACATTCTATGTGAAGGCATCTTAGTTTCCACAGTGAAACCTCTGAGGACAAAACACCTTGCACTTTTCATATTGAAACAAAACTGAAAGCCCTTATTCCTGTAATTTGCTAATGCTCAACAATTTGTTCTTCAGCTCCGGTAGGTATAATACTCCTATATCGTTTTATAATGTTCCATTTACTAGTTACTTAATGCTGACTTTTTGAGTTATTGCTCAACTTAGCAAAAACTCTAAAATTTGCATCAAAATCTGAGAAGTTTTATAACATCTCTCCTTCTGTTTCTGCATAGTTGGCCTTCTTATCCTTGCTTCGGTATTCCCATTTGAAATGTCCTAACTTGTGACATTTATAGAACTCCTCTGTGGCTTTGTAAACATTCTGTCTACCTCTCCCTCTTTCTCTAAAGATTCCAAAGTCTCAACCGCTTCCTCCAAAATGATATCCAAGGCCTGTTCTTCTTCAACACGAGAACTTTTGTGCAACTCATGTACTAGTAGACTACTTTCCATTTATTCTGTGGCTAGGGTGCTGGTTGTACAAAAGAACCATCTGTCATACGTCAATTACGACTAAAATACAGTAAATTTCTGTTTCTAATTTAAACCAGGTTCGTAATGGAGCTCCCATACCAAATGTTATGTCGACTCAAAAAAAGAACGGAAAGTAGAAGTTTCTTTACTGCATTCAAGAACTGACTTTGGCTATTCTTGCATAACAAAGTACAACAAGAAGAGAAATTCCACATGTTCAGCACTAAACAAAGTGGGAAAGATAAGAAAACTACCACATAACCCCTAAACATAGGAGCCAACTAAGGTAAGTACAAAGAACAATAAAAATAAACCTAACACTGAAGGGCAATGAACCTTGGGAATTGACTGGGCAGGAGACTGATATTTAGGCAATCACATGGTTGTAAACTTGTAATACAAGTACCCTTTTGGTGCAAGTGTTTTGTTACTTTTATATGATTAGAAACTGGTTTTGATGACTGAAATGAACTGATGGTGTTTTGGGATTTCTAATCACAGCTGGAGGGTATATTCCCATTTCGGAAGCAGATGCCCATGCCTTTGCAGCTTATGTGCAGGAAGTAAAACAGAAGTCTGAAGAAATCTTTGTTTCCTTCAAAAAACTATGTGAATCAAACACGGTGTGTTTCTTTCTACAATGTACAGATATATGTATAAGTAATTGGTATGCTATGCAAAATACGTTGACTTTGAAAAAATTATGGTCTCTTTAATAAGATTAATCTGAAAATTTTGTAGATAGAAACCTTTCTGCTAGAAGATGACAATCCAGCAAATGCACTTCTTAGCTTTATCTCAGAGTCTGGGGTTCAAATATTAGTGCTGGGTTCCGATGACTTAAATTTTATTACAAGGTACGTATTTCAAAATAATCAAAACATTAAAGCAAGCATATTCTTTTTGAAGTTTTTTTGTTATTAGTCCTTGCCTGAAATTATAAATGTCTAGGAGCTTTTATGTAATAAATTGACTTGATTTTCACTCCCTCCAGGTATATACTATCTAATTAGACTTGCACAATCAGGGATTGTGAACTTGTATTCTAATTCTGTTCCAACGGAACTATAGTGGAATTAATTTTCACAAACAGTTTCATTAAAGAAATAGGATGGATCAAAATCAATCCAGTATATTACCTTTTAGGAAGTTCTTCTAAAGTTCTTGTTTTCTTCTTCCAGGAAGCTAAAAGGACCTGGTATACCGACTACCATTCTTAGAGGTGCTCCCGACAGCTGTGATGTATATGTTGTAGATAGAGATAGAATTGTATCAAAGTTAGCTGATTCTTCATCTTCACATTCTCATGGTATGATTGAATTTCTTGCATTATAAGATCTTAGTTCCTTCATCACCCAATGGTATTGCCATCTTATATATATAGTTTAGATAATCATTTTTATAGAACTAGGGTCCTGAATAAAATCTTTTTGGAATAAGTTATCGAATTTCTTATTTTCTTATTTTTCCTCCAACAGAGGAAGGCCCAAGGTACATTGTGTCTAATCGCCTAAATAAATCAGACAATGGTGCTAGCATTGGTGGACAAATGTCTGGAATCAGTGCATCCTCAACAGAACTTAAAATTCTAAAAAATTTCAAATTTCTATCAATATCAGAGCATAGTTACATTGGTCTGCAAACCTCTAGTCGTAGGAGTTCTTTTGAAAATTCTACTATAAGTGAAGAAGCAAATCCAGACAACTATGGAGACTATGTTGATACCATCAGTCTCCACTCATTTGATTCCATTGCATCTGCACATCATGAACCGGTAACTTTACTTTTCTTGGTTAGATCTTAATGGCTTGCAGTCACAGTCCTATATTATGTAATTCTTCAATATGGCATGGTTTTCACACGAAGTTTACTTGTGCAGTTAGTCATGCAAGAAGCAGAACGGTTGCAACTGGAGTTGCAGAACACGATTGCCATGTACAAACAGGTTTGTGAAGAACTGGCTCATGCTCAAAGCAAGGTGAGAGTTCGCCAATATTTGGTTTCTCTTTTGTTTGTAGAAAGTAATA
Organism: Trifolium subterraneum; assembly: GCA_951799995.1. Taxonomy (NCBI): domain Eukaryota; kingdom Viridiplantae; phylum Streptophyta; class Magnoliopsida; order Fabales; family Fabaceae; genus Trifolium; species Trifolium subterraneum. The sequence goes on from OX637464.1 coordinate 3,385,359, forward strand.
ACTGTGGGGATCTCTAATTCAGCGAAACTATGCCCCCTAAATCACTTCAAATACTTCGTTAGAAAATGAAAATGTTTCTCTAATAACATATAATACTTTATTATGTATTTCATGTTTAAATTTTGAATAGCTAAAACTTGATCCAGAGCCTTCGCATTGGCATCAAAATTTAACAAATAAAAAGAAAAATTGGTTCAGTCATATTCAAACATAACATGTGTCCTCTTTGATTTCGATATATTTTTAATTCAAAATCATTTCATTGAAAGACATGGTCATCTCTACTTCACAGTGGTACAGTTGCTAAATTGGAGCATACTATAATTTAGAGCTCGGTACTCCACATAATTTGTTTGTGCTCAATCAGTGTAATTTATGGCTTAATGACACAACATAGCTCTGTTTACATGTATCTCTTCTCTTCCAGGCCCTTTTACTTTCTTCTGAATCTCTGGAAGAAGCTAAAATAATAAATGCTTCCTTGAAAAGAGAGGAGACTTTGAGAAAGATTGCTGCTGAAGAGAAAGCAAAGTATTTAAAAGTCATGAAGGAACTCGAGGAGTCAAAAAGTATGTTCGCCAAAGAGTCATATGAAAGGCAAATGGCTGAACTTAATGTCCTTAGAGAATCCATTGAAAAACAGAGAATTGTCGACACATTGCTCTCAAATGACAGGAGATACAGAAAATATACCATGGATGAAATCAGGATCGCAACAAACAATTTATCTGAGGACTTGGTAATTGGTGAAGGAGGATATGGGAAAGTTTATAAGTGCAATCTTGATCACACCCCAGTAGCTATAAAGGTTCTGCATCAGGACACAATCAACAAGAAAGCGGAGTTTCTGAAAGAGGTTTTCCTTGTGCTTTGGTCTTTCTTTCCATTTTAAATTGTTTATATGGAGTGAGTTTTTGAAATCAACAGAAACTGAGAAAACTTTCCTTCTGTTGTCTCCCATTTATTGCAGGTTGAGATTCTTAGTCAATTACACCATCCAAATATGGTTTTGTTACTTGGAGCCTGTCCTGAAAATGGTTGCCTTGTCTATGAATACCTGGAAAATGGAAGCCTAGAAGACTATCTTCTCAACAGAAGTGGAAAACCACCACTTCCTTGGTTTTTTCGATTTCGTATAGTTTTTGAAATGGCTTGTGGTCTCTCATTCTTGCATAATTCAAAGCCAGAGCCTATTGTTCATCGAGATATAAAACCCGGCAACATCTTGTTAGACAGAAATTATGTTAGCAAAATTTCAGATGTTGGATTAGCTAAACTCATTTCCGACGCTGTACCTGACAATATCACAGAGTACAGAGAATCAGTGCTTGCTGGTACACTTCATTACATGGACCCGGAGTATCAAAGAACTGGCACTGTTCGACCAAAATCAGATGTATATGCTTTTGGAGTAATAATTCTTCAGTTGATAACTGCTCGCCATGCACGCGGACTTATTATGGCTATTGAAGATGCAATTACAAAAGGATCCTTTCGTGATATTTTAGATAAATCAGCTGGAGATTGGCCACTGAATGAGACAATTGAATTGGCTGAAATTGGTCTTAAATGCACTGCCCTTAGATGCAGAGATAGACCAGAACTTGATACTGAAGTTCTTCCACTGCTCAAAAGACTTTCTGATGTGGCAAATGCTAGTGTCAAGAAAGGAAGAAATAGTATATCCACCCCAAGCCAGTATTATTGTCCAATCCTTCAGGTATAAACCTGCACTTATCTGATGAAAATGTGGTTATTGTGTTTTCATATCTTTGTGATGCATCTTTTTCTTTAAGATGTACTTTTTCATTCTTGTTTGATTGGTGAGTACCGCAGGAAATCATGGATGAGCCATATATCGCCGCTGATGGTTTCACTTACGAGTACAGAGCAATCAAAGCATGGCTCAGCAAACACAATGTGTCACCAGTAACAAAGCATAAACTCAAGCATTCAGAGTTGATTCCAAACCATACTTTACGTTCTGCCATTCAGGAGTGGAAGTCAGAAATGACCTTACTTGATTAACAATAGCATGCTGCAAATTATGTACCTCTCATCTCAATTCTCAATGCTCTTTCAGTTGTGGCATAAAAATTGTCAGAATTTGGAGTGTACAAAAGGATTGTAAATAATTTTATAAATTGTTTTAATGCATAAAGAAATATCATGAGCCATTGTATTTAACTCAAATTACTGAAATTTTTTGGATAAGAATGGAAGCTTATTATGGGTGAGTTTTTTCGTTACCCGCCCTACCCCTATTTTCTGAAATCTAAAAAAGGATAAACCTAAATCGAAACTTAGTTAATTTGAGTTTTTCCGTGAAATTAAGGATTATTGTTATGCTTAATGATTATTAGTCATAGTGAGAGTCAAAGTATGGCGTTTTTTTTGCTAAGAGTCAAAGTACAGCGTTGACATTCCCTTTTACAGAGTATATTTGCTCAATTCCATAATTCTTCGCGTTCCCGTGATGAAGTGTGAAGGGGATATAGAGGACTGCCAAACTTTCCTAGTGGATATAAGATTTTGACTAGAGGCATAGATATTTTGGGATTCGGAGGCTTAGATGAAAACTTCGATCTGAAATAAGCAATGGAAGGAATCGAAGTCATCAACAGTGAAACATTCAACTCCAAGGAGCATGACGTTGGGCCTTATGAACCAAACGACAGTGAGCATCTGTCGGCGCAAAGGTGGGTAACCTTCATATCTATGGTGAGTAGGTGCTTGTGTAAGGTGTTATGGATGGAAATATGGAATCATAATGCAAAATCTAAGGATGAACGGAGCATTTCGCTGAGGGCAACACATTGAGCGTCCAATAATGATTTAAGGGCACTCAATCACTCACAATGAATGATACACCTTGTGCTCAAGATGTTCTGTAATCGCACTCTTCAAGTGACTGTAGTATGGAAAGAAGAAGATATTTAAAGGACGACAAGAACCTTCTTAATATTCATCATAATCATTGGTTCTCAAATAGAGCTTATTATATAATGCAAATACATCAAAGAAAGCATCAAGCTAGGAGTATAGCAAACTTGTGGAAAGTACAGAAGGAATGAAACCTCACACTATGGTGTGCAATTCAGCCACAACAGCAAGGCTCTATATTATTCTTTCAGTGTTATTGATTTGACGTTAACTATTTCAACATTCTCACTGGGCGTTCCAATATTGCCTCAAGGGCATTTGCTTCTATAGGGGTTGTATCACCACGGCTCCTATCTGTCATAAAGGACCCCGACAACTTTGTCCAGCCTTTACATATATACATACAATCATCTGTATAGTAATAATTTCCAAGACACTAGTCATCTATTTGTGTGAACTCTAGAGCATTGGTATCGGGATCACGAGTAAAAATTGCTGGTCTTCCAGAACGGCTAAGTGTGTAGGAAATTCCTAAAAAGACAACAGAGAAAGCACAGAGAAAATTAAATAAACAGACAATATCCTCTGGAAAAACAAAACCAGAATCTTAAAATGCTGCAAATCATGTGTGAACTAATAGCAGATGAACTAATAACAAAAGATAATAGATAAGTTAGTTGATTGCTGCTAATAATGAATAAACTAGCAAATTGAATCTGAAATATTTAGTAAAATTACATGTTGATCTAATTGATAAATGTAAATTACACAAAAAATATATCTTTGATTTAATATTCAAAATTGCTCTACTTCGTTCTTATGAACCTGCACACACTATAAATTATCCGCTATAAACTTAACTAGTGGTATGGCCTTCTCATAGATAGCCTAACTATTTATTTTATGTTAAAGAGAAGAAAGAAGAAGGAATACCAGCTTTATCAAGGATTGCTTTGAGCTTAGAAACATCTCGGATTGCAATACAAGTATGACGATCTCGACCACCATGTTGAGGTCGTCCGGTTAAAGGGTCGGGATTGGGAAGTTCCATCAAGTGGATCATCTCGGATCCTACCCACAACCAAGCACCCCTGTATGGAAGCTTATCATGTGGCCTTGCTTCATTTATTTTCAGACCTATACTTCGCAATCGACAAATTGATTAGTAATTCTTCTGGCTAGAATAGATTAAAATATTATTATTCTCAATGAGCTGCAGGCATACCTAGAACGTTTTGATAGAAGTCGAGTGATCTTTCTAGATTTTCACATAAAATTCCAACATGGTGAACACTAACAACCCCATAATCTGAAATATTCCACAAAAAATTATACTAATGGCATTGGAAATATAAGACAAATAAGGAGCAACTTTCAAACAGTGAATTAGAGCCTTCAAATATTTTCAAAGGTTCTCAACTAGCTTAATATTATAAGCTATGTTTAGCTTATGCAATATTTACTCTTCAGATAGCTTACAGATAATTTTTATACAATAAGGCCTTTATGAACTGGTTTATTTGAGCTTACTTACTCATATACAACTATCTGTGAGACTGTTTAGGAGAGCTTATGGAAATAACTTATGATAATGTTTTATAAGCACTTATGAAAAACAACTTGGATGAAAATATTTGATATTATTTTATCTTCTATTTTTGTAGAAATTGCTTACACCTAAACACTTATAAAAGGCAAAAGCTAATGCACTCTGGCCTTATTTGAATAAACAACTTATCTGCAGCATATAGCATAAGCCCTTATTATGATAAACACTTATGTATAAGCTATTTCTATAGCAAAATATAAAATAAAGTAAAATTGTTTTCGCATAAGCTATAAGCTGTTTTCATAAGCTGATAGGAGCTTATGACCGTGAGTTTTCTCAAACAGTCTCAGACAAGTCAATCCAAACAGACCCTAAATACTCTACTGTATTGAATAAATACTTATTAAAATGTTTATCTAAACAAATCCTAAAATTCTCGATGAACAAAAACCAAATTACATACCGCTTTGTTCATCGGAGGAGACTGATTCATTGTTAATTACATCCCCTTCAACAGCAGTCTGAGCTTTTATTGTCATACTGGGAGCATTCCATCTCCCATTTCGTACACTAACATGATAAACTTTGGATTGCACATTTGTGGATATGGGTGAAAAGCTAACATAATTCAACTGCAACAAAAGAACAAAAGTATATGATAAAACAATAGATTGATCAACAAGTTAGCAACTTGTAAGCATGACTCAAAATCCCAGAAGGGTAGAAATGTCAAAAAGTAAGATGAAGTTGCGGAAGATTGTGAATTACAAAATTACCTTTTGGTGCAAAGGATAGATAAAGGAAGATGCTTTGAGAAGAGAAGCCATGGCACACCAAGCAAGCAACAATTAATCTCTATCTATTTGGGTTTGTGATATACCATTAGCTTAAGCTCAGTGTTGATTGGTTTGCAAATTTGAGGGTGTAAACAAGCAATAACCAGTGACCACACAGTTGGGAATGGGATACTATTGTAGAATGAAAAAATAATAGAGGTTGATGTGTAAATACGATAGAGTAAAGGGTATTTTTTTTTTCTTTTACAAGGAAAGAAAAATAATCTTCATTCCACAAATAGTGAAAGCAATAAAAAGAAGGCAAGTTCTACCCTGCACAATTGAAAAAGATATTGCAACATAAAATTCTAAAAAAAAAACATATGTACTCAACACCATAGACTAACGATTTATCATTTTGAAAAGAAAAAAAACTTACATAGACCGAGTAAATTTTACTTATCTGAAAAAATTATTTATGAGAGAAAAAATTATTTTGTGGGTTCTGTGAAATGATTAATCGTTACTAAACAACGGAGTAAAGGTAGTATTGTTTGTCTCTTTTTGTTAAGTGTCTATTGGTTAGAAATTCGACAATTGAGGTGAATAAGTGAAAAAATTTGAGTTCAAAATTCTGACCCTTACCTATAGTATGATGTTATGTCTATATCAATTAAATTATGTTTATATTTGTCTCTTTGACAAGTGTCATCTAATGACACGTGTTAACTCGACTCTTTTATTTATGGATCATGCTTAACTGAGAATGAATTCTTTTACAATACTTTATCGAAACACTAGTTAAAAAAAAACAAATTGTAATAAAATAACATTATTTATACTATTAAAATATCACTACTATACAAGTTTAAAGATAATTTTATTATATTACTTCCTCTAAACTTGAATATGAAAGATTATTTTTTAAATACAAAATAAACTTTTTGTAATACAATTTTTTTTTGTCAAGTAGCATAGTGACTATAAATCTTACTCTTACAAATGGATAAGTGGAATGACTGCGGTTGGAACCCGACCCCCTACATATATAATGCAATGTCCTACCAACTGAGTTAAGCTCACGGGACTCTTTAATACAATACTCCCTCTAGGGATGGCAACGGGTGCCCACGGGTGCGGGTTTTACAATACCCAAACCCGCACCCGAAATCATCACCCGAACCCGAACCCAAAGGCTTTTCGGGTGGCAAAACAAAACCCACACCCACACCCGTTGGGTTCGGGTTTTTGTTCGGTTTTTTCACCCGAAGCAAAATATCTACTAAAAGAAAAAAAAAGTAATTTTCCATATTCAACCAAAATTAAGTAATAGTAATTTTCCATATTTAACCAAAATAAAAATATCAATAGGCTTAGAAATCAACTAAATTAAACAAATAAGTTTCACCCCACATGATACAAAATAAATAAATAGTTTGATATATAAACTAAGGGGTAATTAAGTAGTTTAATATATAAGCGGGTGTGGTTTCGGGTGCGGGTTTGATTGATCCCAAACCCGCACCCGTGGAATCGGGTGGCACCCGAACCCAAACTCAGTCAACTCGGGTTTTACCCGTTGACTCGGATTTGGGATCGGGCGGGGCCCGCGGGTTTGGGTTTAATTGTCATCCCTAACTCCCTCCGTCCCAAAATGAGTGAGCCAATTTGAATAGAGACAGTATTCACATATCTTGATTTTACCTTATTTTTTACTAATAAATAAAGGGTCATGTTAAGTGTTAACGTGTGCCCTAAGTGTACATGTTAAGATATCTTAATATAGAAATAGTACATTTAGTGATGCAAGAAATTTAATGCTGGAAAGATAAAATGCATAACTAATTTCACTAAATACTTTTTAAATTTACGGGCATATGTTAACATTCTCCATAAATAAAGTATTTTCAAAGAGTATTAGCATATAAGATGTCGTTGGACTTTGATTCATCTCGAATAGTATTTTCAAAATATCAAACTTTTATAATTTTTACTATTATATATTTAAAAATATTAATCGTCAAAGTTATGCATCGAAATGTGTGCGGCCTTCGATTACCTCACCATGGAATGGAGGGAGTATTAAGAACCAGAAATAAATAGTAGGAGTACCCTCTCCGGTCTCAAATATAAGTAACAAAACAAACAAATTAAAAGTCTCAAATATAAGCAAAAATTTATTTCAATCATTATATTTTATGTCATTATTCTAATTTTACCCTTACATTAAATATTGATCCAACCAATAAATACAATGTTCTATAGTACTTTCCAAGAATGGTAAAGTTAAAAATAAAATATTTTTTCTCTTTTTTTTTTGTCAAAAAAAAATATTTTTTCTCTTTAATCAATGCAGTTAACCTACTTTTTTTGAAGGATGTGTTTTTTTAATTTTTGCTTAAGACTAGAGGAAGTATTTAATTAGTGTTGTTGAAATTAATTCCTTTATTTATTGAAGCTTGTTAGCCCACTCGGTTTGCAAGTACTTTTTGGATTTATCCTTTGGAAATCCAAACTACACAATGTTGATTCTCTCTGTTGACCGAAGCTTCTGACCCATTTCCCTCTCTATTTCCATCGGTTTTCGTTTCCAAACGCGTTCGTTGAGAACCAAAACCAAAAAATTAACACGTTTTTATTTTCCCTAAACACTCGTTTACTCTGTTCACTACTCGTATCTTCATTAATTATTAGTCGCACAGTCGTAGTCAAACATACCGCGTTCACACGCTTCCGCAGCTTTCCCCTATTCCTCTCACAATATAAACTAAATTCAAATCACTTTTTTCTCAACTCACCAAATTCTTCACCGTTCACACAAACAAAACAAAAAGCACTTCTTATATAATCACTTTTTCAATTCTCACGTATGGATATTACTTCCATCAGTTTAGAAGATTATTCCTTCTTATTCCCTGAAATGGATCAACAACAACAACAACCCAATATAAACTCAACAAAGAAGAGAAATTACCCTGAAGAACAATCACAACAAACTCATTGGTATACTAACAACAACAACAGCTTCAACAGCTTAAACGATACTACTGCATTAAACGATATTCTCACCTCCCTCATTCAATTCGATAAACAACAACTAACTCCAAAACAAGAACAACAATCACAACAACCAACACCTATGAATTCAAATCCAAATTCTAACGAATTTCAACTCGATTTCGAAGTTGAAGACTCGTCATCACCCGCAAAGAAACCGCGTCTAACTGACACAACTGCCACATCCGGTCCATCCAGACGGTTATGGGTTAAAGACCGTTCAAAAGACTGGTGGCAATGGTGTAACAGTCCGGAATGTCCGGAAGAAGAGTTTAGAAGATTCTTTCGTATGAGCAAAGCAACTTTCGAGTTTATTTGTAACGAACTCGATTCAGCTGTTATGAAGAAAAACACTATGCTCCGTGACGCAATTCCGGTACGGCAGCGTGTGGCGGTTTGTATCTGGAGACTTGCCACCGGTGATGCTCTTAGAATTGTTTCTAAACGATTCGGATTGGGTATTTCCACGTGTCATAAACTAGTTCTTGAGGTTTGTTCTGCAATTAAAAAAGTCCTTATGCCGAAATTTATTTCTTGGCCTGATGAGAATAAATTGAATTTAATTAAACAAGAGTTTGAGGGTGTTTCTGGAATTCCAAATGTCGGTGGTTCAATGTATACTACTCATATTCCAATAATTGCACCTAAGTCCAATGTGAATTCTTATTTCAATAAGAGACATACTCAAAGGAATCAGAAAACTTCTTATTCTGTTACTGTTCAAGGTGTGGTTGATACTAAAGGAATTTTCACTGATGTTTCTATTGGTTGGCCTGGTTCTTATCCCGACGATCAAGTTTTCGAGAAATCGGTTATGTATCAAAGAGTTACAAGAGGAAATTTGAATGATGTTTGGGTTGTTGGTAATTCTGGATTTCCATTAATGGATGGAGTTTTAGTACCTTATACTCATCAGAATCTTACTTGGACTCAACACGCGTTTAATGAGAAAGTTGGTGACATTCAAAAGCTTTGTAAGGATGCATTTGCTAAGGTGAAAGGAAGATGGTCTTGTTTGCAGAAAAGGACAGAGGTGAAGATTGAAGATTTGCCTGGTGTTCTTGGTGCTTGTTGTGTTTTGCATAATATTTGTGAAATGAGGAATGAAAAGATGGATCCTGAATGGAATTTTGAACTTTTTGATGATGAAATGGTGGCTGAAAATGGTGTTAGATCTGTTGCTGCTGTTCAAGCTAGAGATAATATTGCTCATGATTTGTTACATCGTGGTCGTGCTGGAAATACTTTTTTGTAATCTTTTTATGTTATGCCATAATGATGATATCAATATAATGTCATTATTTTGGTTATATTTTGTGTTATTTATTTATTGTATTCATATTTTAGAAGAACAAGATTGTGTTATTAGTGAGACAGATTTTTTATTCAAACATAAAATGAATGAAACAGTTGAATTTTGTTAGATTTTTGTGTTCTATTTGTGCTGGTAAAAGTAGTAAAATTGACTTTGAATTTTTTATTGGGGCTAACACGGTTGAGAGTATGTTTGGTTTGAAGTAGATATTAACAAACATACACTAATCCATGTTTTGTTCTGTTGCATAGTGTTTGACCCTTCCCCATCGATTCAAGATGATTCTACTAATGTGTTTTTGTGTTTTGACTTTTGTCTAGTTAGTCTTGTTGGGACAATGCAACAGTTATGGGTTATTTCTTGAAATTCATGTACTATATTCTATTAAAAAATGCAAGTACTAGTACTAGTATAATGGTTTGGATTCGACGCTTACTGATTTAAGTCATCCAATTTGAAATTAACGGTTGAAATTGTTTTCAGTTACTTAAATTAGTAAATAATATAAATTGTTCGATATCTAATTAATAGTTGATGCAAACAACGTGTAATTGCGTGTTATTTTGACTTTAGGCAATTTAAATTTTATAGTATGACGGTGGTCAATGAGTTATTCGGTATATGATAATAATAGTCAATGAGTTTAGTTTCAAAGATTAGAGTTATGTACATGTGTGCATTTGGAATTTAAAACAAAGTTGTTAGTTAGATCCACACAACATAGTTGCAACAACAAATTTGTTTCATGTAGTCTCACAATCAATAGGAGATCCAAAGAATTGAAAAGCATGTTGATCATGTTAACTCGTGGTCTGGTTTTCAAGAAGATGTTTAGGGTTTTAAAACACTTAAGAAGAGTTGGATGAATGAGTAAAAATAGATGAGTTTGTGTGGAGGTAGAGGAGCAGGGCTATTTAGTTCATGGAGGGAAACAAAAATATATTTTTTTTCATGGGATTTTCTCTCAATTAGTCTTTGTAATGTTGTAATGATTATTGCAATAGGCTATTGCAAATAGAGTGAAATAAATCATTGCATTTGTCAAGGGTAGGTTGATCACAAACAATGCCCTTACTGCTACTGATTGCTTTCATTGGATTACAAATAAGAAGAAAGAAGCGATGACCCTAAAGTGTTCCTCTATTTATGATAACTATCATATCTCTTTTTTCAAAAAAAAAGAAGGGCAAATGAATATATCAAAATAACATGTTAAGCACAAGGTGCGTATGACAAGAAAAAATTGCAGAGTAAATGTGTTCAAGATTGTCTAAAAGCAAAGCAACTCATTAACTATGATGAATCCCTAAACAAACAAAGAGATGAACCCACCACATATTCAAAGCATAATTGAAATTATTTTGCCAAGTCTTCAACCACCACCAAACAAAAGTTTTTGCCTTATCAAGCAACACATATGTCGAGACCCCTTGACTAGAGAAAATCCTACTACTTCTTTTCTTCCAAATAGACCAACAACGAGCCAACCAAACCGCTTGAATACCTTGACGAACTTCTTTTCTAAACAAATAAGTATTGCATAATTGCATAGCATGCTCATTTGTTGAATTTGAAACAGGACAAGATATACCCAACCAAAGCATGATTTTACACCAAAGAGAAGTAGCCAAATTACAGTCGAAAAACAAGTGATAAGATGTTTCAATCACCTGCACACAACACATAATCCAGTTGATTTATTCCAAGTTATCCTTAAATGAGAAGTTGTTCTTTAGCAAACAATGACTCTTTCAATGGGGCTATTTTATTCCAAATAACTTTCTTGTTAACTACCAATGTATATGAGACGAAACTATGAGTAAAACAATGATAAATTGCAGTGACTGAATTAACCGAGTCAATCTCAAGTTGTCAAATCCATTTATCAGGTACATTTATCTGCAATAAAATGTTATCAAAAATAGCACAACGCTCCATAATCAATTTCTCCCCCATGTAAATAAACTCCTCCTTCATCTGCTACCTTCTACACTCAACTGCGACCTCCACTTATCAACAATTGAAATATCTTATAAAAAAGTCAATAAATGAGTACAAAAGAAATACATGACACGTCTTGTATGTAAATAATAAAACTGTCACTGCAAAAAAAAAAATTATACTTAATTTGCTATAAATTTTAAACTAATGTCCCTATTTTGCAATTTATAATAGTTATTTTACTTTTAAATATTGCAATTTTACTAGAGATTTGATTTTTAGATTATATAAATTACAAAGTTATCCCTGTGAGAAAACATTGATTATTTTATTTTTAATTGATATCAAATTATTTTACTATTTATATTTTATTAATTTCATTTTAAAATATATTTATATAATAAATTAATAAATTATTTTCTTATACCATCTTGCTAATTCCAACTCAAATTCATAATAAATTGATTAACTAGATAGGTAATATATGATAAATTTTAAGATTAACTTATCATATTTTAATGCATCACCAAACACCGAACTAAACATATTTATTGTCCTGCGCACCAAATGATATCTAAGTTAAAAAGTGGAGAATCTAAATTCAGTTTGATACGCAAAATACAAATTCTCGACAAAATAATACATGACAGAACAACACATGACAACATCTAAAGCATTTTATAAATTCTATCTTGTACGATGTTTGATGGATAAAATGTTATTTTTGTATTTTAGACATACTAAGGACAAAATTTTGTTCTGTGATTGAGTGGGGAACAAAAATTTCAGTTTTTGTCCAATTTCTTGGCTTCCGAATTGTTTAGTCCCAAGAACATTTTTAAAGTCAAACACACTACGGTGAAAATTGTACTGTCCAATTTCTTATTTCGCTTAGGTCTTTTTTTTAGTTTATAATGGAACTGGGGATCGAACCATAGCCTCTAACATACTACACAAACTCCTCACTACTGGAACAAGTCATAACTTTATCATTTTATCATTTATTTTGTCAAGTAGCCCAATGACTAAAAAAATTACCCTCAAAGTAAATAAATGAAATGATCGACACAAATGAAATCTGACTTCATCCACATATAATACAATATCTCTAGCAATATGCTAAACCGACTGGACTATCATTTTATCTTCATCTCATCTCAAATATTTGACAATACTGTATTAATTAATTTAGACGGTAATTTGGGAATACATTAATTAATTTAGACGTATGATGATAAATCATAGCACATGTTATCTAACACATTGCCAGATATACGGTGTCCAACAACGCTATTACCAAAACGTCCTCAATGAACTACAAATCCTAAGTCTCAAAACAATAGAAAGAGATGGGTAAAATAGTAATATAAAGACAGCCCAATTCTGCCGATCATTGATCAAAAACACCGTACTCCTCCTCCTCATTGACGTCCATGGTTTTTCTTCGTACCAATTTCAAGCTATAAACTCTTCCGTCAGCCAACTCAACGATAACGTTCAATTCCAACGTTTCTTCGATTTTCTCAGTCCAAGATAAAACCCTCTCATCATTTCAACATTCAAGGTTTTCAATTTTGATTTTCGCTCTATTTTTTTCTTTTTTCAAATTAAATTTCTAGGGTTTTGTTTTTGGCAATTTGTAATGCTTTTACTCTCTCATTAAGGTACTTTGTTATTTCTTTCTTTTCCTTTTCCGTTGATTCTTCCCCCTAGGGTTTCATCTTCTTACTCTTCGGTCTTTTTTTTTTTTGAAATCATGCTTTCGAGTAAATTGAAATGGAACTTGAAAGCAATAGTGTAGTAGATTTATTTGCTTGCATGAACTTGCTACGGGATAGGAACTACAAGTTATCACAATTATATTGATTTACTATCAAGCTATCATATTGTGTGTTATGAATTGAATAAAGTAAATTATTTGAGTTCAGATTATGCGTTAGTTTCTAACGTGTTGTCATTGCTTAATGTGGAGGTAGATAATGTATTGAAGTGAGGAAGTAAGTTTAAGAGCAAACAAAAATGGGTGTGATCTGCGTGTAGGAAACAAAATTTGTCAATAACACAGTGTGAGCGAGATGTTGAATTTGGGGGTTGGAAAACGAGCTGATTATTGAAAAGACTTCTCTTTTGTTTTTCTTGTGAATGTGATTAATGGGGTAAAATTAGTGTTTGAACTTTGAAGCATTGTTAACATAAACGGAGGTGGTAATTGGTTTGCATTGAGTATATTGTTAGCAATTTTTCATACATGTGTCGAAACGGCAGAGATTTCACTTTGATGTCAATTGAGTATTTATTTCTATGAAATTTACATTTCTGTACGATTGATCTAACTAGGCATGTACATGAGTTTGCACTGTGACTTGCTTAAAATGTGAGCAAAACTTTGACTGATATGGAATTTTGGAAAAGTTTTTACATGGTCATGTAATTCACCTTTTGCCATTTATGCATGGGTATGCCTAATTGACATTATGTTTTCTCTGTTCAATAATTTGCAGCTTCAAAAGATACTTACATTTATAAAAGAGTTGCGAAAAGAAGATATATGCTATAAAGACTTAAGGTAAGAAGTATATTACATCTTAATAATTTCATGGCTGATTCTTCCCCTCTCAGAATATATTTGGTTTGCAGATAGGAAGGAATGGAACAGTTTATTTGTTCTGTTCTCCTTTGTTGCATTTGTACCTTCTTAATTGAATCAAAATGTATACTTTTTTAACCTCATGTCTAGTTATGTTTTTTAATACTTTGCACCCAATGTTCAATCCTGTTTTAGTTCTAAAAATAATAAAATGTACCAGATATAGATTGGAACCCACATTTTCCATTTCGTATTGGCGTATCTTGTCTACCAAGCACCAACTTTACTTTAGTATAGTTCATTCAGTTGAAATTGAGATAGTTAAAGTCATTTAGGAGAATTTCATCTGCTACTTGGACTTGTTGTCATTAGTCTTGTGTGTATGTTATTAAAATGAGATTTTCTTTTGTGGATATTTTTTTTGTTTGAGGTGGTATACTGTATGGAGCAATGATATATTAGTGATATAAGAATGAGAACTAGTCCTGTATAGAGTAGATATACATATCATGTAATTTAATCCAGTTTTTTTGAGATTTATCAAGTTGATGGAAGTTAAGGATTTATAAATTTTTTAAGATATCCATTTTAAGTAGCTATGTACGAGAATAGTGGTGCTGATAAAGTTAAATACTTCTACAAATTTTGACATTTATGTGGTCTTCTAATCTTTAGAAATAGTATATATGCCAAATATATTTAGTGTGTGTCAATTGAGTTTGACTTTTCTATTATTATTTTGACCATTCAGGTACTTTGTCCAATTGTTCTCTTGTTATTTTGATTTGTCCTTTATGTGCTTCTGTTCTGCAATTTTGTCATGCACCAATCTCTGGTCTGTATTTTTTAATTGAAGAATGTGTTGGAACTAGTGCAATGGCGACATCTAGTAAGTTTGATCCATCTTCCAGTAGCCCAGATAGACCACTGTACACTGCACAGCGTGGATCCAACATAGCTGCTTCATTAGATAGATCAGGTAGCTTTCGAGAATGCATGGAAAATCCAATTCTGTCTTCTCTGCCCAACATGTCGAGAAGTAGTTCTCCAGCAACACACGGGGATGTGGACAGCTTCTTCAATTATGTGCATTTTGATCAAAAGTTGCTAGTACTAGATCAAAAGTATAATCGTCACGTGGATTATAAGCGACATGTTAATGCTGCTCTTGGAATTTCACCCGATGAATCTCCATCTAGTTCTGCAAAAGGAAAGCTACTGCCATCCCCAGTACCAGAAGATGTAAAGCGTATGAGGGATAATTTGTATTCAAACAGTGTGAAGGCGAGGTAATTCTCTGTAGGTTTTTTACTTGCATTTAAGATAGATTTGTGTAATTAAGGAATAACATTGCATAATTATGCATTTCAACAGGGAACGTGGGAAAATGTTCAATGAGGCCTTATCTGTATTCAATGAAGTTTTCCCAACTGTAAATGTGAAGAAGAGATCTCGAGTTGAAGGGTTTTCCAGTGATCGTTCTAGTGTCTTGTTAAATGACCGCTCAGTCTCGGGGCCAAGCATGGGTAAGGTTGGTGTTCAAGGTCATCCTGTCACTGGTGGTTTTGAACTAGATCAGCAAAAGTCGGAAGAAAGGACCAAACATCTTGGTCCAAACAAGCGTCCTCGAACTTCTATGGTTGATTTAAAGGTACCTTTCTGAAATTTTCCCACATAATTGTTTGCTGGTGTAACTCTACACAATTTCATTCTTTCTTTTATTTCCTTTTATTGTTGTTTATTCAATTTTTACTGTTTTTAAGTAAATTCTGCTTTTATATAAAGTATACTATATATACCTTGTAGTATATTTTGAAATTGAAACATTTGTTCTCCACATCTCCAACTGACACGAGAATTGGCTTTGGTTTTATTCTGTATTCTCAAAAAATACATTCTAGAACATTTCCCCACTTGTGTACTAGTATACATAGAACATTTTATACCTAAAAAATCATGTTATATTTGTTGTATACAATTTGCACTCTATCCTTACGTATTTAGCTGTTTCATTACCTTTATAGTTGGTTTATGCCTTTCTTGTTTCTTTTCTGAAAGTGGCAAATTGCCGAAATGTAGATTTTATTTTCCTGTTCTAATGAGGCACGACACTGGTGTGCATCAGTGGCTTTAAACTTGTGTTATTTCTTTTATATGTTCAGTCAGATTTCAGATTAATATGGTGTGTGCAGAACTGATAGTGTTTTGATAAATTCCAGATGGATGTACGTACCAATTCTCTTGTCAGGCCACCGGGGACTGTTGATAGAGATAAGGAAAAGCTACGGATTGCCAACAATGGTGTAGTTCAGAGTGAAGAACGAAGCTTGCCTATTGTAGGTGATGGTTGGGAAACGTCAAAAATGAAGAAGAAGAAGCGTTCATGCATCAAACTAGACGTTTCTCCAAGTACTGCATTGAATAAACCTGTTAATGGTTTCCAGGAAACAAAACAAGGAATGCAACAACGACTTGCTACTGATTCTCGGTCGAAATTGAGTAACGATTCTAATTCTTTTAGGTATGGAAGTATTGGGTAGATTGTTGTTGTTGTATGAATATAGTAATTAGTGATATCTTTTTATCATGTTTTTCAGTTTAATATTTGTTGTGGATATTAAAACATGTTAGTAAATGGTGATAAGATTTATTTCATAGAAATAATTACATTGTGAGGGATTTTGCTAGATTCCTTCTGATTTTTAGGATCATGGCTTTAAACTCTGATGGAAGATATCATGTAACATGTTTTTATTGATTATTATTATTATTATTAATATTTTTATCATCAAATTCTTATTTATTGTTTTGCTTTGATTATAGATATAATATTTACATGTATTTTTGTATAGGCTGGGAGTTTCTAATGGAACTGTTGCAGCTGGTAAATCAGATGGAATCTCTCAACAGACTGGGTTGGGTATACGTACCCCTATCCAAAGAAACGGACAAGATAATAATTCCCTTGTCAGCGATAAGCGGGGCCGTTCTGTTAGTTCAGAAAAGGAGAGGGTGACCTTCAGAGCTGTTAACAAGTAAGCACACAAACTGTGGCTCCCATTTTCAACTTTATTGATTTTTCACTTTGAGGAAAAGATATTTCCTTGGCTACATTTTTTTACATGTTGCTTTCTTCTTATATTCTTGTTCTATTTCCATGTGCTTTTGGAGCCTTGTGATTAGTGATCAAAGTCTCTCTTCATGTTTATGATTAGAATTCTGGAGTTGATTAAGTTTCTATATTATGTTTTATGCGCAGGGCAACAGTTCGTGATGAGTTCAATTCATCTAGCCCTACCTCAAGTACTAAAATGAATACTGCAATTCGGGCTCCACGGTCAAGTTCAGGAGTTGCCCCCAAGATGTCACCAGTTGTCCATAGAACAGCTGTTCCTAATGATTGGGAGCTTTCTCATTGCGCCACAAAGCCCCCAGCTGGTGTTAGCAGTACTAACAATCGCAAACGTGCGGCAGCGGCACGGTCATCTTCCCCGCCTGTTGTCCCATGGCAGAGGCCACAAAAGAGCTCTCGGACTGCCAGAAGAACAAGTTTCGTGCCTGTTGTTTCGAGTAATGATGAAGCTCCTGCCTTGGATGCTGTTTCTGATGTTGCTGGTAATGATATTGGGATAGGATTTGTGAGACGCTCAGCTTGCAGTTCTCCTCAGCAAATCAAATTAAAAGGCGAACCTTCTCCTTCAGCGGCTTTATCTGAAAGTGAAGAGTCTGGGCTGGCTGAGGTTAAACCTAAAGAAAAGGGTAGGAAACCAGAAGAGATAGATCTGAAAGCTGGACAAAATGTTCCAAAGGTCTCTAACTTGGTCACTAGAAAGAGTAAGCTTGTTTCTGGGGAAGAACTTGGTGATGGTGTTCGGAGGCAAGGCAGGACGGGGCGCAGTTTCAATGCCACAAGGTCACTGACACCAATGACATCTGAAAAGCTTGGAAATATAGGAACTGCGAAACAATTAAGAAGTGCAAGACTAGGATGTGATAAGAATGAAAGGTTAAAATGCTTCTATCTCTTGTTTAATTTTTTTTTCGGCATATAAATTGAAGTCTTAAGGTTTTATGGAATCCTTGCAGCAAGGTGGGTCGTCCACCAACAAGGAAACTTTCTGATCGTAAGGCCTATGCTCGTCAAAAGCCTACTGCCATCAGCGCAGCAGCAGATTATTTTGGTACTAGTTAAAACTTTAGAAAAATCAAATGACAACTTACGTATGTGTAGTGTAAGTATCGTTGTTCATTCAACATTTTTGTTTTGTTGGTTTAGTTGGGTCAGAAGACGGACACGGAGAGCTATTGGCTGCTGTAAAGGGTGTTATCAACTCTGGTATAAATCTTATTAAATACTATATATCTTTGCTTCCTAAATAATGTCCCCCTGATGGAGTAATTTAAATAATGTTATTACTGCAGTCTATTCCTTCTCCAGCCCCTTTTGGAAGCAGATGGAACCTTTCTTCAGTTTGATATCTGAGGATGATATTACTTACTGGAAGCAGAAGGTACTAATATTTGTTTTTTCAATTATAGTTGTCACTTTTTTTTCACGTTTGTGACGATAGTCATGCTGTCTATTTGAGACTTAGTCACAGCGCCTCCATATGATAATGATGGAAAACAGTACATTGCAGCGATGCTTTAGATTTTTGTCGTGTCCATAATATCTTAATTGCCCATAAAGCAACAGATTAACTATATCATGTGCAAGTAATTGTTGATGAAGAGGACATTGTCTGTGTTATTTTATGTGGATACTCGAAGGTTCTGTTTTGTCCTATTAGATCTTCTATTAGTTCTGTTGGATGCAATGAAATGTTTCTGGGGCTGCACTGCAATATGAATTGGATCAATAAAGTGATGAAACATTTATTCAGGTCCTCTATTGTTCAAGGATCCAAATCTGAATTCTGGAGAGAGTTTTGATGAGGATTACAGTTAAAGTCTCAATCCCAGGATTGTAGAGCCGTGGTCCCACTCCCTACTTTTTTTAAATCTTCCATACTCTGCACTCCCCCAACTACATCTGTTAGATGTCCCTTACTACTAAACTGTCACTAGGAGAAACTGGCTGGGATTATTTCACCTGACATACACCTTAGTTACTCTGGGTTTACTAGTATTACTACTGACTACTGTTTGTTGATGAGTGTCAATTACTACCTCCGATTCTAAACATAAAAGCTGGGTCAATAAAAGTTGATGTATTTGGTTTAAAATTCGGACAAGATACATTAACTTTTGTTGACCCAACTTTTAATTATATTTAGGACCAGAGGTAGTAGAAGATAAGTGCAATGGTGCCTTTTGTTTTAGACATATATTTGATGTTAAAGATAGGACTTTGCAATGGGTCCTTTTGTTTTAGAATAATGCAGCTCAGTCATTGACTGTTGTAGTAGGATATGACATTGACACATCAGTTACTATGTATCTGAGGTCATTTGGTAACTATATTGACTAGATGGCATAATGTTGTGCTGTATCCAAGGCAAGCCAAATCTTAAAAAAGCTAACGAAAATGAGCTTATAATCATTATATGACTTGTGGTTTTTTATTTTAGAGTTAAATTCTTGTTAGAATTATTTACTACTATTGATTGTTAATACTGAACCAATATGGAACAGTGGCCATTGGATTTTATTTTTTGGTCATGTTTTCCATATCTGTTGAGTATTAGTTTGATGTGATAAAACTTAACTTCCATGATTAAGGCATAATTAAATTGGTTTGAAAAAATGGAATTTCTGAGACAAATCTATAATTTTTGTTGTTGTTGACATATTTGGTTTAAACTTTAAATCAGATAACTCTTAATATTTCACTTGCCCTTTTAGGTAACTCTTGAATCAAGCACTCTGACGCCAACTCCAGTTCCTTCAAATATAGATGGTTGTGAAACCATTGTTAATAGATATGGATTGGTTGACTGTGAAAGAAATGCCAGGTCTGATGTTCGACGTAGTGCTGGTACTAATACAGAAAATTTACCACTGCCCAAGGGAGGTCATAACATGGTACCTCTCTGTCAACGGCTTATAGCTGCTTTGATATCAGAGGAAGATCGTAGTGGTGGAAATGAAGATTTCAAGTTTGATGCATATGATACCGAATCTGAGCCTGATGGAGAATTAGAATTGAGTGGTTTAGATTGCCGCTCACTAACTAATTTTCAGTTTGCTCGTCATTCTGCTTATAATGGTTATGGGGTTATTGGGAAGCCGGCACATGATGAAACTGAAAGTGATATGATTGATATTCCTAATTTTGGGTTGAATCCAAGCTTTGGCAACTCGGTAAATGGTTTTCTTCATGATAAAACATTAATGTCTGGCCTGGCTTGTTCAGAGTTGCAATACAATAACTTGGGTATAAATGATAAGCTTTTATTGGAGCTTCAAAGTATTGGACTTGACCTAGAACCAGTGGTAAGCTTACTTGCCTAGTCCAGTGACTTTAAACTATATTGTTCTAGCTTGTTCTGTATTTTTATTCTTCCAGAAATCTCTTCAATTTAACTAAGTATTACTTACAAATGTTATGGCTTTTGTTTTGTATTTAGTATGTTAGAATATGATCATAACTTTTTATTTTTTGTTAAAGCCTGAAATGGTGCAAGAAGATGATGAAGCCATATTGGAGGATATTACTAGGTTAGACGAGCTTTATCAAGAACAGGTATGGATTGATGCTGAAGTCAAGTTATACTGTGCTAACTGTCAACATCTTTTCCCCCCTGTAACTATAATTGTTATATAATCTCATTTCACACAATATAATTGTTCAGATCGGTTGTAGAGCTGGAGAGTTTTGATTAACCAAATTTCTTCAATATTTAATGAAGTTGATCTTTTATCTTGTGTGATTTAGTTATTGATTTTTTTATTTTCTTGTGTATCACAGGTTTCCAAGAAGAAAAACTTGCTAGATGGATTGTTGAAATCTGCGTCAGCAGCAAAAGAACTTCAGGAGAAGTAATTGCACTGCCATTTGTACTCGTTATGTGCTAATTTTAATTTGCTGTGTTTTTATTGTTCTAAATATAAACTTGTTTAACAGGGATTTTGATCAACGTGCTCTAGATCAACTTGTTGTGACAGCTTATGAGAAATACACGGTAATCTTCTTGACTTTCGATATTACAGTTTGTTTATATAATCTGGTTGTCAGCTTTAGAACAAGTTTTTTGCATCCTAATTTAGTTTTGACTCGAACTTCTGGGCTGAAGATTTAGCTAGAGCTATATTACAATAGTTGCTAAATGGTTGGGGATCTCTATATTTACACGAATGGGTGGATTCAGAGTGAGGACCTGGTTTGGACTCCCGGGGGGGTGGGTGGGTGTAGAAAAAGAGTATTAGGTTTTGATATTGAGCCTACTTTTATCAGGCTTTATCTTTATTCTGTGGGACTTGGGTTTTTTTCCCAATAAAGAGGCATATCGAAGTGTAAAAGGACCATTTGCTGTGCAATGTATGTATTCATACTACTGCTACAGGAGCTGGAAGGCATTTGAGATGGATGCAACCAGACCATGGACCATAACAGTATTGTACCGTTAGTTATCATCATAGTGCTCCTCCTACCACATTATGAAGTATGAAATCCTACCACCATTTACATCCGTAAATGTTAAATCTCAAAGGGTTCTTTTTCTGCTCTTAATTTGTATGCAACATTTTTGGCCTATTCTTGGTTTTTGTAAGCAAAAAACCAAAATCCATGCGTTGACCTAATATCTGCTAACAAAATGATTAAAATTGACCTTTGAAAAACCGTCCAATATTCTATTTTCTATTATAGTCAATAAAAGGGTGGCCCGTGTGTGTTGACGAAGTCCCACAATTATGGTCTAGGGAGGGTATGATGTATGTATTATTACCCATCAGTGAATAGGTTGTTTCTGTTATTAAAGTCTAAGACTTGAGAGAACCGGGTCACACAAGCAAACAACCTTTACTGTTGCAGTTGTAGCGAGGCTCACCCTAAAAAATGCCTTGTACTTCATAATTATTATGTCATATTGCAGTGGCTTAATAAATGATTGATTGAATGACAGGCTTGTCGGGGTTCTAGTGCCTCGGGTGGGAAAAATTCAAGCAACAACAAAATGGTCAAGCAAGCTGCATTGGCATTTGTTAAATGGACGTTGGAACAATACCACCAATTTGAAGATACGGGCAAGAGCTGTTTCAGTGAGCCTTTATTCAAGGATATGTTCCTTACTGCTTCTTCCCAGCATAGTATTGTTCGGCAATCAGATGGATTGGAGGCTGATTCCAGAAAACCATATACCTCTTCCCTGCCTCTGAAAGCAACAACAGGTTCTTCATTGCTTTCTGGCATAAATAACTATTTTGTTTTTATTCTATATCTATATCTGCTGTCTCAGCTTGCTCACTTGCATACTTAGATAACAATAATTGTACATGCTATCTTTTTTTTTTCTGATCTATAATCTTTTAGTTTTCCATTTGCTCTTCTGTGGAAGCTAGATTTTGATATTTTCGTTTCTCTTTCTGCAGCTTCCATGGGTTCACAGCAGAGCCCGTCACAATTTTATCAGAATATGGATAATCTTGATCTCACTTCATCAGATATGCTTCCTGCTTTAAATCATTCATCTGAACAAACCACTGGCAAGGAAGATTTGTGGGCAAACAGGGTGAAGAAGAGAGAATTGTTCCTCGATGATGTCGGGGGTACTCAAGGTAATTCAAGTGCTCCGGGCATTGGAAGTTCTCTAACAAGCAGTGCAAAAGGAAAAAGGAGCGATAGGGACAGAGATGGAAAGGGGCATGGCAGAGAGGTACTATCCAGAAATGGAACTACGAAAGCTGGTAGGCAAGCATCATCCAGTGCTAAAGGAGAAAGAAAAGCCAAAACAAAACCTAAGCAGAAAGCAACTCAGCATTCTGTTTCTGTAAATGGCCTCCTTGGCAAGTTGTCAGAGCAACCAAAACCAGCATTGCCTTCTGTTTCAAAACCTGTCGAAAAGCCTAGTAATAGAAATGCCAAGGAAAAGGATGAGTTTTTGGGTGGATTTGATGAGCCAATTGATTTGTCCAACCTGCAGCTTCCTGGAATGGATGTGCTCGGCGATCCTGGTGACCTTGCTGACCAAGGTCAAGATCTTGGTTCATGGTTGAATATTGATGACGATGTATTACAAGATCATGATGACTTTATGGGCCTTGAAATTCCCATGGATGACCTTTCAGACTTGAATATGATGGTTTGAAGCTGCTTTCTTTGTATAGAGTTCATTATTATACCAATAACAAAGGAAACAAAGTGCTCTGAAGAAATAACCAGTTACATAGGATGGTTTTATGGCTAATTCTGTCTACAATTAGGTTATATAGATTCTTTGGTAAATTATTCTCTCCAAGTTGTTGTCGAGTGACGTTTTCAGCTGTTTGGATTTTGCTCGTGTTCAAGTTCGTGACTTCCACTGTAAAGATCTTTTTGTTCAAGGTAGAAGTTAGTATTCCTAGTGATTATATGTTAGAAAACATTATTCTGGTTGTAGCTCTTTCAAATCAGAGAACAAGGCCTTATGTACATACATTTAATTTTTATAATAAAATCAGCTTTTTTGTATGCCAAAATGACATCGAGTTTGCTACTCTGTTGATCTCTTTCCCCCTTCTTCCTTGGGTCTTCTTTTGGGTTTTGCATTTTGCAGATACATACCTCAATGTGATGTGGTGCAAGTGGTTTGCTGCAGTGGCTTCATCAACGTGTTATCGGCATTATTCTTAGAGGTATTCAGGGAAACTTTTGATGACTGATGCGAGTGTGGTCAACTGATTATTGCCTGTGTTTCATCAGATAATACATTGTTGCCTGCTTTTGTTACTTTGGAATTTGGATGTATGAAGCAGATTCTGGTTATCTATATCATTGCTCTGGCTCTTCTCTTTATGTTTTTTGTAATTAATATTTTGTAAGATTCTGTGTAGACAACACATTTGACCTGATTTTGTAATAATCTATATGCTTAGAAGAGATTCTTAGTTGAGGGAATTACAATATTTGAAGGTTGAAGGGTCATCTTATTGATGGAAGTACTTCAAATATTTCTTCCATGACAAAATTTAGTTGTAGTTGATTTTACGCAGGGAAATGTTCCAAAGTAAACCTTCCCTATTTTCAGTTTTCTATTTAAATTCTGAAATATCTGTCGTGAAAGCGACTATTATCCATCTATAATTAATAGCATGTGGCTCACATGGATTAGCTTCCTCCTTTAGCACGACTGTCTCTCTAGTTGCATATTTTATGTTGTAATCAAGATTTTCCTATATATTGGGACTTGATGTGAATTTATAATTCGTTTTATGTGCATGTGACTATTACTAGTATTTTGCTACATTTTTTTAATGGTAAATATATTGATAACACTGTTCTTCAAGTATGAGACATACTCAACGGTAAATTGAATTAAACTTGAGTGTGAAGTTATTAATCTTTATGTTGGTACATTACTACCTTTATGATGAGTGTGAAGTTATTAATCTTATTAATTACATGTAAATTGAATTAAACTTGACAATCAATGAAACTAATAAGTTTATGTCCACAATGCACAATAAAATTGTAAATAGTATTTTTTACATAAAATGTAAATTGTTTTAAGAGCCTGTGATGGATCTTTTCTACTTTAAATGAGGGTTCAGTTCGAATTCAAGGTTGGTCATGTAACAACTTAAAACTCATGGAGAATATATTGTCCATTTGAGTCCCACAAGGTTTGATTTGATTTTAAAAAGAAAAAAAAAATACTTTTTTTGTTTTTTCACAATCTTTTTTTATAGTTGAAACTTAAAATTAATGATATAGATGACAAAATAACTAATTCTCTTTAAATATAAAATTGATTTATAGTAACCAAGACATTGAACTCGGGTGGTTAATTAACTCTCCTTAAGATGAATTATTCAAGAGAACTCGAGTTTAATTTTTTATGGAAACAACTCATGGCCAGAATTATACATATTCCTTAATCTCTAGTTTTAAAATACAATATTCCTCTGCTCAAAGAAAATATATCATTTCAATCAAGAAGGTATTCCAAAAAAATATATAAAAGTAGTTTTTTTTTCTTCAAAAAAGTTAATAAATATATAAAAGTAGCTTTGCCAAAAAAAAAATTAATATAAAATATTATATATAGCTCATGCAATCTGATAATCTATCTATTTACTTTATACTCCCTCCGTTTTTTTTAAGTGTCCGTTTAGAATAGTAACACCAAATTAAGAAATTGGATTTTTGCACCTTATCTTCCAATTATACCCTCATCAATAGATTTATTGTTATACAAAAAAAATATTTTCAGATTATTGTTATCAATAGAATATAACAATAAACAAACTGTTTTTTTTTTTTTTAAAAAAAACTTTAGTTTTTCAAATATATAAAAAAAATACTTATTGAAAAAGATAAGTGTAATTAAAAAAGGGTACAATTGACAAATCGTACCCTTAAAACACAAAATGGACAGTTAAATAGAAACGCTAAATCCGACAAAACTGAATACTTAAAAAAAAACTGAGGGATTATATTAAACGGTTTTGGAGTTGACGAATTATATTTTTCCGTCCAACCAATAAAAGAAAACACATTCTTATAGTCACAACTCACAAGCCTCGTTACTGTTATTTTTTTATGTAGTCATAGACTCATAATTCATGCATGGGCAGATCTTGACTATTGGATGAACTTTGAGCAACTTATATTTTATAAGTTGTACTCCTCCAATCTGCATCCAATTAATGAAGTCTTCATACAACAATAGATCTTGATTATTATATTAAATTAAAGTCAATCTAATAAAGTAAATATTGATTTTAATTTTTTTTATAACAGAAGTTATATAAAATATATTTTTATACAGAATCCCAAATTATATATAAAAAAAGATATATTTTTATACAGAGAAACATCTCCTTAATATATATATATATATATATGTGTGTGTGAAGAATATATTCTCTTATTTTTATTCATGCATTTTTTTAAGCAAATTTTATTCATGCATGGCTCTATAACTATAATAGAGTTAAATTGTAATATAAAATATATTTCTAAATCATATATCTCATTAAGAAGCAAATCCTAAAACATTGTAAATTAAAATACAAATTTTAATTCCTAACAATATATTTTTTTGTTGAAATAATATCTTATTTTAAATATAATAAAGCTAAAATATATTTAAATCTAAAAATAAATTTGAGCATATTATTCTCCAACAAATATAATTTGTATTGTCAATTGTTAGTTGGCTTAGTAATGACGCTGAACTTGGTATGAAGGACCACATTTTGATCCCCGACAACTGATGCGATCGGGAGGAGCTGCAATCACTTCATGCCAGAACTAACCCAAAACCATATTAAACCGGTGGCGAAAGAAAACTAAAATAATTTGTATTGCAATCTATCAGAATCCCTAAACTTCCTATGCAAATATCCTTATTAGAGATAATTAATTAAAGTCGATATTTTGTAGTATTAAAAGAGGGGGTATTGGGTACCATGCATCCATGTTTTTCAGCCCAATCAATTAAGAAAACATACGCTGTCATGTGTCCTATGTTAGTTTCATTTTTATTTTTAATACACTAATATAAGGAAAAGAAAATTTTGGTGTCATGTAATCAAAGTTTAATCCCACCTATTAACACATGCTCTTTTTTTTTTTGTCAAGAACACATGCCCTTATTACTCTTTCAATTTTTGCTTATATATAAGATTAGAGGGAGTAAATAATTTCTTTTAAGCAAATGCTAACGAGTGCCTCTGGTTTAAATAATAAGTTTTTTATATAATTTTTATGGAAATGTGCAAAGCCAACACATTGTAAATTGTGCTGTTTAACTTTTTGTTCTGGATACACCAAATAGTCTCACATCGCTTGAAACTCGAGTCTAATGGTAGTTTATATACAACATGCCACACTCCTCTAACCAACCGATGCGCCTTTTCTACAAAGGACAAAGTTGTGACGGGTTAACCCCAAAGCAGACAATCTCTCGAAGATTTGGACTTGAGGTCAGATCTGAACAGTGGAGACGATAAAATTCGTTCTTGAACCCAGCCCCTTAGCCTCGATTGAGGGCATTTGTTCTGGATACACCAAATAGTCTCACATCGTTTGGAACTCGAGTCTAATGGTAGTTTATATACAACATGCCACACTCCTCTAATCAACCGAAGCGCATTTTCTACAAAGGACAAAACCGTGATGGTTAATCCCAAAACAGACAATCTCTCGGAGATGTGAATTTAATATCAGATCTAAATTTCAAATAAAAATTTCTTTAAATGAAATGCTTAAAAAATGTGCCCAGTACAAAAACTTTTTTCTTATCTCAACCTTTTGAAATACGTGGAGAATACGGGTCAGAGAAAGAGAAAGAAAAATATGATATGGTCGGTTGGTCAGCAAGTATGATGGAGAACACGTGGAGACAAAGAGAAGATGTTGAATCAACGTGTTCTCTCTCATGTCATGGCTTTCGGCATAAAATAATACTCCAGTTTATATATATATAAAATATGGGTAATGTTAAACGGTCTCTTCGGGACACTTATTAAGCATACTAAAAAAGAAAATAAAAGATAAAATTAATATTGAAAAGATAACTTTTTATACTTTTAAGATATTGAATGCACGCATTTCGAAATAAAATTTATATTGTAATATACTTAACCAGTGTCCCAGAGCACTGTTTAACATTTTCCATAAAATATATACTCCATATATTAAAGTAAACTACTAAATTAATCCATGTAAAATTTTCAAATAGATCCACACTTTATCGATATTTAAAATAAAATTATGATTCGGTTAAATTTTATTCGTATTAATTATTCTTGGAATATGTTGAAAACTAAATTGATAGTAATTGAATAAAATTAGGGATTAAATTGATATTAAGTTGTTAAATTATTAGGAATTGATAATAAGTGATTAAATTATATAGGGATCAATTCGATGGTTTAATAGTATCTTACAAAAATAGAGACTAGCATAATAGTTTACGATATTTTTTTTGGTACACCAAAGTTATCTCCGCGCGTAACTGTAGAGATTAATTCTCTTAAAGTAACTGAGATCCATTTAAAAGGTTGACTTTTTCCAACAAATGTTTCTCCATACACACCGAGAGATAACTGAGGTCATTTAAAGGGTCGACCTCTTCCAACAAATGTTTCTTCATATGCACCGGTATGAAATTGAACCTAGAATATAATGGTTAAGGGAACCAAGTATCTATCACTTGTGTTGTAGTTTACTATAAATATTATATTAGTATAAGAGAGATACTCTCTGATCCTATTATTAACAAAAATCACTTTCAAAATTGATCAAATAATATGTATATGATCTATATTATAAATAAAATATATTTATTATTTAATAAAATTTAAAAACAATAATTTTTTTATAATAAAGACAGAAGAAAACATATAATAAAAACAAAAGTATTAGAAAGATAGAATCTGAAATAATCTCTAGTAAGGAAATTAAAAAAAGAAAAAAGGTAGCAAAAGCATCCTGATCATCATCATGTTGTACGCGTCAACTGTTGTTGTGTTTGGTTTGGTGCGTGTCTGTATCAATTGTATTGGATTCAACAATGAATCAGTTCATGCATCTTTGTTTGTTTGTATCAGAAAAAAACAACAATTTCTTTCTACATACAGCAACAAATGTTATGTTATGAGTCATGATGTTACATGTATGTTAATGTTCCATTTCTATTCTGTTGTTGTTAGTTACTTTAGTACATACATCTCCCTTGGCTTGTTTCTGTACTTTGGATGGACCATCTTCTTGATTCTTGTGCGCCCACGTGGCTTCCTCGTACTGGCCCTTTACATTTCCTTTATTGCTTTTTCGGATTGGACAATCAATACAACAATGCCCCCGTAAAAAAAAAAAAACAAACCTACGAGAATGGATCTCTATTTTTTCACAATTATTTTTCAATTTTTACATTTTAATTCTTAATCAATTTCTCTACTTTTTTAAAAAAATTCCAACTTTATCTTCTTTTTATAAAATATGGAGACCAAAAGTACAATTAAACCTTTATAACATGAATGGTGTAGATTACATATTATTCTCTCAATTGATTTTTTCGATTGAGAGAATCCATTATTCAAACTAGGGGTGTATATGGGCCGAATTGGGTTGAGTTTGACTAAAACAAAACTCTAAACTCTGAACCATATGGAGTACTTCGGATTGGGTCGAGTAAAATAACTACCCACTTTAGTATTGGTCCGAGTTGGGTAAATCCGCTTATTTCCGGGTTGAGTTGGGTGGGTAGTGAGTTACTATATTTTTTTTTTTAATATTAAATGACTAAATGACGAATCATCACATTTTTTCATAAAAATAACTCAACATTTTTCATTTCTTAAAAAATAGTGTAACATATTTTCAGTATATTTTTAGCATCATAATATGATGATATCATCATCATATTTTTTTTCTTCTTCAAAAGAACAACCTATTTTCACTATTTCCAAGGAATGATATTTTTTATCACCACTATTTTTAAATGACAAAAATAAGTCGAAGAGTGATGACTCAAATGAAATGATCAAAAAGTGCGTTAAAATGTGATGTATGGAATGCGTTTGCCATTGGAAATAAATACACATACAATTTTTTTTGGAAATTAGAGTATTTCGGAATCTCTGTTATTTATATTAAAGTAATTTTTAAAAATTATAGCACTACAAATTAAGTAGGTATGTGGATTTTTTTTGGATTGAGTCCGGTTTTGTCCGAAACCCGCTTTTTTTTTTATGGATTTTTCATTTTGAAATCCATACCCAGTACCCACCCAATAACCCGATCCAACCTAATTTTTTGGGTTGGATTGAGTGGATTTGACCGGATTGATCGAATTTGCCCAACCCATGTACACCCCTACTTCAAACCTATACCCCTTTGATGATTTGAGGTGGTAAATGACAACAATCATTCGAGATCGGAAGTTAGTGTCTAATGACATCTCTATGAGTCGGGTTGATGTCTTTTCTGGTGATCTGAAAGCTGAAAAGTGTCTTTCTAAAAATGAGATTATACGTTAACCTCTATTAGACAAAGTTTGTTTTGGTATTTTCATTGGTGTTCCGTTCATATTAGATTTCTCAAATGAAATTGTCCGCTAATGTTTTGTCATTTGCGGTAATAGATCTTTCATCTTTGTATTCATATTACATGTTTAGCCTAATTTAAATCATATGTCTGTCTGGTATTTGGAAATTGGGACCAGATAATTGTTGACATTCTTTGGATGACAATAACCCAAGGATACAACAGACGTTGTGCTATGAGTTAGGAATAACCAATTTAAGGGAATTTGTGTATTCAATTTCAAACAGCGGACGACAATAAATTGAGACAAAACGAGAAAACAATATGGAAGGTATCGAAATTGGGAAGCAAATTGTTAATATATTTTGTCTAGTGGTTTAATGTGAAATTGTTAATTTTTTCTTTTGGAGAATGAATAAAATCATAATAACAATAAAAAATTCTATTTATAGAACAAAATCGTTGGGCAAAACACAGTATATTTATACCGTATTTTATTTTTAATTTTTTGTTAAGATATTTTATTTTTATTATTTTTTTACAGGAATTAAAAATCAAATTCACCAAATTTTACTGGGGCGAAAAACACCATTTACCCTAAATAGTTTGTACGGCAACAACGTCTGTTTTGGTCAACGGCAGCCCAACGAATGAGTTTCCTCTGGAACGAGGATTAAGATAAGGGGATCCACTCTCTCATTTCCTTTTTTTGCTAGCTGCTGAGGGTTTGAACGTTCTGATGAAGACTATGGTCGAGCGTAATCTTTTCACTGGGTATAGTGTTGGCGAGAGTCAGACAGTCTCGATCTCGCATCTCCAGTTCGCCGATGATACACTCCTGTTCGGGGTAAAAAGTTGGTCGAATGTCCGTGCAGTCCATGTCGGGTTTGAAAGTGAATTTCAATAAAAGTATGTTGGTGGGGGTTAATATCTCTGATTCCTGATTAAGTGAGGCTGCGTCTGCTATGCGTTGTAAAGTGGGAAAGATACCTTTCATTTATCTGGGCCTTTCAGTTGGGGCGATCCGAGGCGTCTGGGCTTCTGGGAATCTGTGTTGTCTCGTTTAAAGAATCGATTATCTGGGTGGAAGATTCGCTTCATGTATTTTGGTGCTCGTCTGATTCTGATAAAGTCTGTTCTAACCTCTTTGCATGTCTATGCTCTTTCCTTCTTCAAAGCTTCTTCAAGTATTATCTCTTCTATTGAATCTCTTTTGATTAATTTTTTTAGGGGGGGTGAGGATTCTAGGAAAATTTCATGGATTGGTTGGAAATCTATTTGTCTTCGTAAGGAGTATGGAGGTTTGGGAGTTAGGCAGCTGAGGGAGTTTAATTTGGCTCTTTTAGGAAAATGGTGTTGGAGGATGTTAGTGGATAGAGAGGGACTGTGGTATCGAGTTCTGACGGCTCGTTATGGGGTGGAGCGAGGGAGATTAAGAGATGGGGGGAGGAGAGGGAGATAGTGCGGATTAGGGATAGTGGAGGCGGTACAGTGAGCGCATGGTTCGGGGAGTGTATTTCGAAAAAGGTGGGGGACGGGTTAGACACTTTGTTCTGGACTGATCCCTGGATAGATTGGATTCCTTTGTGTGAGCGGTTTGGGCGCTTGTTTGACTTAGCGGAGACTCAGTCGTGTACGGTGGCTGAGATGACTTTATTAGGGTGGGGGGCTGGCGGCGAGACGTGGGTGTGGCGGAGGAAGTTGAGAGGGTGGGAGGAGAAGTTGTTGGGGGAGTGTCAGACCTTACTTCTTAACATATCATTGCAGGTACAGTCTTCAGATAGATGGCAGTGACAACCTGATCTTGATAACGGCTACTCCGTCCGCAGTGCCTATCACCTTCTGACTTCCCAGGATCAAGTTACTCTTAATGCAACGGAAGGTGTCCATTCTCGCGTGACGTCTCTTGCGTGACAGGTTACCCACAAAAGCAAACCTGGTTATTCGTGGCATCTTATCATCGGAGGCTCACTTTTGTGTGTCTGGATGCGGGGCGGCTGAATCAACTCAACACTTGTTCCTTTCCTGTAGTACTTTTGGTTCTATCTGGTGTCTTGTCAGTTCTTGGATTGGATCTTCATTGGTGGATTCTCATACTATTTCGGACCATTTTGCTCAGTTTACTCTTTCAGCAGGTGGGTCCAAGATGCGTCGCTCTTTTATGCAACTCATATAACTTTTTAGCGTGTAGGTTGTGTGAAACGAGCGAAACTCTAGATGTTTCAAAGACTCAGCAAATTCGTTACTGCACATGTTAGACAAGATCAAGACTTTTTCATACAGGTGGTTGAAGGCGACGAGTAGTACTTTAGCATTAAACTGCCATAGTTGGTGGTCTAGTCCTTTGCTTTGTTTGGGCCTTGTATAACGTTTTTATGTTTGTATCTTCTTATCTCTTTGACGCTTTTGTAATTTCCCACAATTTCTTTCGGTACATCTTGTGCTGGGGGATTAGTGATTTGTTCATATATTTATATATGTCTCATTTTGGCTTGTTTAAAAAAAAATTATTGCACCAAAATAATCTCATAATAATATTAAAAAGATATCATAATAATGTAAAACATATTTTTAAACCATATACTTAAATAAACAACGAATTCTAAAAATATTCTAAACAAATTCCAATATAAATTGGCTCAGCTGGCAGGGGGACGAGGTTCGAACCTTGGTCATTCCACTTATTCACTTTAAGGGTAAATTTTTTCACCACTAGACTACTTGATATGGTGGAGATTGACGCTGGACTTAGTAGGTAGGAATTTTTAACCACCAGACTACTTGATCTAGTGGTGATTGACGTTGAACTTGGTAGGAAGGACCATGGTTTGATCCTCTTTATAGGGAAGACTATGGTTCGATCCCCCGGAGTTGATCCCCGAACCCGATTGGACAGTTCAGTGGGTCAGATACTTGTGGTGGAAAAAAAAAAAGTTTGGTTGCATATTGGTATTTATAGGCAAGATTAACTCAAATTTTGAATTTATTTTGACATAAGTTAATATAAAAGTATGACAAGAAATTGAATTTTGTCCGAGGGGTCTTGGACTCTTGGTATCCAACTAAACTCTACCGAAGTATTCACCTAAAAATTATGGTATATGATCGAGTATTATTATGTTGATTGAGTCAAGTAGCGAATTCCACTTAATTGGATAATGCTTGGTTGTTGTTGACATCTTATACTAAAACTTAAATATAATTAAATTTATATTTAACTATAAAATCGTCTAAAAATATTTTTGCATATTATTTTTCAACAAGAATAACGAGAAAATCCCTCAAACAAATATAGGAAATAGTAACGAAACGTTAACAATAAAAGGAAGAGGCTAGAGTTTCGAGTTCTGGTACATGAATTGCATTAAAAAAATATGAGAAGGATGAAGAGACTAGGGTTTCAATACATGAATTGCATAACTTATTGAATAACGAGTAAAACAAATAATTAATATTGATCCTTATAAATATAGAAATACATTGACTCGATCGTAAATCTATAACAGACCATAATAACAATAAGAAGAATAATACGTAATATAAAACTTAATCCTAAGAGATAGTCTCAAATACTCTAATATAATATAAAAGATACTAATATATTTTATATTCTAACAGAGAAAACATTGGTGGGTCTATCTTGATTGACCTCTAGAACCGAGAAATCAAAGCATTTGTTGTAACGATCCCAATGAAGACCAATCACATCTCCGCTCTTTAAACCCCTTCTAGCTACAAAATCTTGGTTCCAATTACCATTGAAACCATAGCTTCCTGAATTAAATTTCTTAAAAGTTAGAAAATACATGTTGTTAGTGTCAACATCCCATATTTTCACTTCTTTTCCCTTTTTAGCATCAGCACCCAACACAGGAACCACAATTCCTTCAGCCAATGTTTTCCCTATTAAAAGTCTACATGTAACACCAAAAGTATCACTTTGTGTCAACTCCTTCTTTATCTCCCAGTATGTCTTCTTTGTCTTTTTTCTTGCAACCTTGGTTGTTTGCTGCACAAGCTTTCTCTTTTTTGGTAGTTCCATATCATCCTTTGTTGTTATACATGGCCATGGACAACGAGGAGCAAGTGATAAGTGGAGACAAACATTAGGAGTGGGAGTGCAAAGTGAACACATACAAGCAATGTTGTTGGAAGCCATCGAGTAGAGTGATAGAGTGAGAGTTTTTTGTGTTTGTGTTTGTGTTTGTATTTGCGGAAAAAGTTCTTCTAAACTATAACGCTCTATATATTGAAGTAAATTGTAATACAAAATATATTTTTAAATCATATATATTTAATTAAAACTAAATATAGTAAACAATCTGACAAAGATACTATAATAAAATATATACAAGCATATATTCCAAAAATATATACACACACATAATAAAGATCACAAATAATTAATTATATTGCTTCAAAAAAAAAAATTAATTATATGAAAAAAAATCAGATCAACATTATCATGTGACTCACTAAGTAAATAGATACGAGCCATTAGATTAAATTTAATTAATGGTCATGATTTTGTGTCAATCATATTGTGCCACCTTAACGTTCTTTGATCTTATCTCATATATATATTTTGATCTTACATTAGTTGATATTATTTTTTAATATTATTTTATAACGTATCTTTTTGATATTATTTTTTTTAATATTTATTTTATTTAAAAATATATCTAAATTTTAAGAGAAAATTAAGTAATCTTCTTATCATAATATTTGATACAAAATTAAGAGAAAATTAGTGTAAAAAATACAAAATTATTATGAATCTTTCAATTAATAAATAAATATTTGATACAATTTTTTTTTGAACGTAAATATTTGATACAATTAAAAGTTTACTATCATGTGTTAGAAAAGGAGGCTGTATATTATTTGTTGATTCAAGGTAAGCGCACATTTGCAATGGATGACTCAGACAGAGATTAGAATGACTTACACGTCTTAATCTTGTATTGGTAGTTTATAAAAGAGTTCCTTAGGAAAGGAAACTAGATTAATAGGAAATCGAGATGATTCCAACTCAGGAAACTAACTAAACTTAACCCCACAATAAAATACTATTATTTTATTTATTAAAAACAAAAGGCTATCAACTAATTTATTTAGTGTCAAATTCTTGCATCATCCTGCCTGAGAGTAATTAAATTACATTTTTTTTTATAACTATAGAATTTTTTTTATTTTTAAATTGAGATGACTGAGGTTCGAATTTGGTCTCCAATATAAATAATATAATGTCTCTATCAACTAAGGGTGTGTTTGTTTCAAAGATTAGAATTTCCTAGGAATATTATTCCAATCAATGTGTTTGGTAAATAAATAAATTTCCTTGGAACATTTTTAAAATAAATTCAATTAAAATTTTAAAATATTAAATTTAAAAAAAGAATGAGTTAAAAATAATGGGGGAGTGAGAAGTTATGAGTGGTTACCTCTTATTCCCATGAGAATATAAGATTCCCACCATTTAACATAGGAATAGAAAGTGGGAAAGTCATGTGTAAATTACATTCCTAGGAATAAAAAGTTGCTAGACATAATTTTTAAAAACTTGAAACAAACATAGGGTTGAAAGATTCCGAAAGTCACATTCCTTAAAATAATTTTATAATCCATAAACAAACACCCCCTAATTTAAGCCCAAAACAAAATTACCTTTCTTTTTACCCGTAAACAAAATGATTTTTCTTTTGTGTGGTGAAACATGCATAACGCAAATTAACTCCAGGCTTTTGTATATTGAGCTGCATTATTGTTAAGTGTGGGGTACGGTACCGGACCGATATGAGTAACGGTATGAGATACGACATTTTTAGAAAAATTAAAGTACTAGTAGTACGTTCGTAAATTTATATAACTATATAAATAAAATAATAGAATAATTATATTGGTAAACCATATAATTAAATATAAAAATACTACACTTTAAAAGGAATTCAAATCGTTCAAAAAGATCAAATTAAAAAGTAATTAACTCAACAAGAGTCAATAATTTTCCTCTCTATCATCGTTAAAAGAGTGGTCCCTAGTTCAGTTTCATCGCGAGAAAGACTAGCTAGGAATTTCAAAAATATCAACTACATCAAATAGATCTTATTCATATCTACCAATATCTCACATTTTTTTTGCTCATTCATTATAAGTATTATTATTTCTCTTTCTCGAGAGAAGAGGAAATTTCTAAATAAATTCATTATAAGTATTATTATTTCTCTTTCTCGAGAGAAGAGGAAGGTTTCTAAATAAAGAAAATAAATCTTCAACTTTCTTTAGATGAATAAATTCAGCGCCGACTTTGTTATTGTTTTTTAGCAGTAGCTTCTATAAACAAATAAATCTTCCTATAAAAACGAATAAAATAAAAAGGAAAAAAAGTATTTTTTTTTTTTAATTCGTGTACCACGTGCGTACCCTTTACAAAATAAAATAAAATAAAATAAAATAAACAGGTATGGTGTCAGTGCATATTGAAGGTCCACACTCCACTTATGAAATTTATAGTCACTAGACTACTTGACAAAAAAAAAAAACTACTCTCTTCATTATCCGATTTGAGATTTTCTTTTCTCGCCCCCAAGACTCTTATGCGCTCCCCCCGACCTTCCAATTTTATTCCGCTCGCTATTTACGATGAGAGTGTGTAAAATCACAAAAACGTGAAGAACTTTGTTCGAATGTTATTTCGCGAGTGTGTAAATAACAAAAACTGACAAAAAAAGAGTTTTTGCATTCTATGATGCAAACTGAGTTTCGTATCCTATAATGCGAACGTTATAAACAAAAATTGTCATATTCACCATTCTCTCATCTCACATGAAACAATCTTAAATGAAAACATTGTTC
This sequence comes from Trifolium subterraneum, assembly GCA_951799995.1. Taxonomy (NCBI): domain Eukaryota; kingdom Viridiplantae; phylum Streptophyta; class Magnoliopsida; order Fabales; family Fabaceae; genus Trifolium; species Trifolium subterraneum. The sequence goes on from OX637464.1 coordinate 3,422,457, forward strand.
GCAAATTAAGGTGCAAACCCTTCCTTCACTCCCGCCCCATAAGTTCTACGGTATGCACATAAATGCAATATCATGAGATTATGCACATAAATTAAATTGATTACATTATAGGAATATAATATATTAACATTTATGTATATTTTATTTATTTTCTTATAGGAATATAATAATTAGCATTTATGTATATTTTATTAATTTCCTTATAAAAATATACTAGTTAAAATGCAAATTGAGTATATAAAAAAGTGCAAACTGGTGATGCGAATTGTGTTTCTGCTTGCACTCTAAGTAATAAACCGTGTTTGAGTTCGCATCCTAACTAGCGAACTATGTTTTTCATAATATTTTCATTCATGGGGCGTGAAAGATGAAGACTTTGGAGTTAAGTGAAAAAAAACTGTCAATAAAAATGTCAATAATTTTTTTCTGGATTAGCATAATATTGGTAAGAAACTTTCATATACATGAGTCAAAAATCGAACCGCGGACCGTATATTTAAGGAGATCAAAACTCTTACTATTTAAACCAATTCATTTATTGGTGTCAATAACTCATTTAAATTTTGTTCTTGTCACAACTAAACTGACCTGCAAAATTTACAAGGGATCAAAATATATCTTCACTCAAAAATAAAACAACTGTACACATAAATTGAATTCAGTGAAACAAATGACAGATATTTTAGTTTATTAATTATTTACCCAAAGTTGGATCATATACATAAACAAAGTCATCTGTTGCATATTAATTTATTTCTTTCAACAACAAAAAAAGTAGAAGCTGAAACTTCCTTTATTTATTTATATAAAAAATAACATTTCCTGAATGAAATAGTGATGAATAAATAGGAAACCAAACTTCATATCTTTTGTTTCGGTTTCTGTTTCTTCATTCATTCATTCATTCACCAAACTGTTTCAATATAACCAACTCAGGTTAGTACCATACCATCATTCATTCTCTATCCTTTGTATATATATTCAGATTAATCTTCACATACAAGGTGCTACAAATTCTGAATCAAGTTGTTGACATAACATGAAAACAACAATTAGTTAAAACCAAGGATGTCAAATTTCATGCCTGCTATGTCTTGTCTCAGATCTATCTAGGAAACTGTTTTTCTCCTTTTTGTATAATCATTTTTTTGTTCATTTTCAATCACACCATTTTCTTTGTGAATTCTTTGAATAATGAATAATCTAATGCCTGATTTTCAAGAGTAGAAGCTTATAACATGTGAATTTAGAAAAGATCTTATCTTGTAGGCTTTTCTTATTAATCTAGTATTTCAAAATTTGGATTTTTATGTTCAAAGATGAATAGTCTTAAATATTGACTTTTGTTACACTTTTTTGACTTCATCTTCTAGGTGATTGATTTCTAAACTCCTTAAATTTCTTGCCGTAGGAGAATTGTTGGTGTTTTGATGTTGATTGTAACCATATCATAGAAAAAAGGCTTAAGGAAAAAGGGAGAAAAAAAGTGGTTAAAGGTTTGAAGCTTATATAGGGTACTAGAGAATTAGGTTATTGCTATAAGGCAAAGTAAACCAATGGAGGAAATATCTTCAAGTGTTGCAGTACCATTTACACTTGGAAATTTGATTCAAAAGGATGCTTCGGTTACGACTCATATGGAGATAACCGGGTTAAAGCTTATGGCAAATACTGCTGCAGCTTTGATATTAAATCCTGCAGTTGGAAATGAAAATCATGCTGATGTTAGTCTTCAACATCAGATCACGGTATCTGCGGAGGTAAAGGAGAATCAAGTTGGATCTGCTGTTGTCTCAGAAATGGTGATTGAATGCGAGAGTAATTGGGTTTTGAGTGAAAACCGTAACCAGACAATAAAGGAAGATGAGATCATGTTAGCTGTGGATTTTCAGTGTCTGCATAATTCAGGCTCTCAATCGGTGGCAGATTCACCAATAATCGTCACGGTTGGTGATGATATTCATGGTAAGTTTAGTATAAATGAGGTACTTCCGGCTCTGAAGCCGGATCAGAATACGGTTTCTATTGCAATGGATATTGAGAGTGAAAATCGAAGTGTGTCAGAAGGGGCTGATCCAAAACTATCTGCTATGATTCTTGATCAGTTGGAAAAGGAGAACAAAACACAGAGAACAAGCTACCAGAATGGTTTGGAAGTGAGTAGTGATCCTCTTTGGGGTTTCTCATCAATCTGTGGAAATAGACCGGAGATGGAAGATGCTATTGCTGTTAAACCTCAACTTTTTCAAGTCCCTACAAAGATGCTAATGGATGACCATGTGAATGAAAACACAAAATACTCGCTAGCCCATTTTTTTGGTGTCTACGATGGACATGGGGGCTTTCAGGTATGTGCCTAAAACAAAATCGTACAGTTGGTGTTATTTTGAAAATTTTATTTATTTCACTCAGAGTGTGTTGTTTTTGACAGGTTGCTAATTATTGCCAAGAACGTCTTCATTCAGTGTTGATTGATGAGATTGAAACGCAACGGTCAAGTTTGGCCGAACCAAACGGGAGAAATGATTGGAAGGAAAATTGGAAGAAAGCATTGTCCAATTGTTTTCAGAAAGTAGATGATGAGATTGAACATGTTGCTCCTGAGACTGCGGGCTCCACTGCAGTGGTTGCCATTTTAAGTCAAACCCACATAATAGTTGGAAATTGTGGGGATTCAAGAGCTGTCTTGTATCGCGGGAAAGAAGCCATTGCATTGTCTTCTGACCACAAAGTAAGGCATTTCATCATTGTTTCACAATTTTTTTAGTAAATTTACGTCATAAGCTGGAGTTGTCTGATACAAGAAACTTTAATTCACGTTTGCAGCCAAATCGAGAGGATGAGAGAGCTAGAATAGAAGCTGCTGGAGGAAGAGTCATACATTGGAAAGGATACAGAGTTCTTGGTGTCTTGGCCATGTCAAGGTCCATAGGTTTGTATTTGTTGCATGATTGGTTTCTTGCAACTTGATGATACTGCGCTTGCATGTTACTTTATTCTGTTTTTTGCTGAATTGGGACACAAGTACTAACATTAATGCATTTTTGTTTTAGCTTTCAAGTTTTAAGAATGAAAAGAACACTTCTTTTCCAGAAATTGCTAGTCTAAAGATAGGAACCCAATATTTTGGAGCACAAAAAGACTTTAATACACTTCCTTGAATGTGATTTCAGCCTTTGGATAGGATATACCTTCTTTGCTACATAAATTTAGTTTTTGTTTGAGTTAAAACTGTTTTAAAATCACTCCATATCAGTAACTATGATTAATTTTCCTTACTGCTGTCTGGTTCAACAGGTGATAGATACTTGAAACCATGGATAATTCCAGAACCAGAAGTTAATATTGTGCAAAGAGAGAAAAACGATGAGTGCCTTATCTTAGCAAGTGATGGTTTATGGGATGTAATTACAAATGAAGAAGCCTGTGAAATTGCAAGAAAGCGAATCCTTCTTTGGCATAAGAAGTATGGTGACAATGGAACAACAGTACATGACAGAGGAGAAGGAGGAGTTGATCTTGCATCTCAGTCTGCCGCTGAGTATCTATCTAAACTCGCCCTCCACAGAGGAAGTGGCGATAACATATCTGTAATTGTGATAGACTTAAAGGCTGTGAGAAAATTGAAGAGAAAGACATAACATAGTGTGTTTTTAGCATGTTGAAATATCTTCATTTATGCTATTGATTTACGGTTTGTATTCCAGAATCACTAGAACTTTTTAGCCCTTTACTTTTTTAACAGGGCTAAGTAAGTTATGTATGCTATAAAATTCAAAGTGTACAAGGTTACTGAATGAGACCTTTCCAGGCATCACAAAAGCTTTTATATAAAATAAAACAATTTAGAGGGTAAAATTTTCAAGTTGGATTCTCAAGGAAAAATTGATCGGGCAATTTGATATGTTTTAACCAAATAAAAAGCGTCAAATATACCGTTTGGGCATAAACTTCAGCGTTCATTTGTGACAAACTAAACAAAATTGTAACTCTAATACTACCTCCGTCTATAAATATTAAACTCCCTTGAATAAATCATAGGAAATGAAAAATGTTAATTATGATGTTAAATTAGAGTATAAATTGTAAAAAAAATAAAAAAAAATGTACTGTAATCAGGGATATGTTTGTAGAAAAATAATTTATGCAGTGGAAATTTTAAAGAGAATCTTATAAAAATAGACAGAAAAAACTCGAGTTTTATATTTAGGGACGGTGGTAGTAATAAATTTGTACAGCAAATAAAATTCTCTGAATCTTTGGCAAATCTTTTACGGGTAAGTTCTGTTGCAATCATAAAATTACAAACATTTTACAGCAAGTAGCCCTTAATAGTAATACTCGATGTTCATCATTAAAATTCTTCACCAAGTTCAAATCATGGCAATTCCTTGAACCATTCATCTATGAGTTTCTCACAAATTATATTGAACTCAATCACTCACTAAACAACAGACAGAATACAGTATCTTTGGCATAACTCTATGAGTGGTTTATCTTGACTCATCCGCAAATGCTTCACATATGCAAGCAGCAGCCTACAATAACAAATAAAAAAGAATTATAGATACAGTCATATATTAGGTTACAAATGCATATTTCATTGTTTGTAACTCAAAGAATAAAATTGCTTTCAAGTCTAGTAAGAAGCCTGCGACAAACTTTCTTGACAAAGAATGATTTTAGTTGAAAAACATGAGCTCCAAAACATTAGCATTTAGAATCCTTATTCAATAACACTTGATAAATTGGTAAATAAATAAAATAGAAATCATCAGTTATTCAATTTAAAACATAGTCCAAGATTGGAACATACCATCTTTTATAAGGTTGCGAGTGGAGATCCTGCATTGGAAAAGAAAGCTGAAAGATCCACATGCTGGTCATCATACATGCTGATGAAAGGTAGTTCCTGGAATTTCAATCAGATATATAGCATCAGAAAGACTATTTGTACATGGAATATATAGAGAGAGATAAGATTTTCACATACCATAAGTTCCTGAGCCGACAGTCTGTTTGCCGGGTCTTTCTGTAGACTAAACAAAGAGAAGATTGAAAAAGGAGAATTAGAAGAAGACTCATGAAAAGCACACGTCGACATAGAGTTCATGGAAAAATAAGCAACTGAATTCCTATGGAAGGTGCCTACTTTTGAGATATGTTTAACAGATGTGGTGGAGACTTGGTTCCATGAAATTAAAAAACATCTTAAAAATTAAAATAATACATGAAAATAAGGGTTAGTACATGTAGGTAAGGAATTTGTCGCCATAGACATTCTACAAAATTAAGACTCCTCAAACAGCTAAACAAATATCTGGATAGCAAGTTAGAAACCGGTAGAGTTATTTTAAACTGTGTTCTTTCTCTCTCATTCTCACTATGTACACGCGCATGCGTGTTCATTCTCTGTTGACTGTACATTACTATTTAGCAAATTAAACAATTACCATGCAGAGATAAATGAGCAAAATTCTGCAGAAAATTGGTCAGATGGAGGAGTAGGAGGAGGTTTGTCGACAATAGTTTCAATAAGCTCAAATATACTTTCCCATCTTTCACTTTGATCTGGTGGTGTATATGGAAACCGCCCCAAAGCACACTCGAGCAATATTAGTCCCAAACTCCATATATCACTTTTGTAGTTGTAACCACGTTGGCTTCCATTGATTCTCTCTGGCTGTAAAATCGACAGATTGGAAATTATTTTCCACGAATCAGATTGGAAATTTACAGATTGGTAGTAAAATAATATGCACATATGATTACATATTTTACTTACAGACATATAGTTGTATGTGCCAATGAAAGTATTTGCTTGACCAGATGTATTTTCCATAATTGCACTAACACCAAAATCAGTAATCTTAACTTCGCCAATGTGATTAATCAACAAATTAGAAGGTTTCAAGTCTCTGTGGATAATATGTCTTTCATGGTGAAGATACATTAAACCCTTCAGAACCTATATCATAACACACACAGAATAAAGGAATCAGCTCCTGTTTAGGGTTCAGCAAAAAGAATTATGAGGGGAAGACTGAAGAACAACAGTTTCTTACTCCTCACCTGCTTACAGATGGCAGAAAGATAAGGCTCCGGAATTGTTTTAACTTTGTTCAGAAGATCAGCCATGGAACCTCCATCCATGTACTCTAAGATGATTGATATGACACCATTATCATAGAATGATTGGTAGCAGACAACAACATAAGGACATTGTGCTGCTTGATTAATTTTCAGCTCTTTAGCTATCTGCTTGCGCATAGACTCTTCGATATTCATTTGAATTATCTTCAATTGTGAATAATGCATACATAAGGGACAACATAATAACAAGGTAGAATGGAAGTATATGATAGCATTTAAGTTGTTATATATCAGATAAAAGGAAAGTAATTAGTTCCTAAGTTCAAATAGCTACTATTAGGAAAATCATCATGATATATAAAAGCAGCATCTTTTCAAGCTCTAATGTTCAAATACTAGATTGCTAAATCAATATGGGGCAGGTTACCTCATCATTGCTCTACATCCAAAAACTAATAGGAAAAAGGGGGATGTGGATGATCAAAGAATTAATTTTTAATATTGATGGTTGGGGAATTGATGACCTTGGTGCAAATGCTGTCTCAATTCACATTATAACTTATATTTGTCTCATTCAAAGATTGATTAAAATATACAAGATCTTAGGGAAGAGACCCGTGTATCAATTATTAAGTTAAATTAAATACAATTCAACGGTCCAAAGTTGGGTGAAAAGAAAGACGATGATCTGACATAATGGAAAAGAAACCACCTGCAACAAATAACAATGAACTAAATACCCTAAAGAAATTGAACGACTCCTCTAAGAAATTCGATTGGGCCAAGCTCAACCATGCAAATTTTCAGGCCATATCTCATCTAACGTGGAACTCTTGACACAACCCCAGGACATGATATTTGCAGCATGACCCAAGTGGCCCGATAGCGGGTGACCAATTGATTTTGGATAGCTCTGATAGCATCTTGGAATTTGGGTTGGTCTAACTCAACCCAAATTAGGTGAGGACTGTGCACACACTTATAAACACATTTCCAGGCCATATCTCATCCAATACAGTGGGACTCTTACAACTCCTAATGAAATTAAATCATTAAACACTAAGCGGAAAAACAGTATTTTCTTAAAGAAACAGATAGTGTGCGCTTTAGTGACACAAATCATGTTGTGGACAAGACAAGTCTTAGATGTCCTTGCTCAACTTAATGGGTGTTTACAAGTATGGAGTGTGGGTAGACAATACCAATACAAAAGCATAAATTAGAAAGAAAAGAGAGAAAAGATATTTAAATTCACAGCAAGCAGCAAGTATATTACCTTTAATGCAAAAAACTGATTAGTCCATTTGTGCTGCACCAATTGCACCATCCCTCCATTTCCCTTCCCAACAACTTTGACTATGTCTATGTCTGCCAAACTTAACTGGTTGTCCGTTGGCTTGATTGGATTTGGAGGTGGCTGAAAACATATAACACATGTTAAATCATCCAACATATATTTTCAGAATTAAGCCAACACATGTAAGGTCACAAAAAAATTAAAGCAGGACCAAAGATCAAACCTCCTTGCCCTAATTATACCAAAAACCACAATGGTTCCTCACTAACATACCCATGTATCTACTATCAAATTTATTCTTATTTCTAAAATATGACCGAATAAAAGCATAATACTACTAGGAAAGTATGCATTAAAACAATGTGGTAGTGCCACATATTTATGGTGGAAACAAAGGGCTCATTACTTGGAAACAGCTATAAAGAATGTTTGGATTGATGATATAGGGTGGAATTTTGCAGCATGTAATAGCATAAATAGCATCCGCTTTTAAAAATCTTACTAGACTTTTCATTCCATTCCACCCTATTTCATTCAAACATACCCTTAGCAGTCTCCTAAGTCTCAACCAAAGAAAACATCAAAGATTCATTTTGTCGACATCAAAAAGAATCCAACGTTATCTAAGAATGCAAAAAATTCCACAACAAACTCAAGTAAACATTTTCATTTTCCGGTATAGAATTGAACGAACTAAAGACTCAATGGTTGAATGCCTCGTGACGTGAATGACATATACTGAGCACAATTTTACTTCAAAAACTTGCAACTTGTGCCTTTTCTATTCTGAAGAACAGTGAAAATAAGATGACAAAATAAGTGAGACACTGATAAATTCGTACTATAAACAAAAATATATGGTTCAACCCCAACACAAACACACAAAAAGAAAAAAAAAAGACAATTTTTTTCCTTTTGATTATACACAAATAATAAGTAAGAACAGAAAATAACCCACCAAACTAAAATTCCCCATTTGGGAATGAAAACCTCAAAATAAGAAAACAACATAAAAATTAAAAAATCCCTTTTTACAATAGAAGCTAATTCATCAGATCCAAAAGATGAAATGGAAGAAAAAATTGAATTAAACAAATAAAAATTGAATTACAGCTTCAACTTCAGTCTGAGAGACAATTCGAACTCCATCTCTGTTAACAAGCAGATCTCCATCCTTAAAAGTTCCACTTTCAGTCCTACAACAAACCCACATGTCAAAATTTCAAATTTATCAAAATCCAAACTCAAACAATCACATTCACAGAGAAAGAAAGAGAAAGAGATACTCACAGAAACTTTGCAAAAGCAACTTGATCAGTTTGAGGAAGAGAGAGTTTGAGACCAAGACCCAAATTTCCTTTCTTCATGATTATGATTTGATTATAAGAGAGTTTCACTTGAAAAACTTTACACTGATAAATTAAAGACTCACTTTTTCTCTAAGAAATAATCAAAACATAGTACTATGAAATATATATAGAATAATAGTGTTGAAGTTAAGGATCGAGGTAGTGAAAATAAAAAATTCTAGGATTGTGATTGGTTGAGAAAGAGAGCAGACACCATTGACGAACTGAAGATAAAAAAGAAAGAAGCAGCTTTTGAAGATGGAGACTCTTGTTTGTTTGATTTGAGTTGATTTTTCAGACTCTCTGCTGTCCCTATTTTTAGAGTTCAGATCATTTTATTTTGTTTTGTTTTAAATGCAGTTTTGCTACCTATGGTTATGGTTATGGTTAGTTGGCTTATTGGTGATTAGCGCTGAATTTTGTAAGAATAATGGTTCGATCTCCGCAACTGCAATTGGGAGAAGCAGAAATACAGAACTGACCTCGAATCAGATTAAGCTGGTGGTGAAAACCAAAAAATCAAAAAGCAGTTTTGCTACTTTTATTTTACAAAATATATAATTTCGGTTCTAGTGTTTTGTTTCATGCAATTTTAGTCTTCAATTATATTTGATCTCTTTCTTTATTTAACATGACACATAATATATGTTTATGTTTAGAAAGAACAGGATAAAAAGAAACAGTACACACTCTTAAATTTAATTTTAATTTCTTAGTTTATTTTTTAATTTATGAAATAATAAATAAAAATTAAATATAACGTGACACTAGCAACCCATAAATGTGTATCATGTGTCGTTTCATTTAAAAAATGTGTCATGTCAGTAAAATTTAAGGATAAATAAAAGAAGAAAAATAAGAAAACTAAAATTGATCATTTTTCAAAATAGATAGATTAAAATTGCACAAAATATATGTACTAAAATTGATAGAAAAAGTAGTGATAATGGAGGGAGATAAAAGAAGAGAGAATAACGGGTGAAAATTGAATTTTATTCTAGGATCATATGATTTATTTCCTTTAATCAAGTTTATATTACACCACAACACTTTTATAGGTTGTAGTTTCTAAGATATATTTATAAATATGTACATTAAGTAATTTTATTGGATGTGTGTAATTTATTTTGATACATATAAAATAATAAAAGAAAAAATAGATTCAATTAAACTAATAAAAACTATTAAAAATTATTAAATTATATATTATGCAATATATTATACTAAAATAAAATAAATAAGTATTAAAATTTATGTACGCTACCAATTTGGTTTTGAAAAAAGAATATGAAATCCGATCCAAACAATTTCCACATAAACACATCCAATAATAATTACTAATTTTATGTGGGTTTTGGTTTTTCATTTTATATCTTTTCTGATTAATAAAAGGACAGAAGTTAGCATGGGATGTGGCCATCTAAAGCATCATTAGTAAGTCTCCCAACAAATTAATAGAGTTTTTAAAATTGAAAAGGTAATAAGGTGCCAAGTTTCAAATATAAAAACTATAAAGCCAAAGCCTTACTACATATAGCACAAAACACCATTGATCATTAGGCAGGGATGCATTTCCCAATATCAATCTTATTGAGATGAGAAAAGAAAGAGACATCAATATTACAAGGAAGAAGAATATGTCAAGTTTAAGCATCTTGCTAACATTTACAAGGAAAGAAGATTACGACAAGCTTGATTTCTCTTCTTCTCTATTTGAGAGACTAATAATATACTCGATCAGTTTTTGTATTTCAAATTAAATTTCATGTAATGAGTTATTGAATGTTATAGTTGTGATGTGACACATGAAAATAACAAGGTTCTAATTTCCAATGTGTAAGGTACTTAATATAGACACTAGAATATCTTGTTTTAAGCAGCTTTGAGGACTACTCGTCTCATAATAAAATCTTCAACCACAGTTTCATGAGTGGGAAAATTTCAGCCATATCTACACAAGCATATTTTTCACATATTCATCCATACACTAGAACATCCGCTGGATGAAGAGAAATAAAGTGGAAGATAGTAACCATTTTCCAATGTTTTGAGTCTCATGTTGGGGACATTTTTAAAGTTTAAGTTTGTAGTGGAAAGTACATCAAACTTCATGAAAAAATTACAAAGATGTAGTCATAATTAAAATCGCTAAAAAAGATTACCAAGGAAGCCAACTGGCCCACAGAGAAACACGTGGTTAGAAAAAGTATGGAAAAGAATCATGACTGATTTATTATTTCGAAAACATTAGCCATTCAATCATCGTCATTGCAGCTACTTGGAAGTGGGCCTTTGAGGATTGCGAGACTTGATAAAAAGAAATGCACAAATGACTTCTATTAGTCTATATGAGTGTAATGATTTAATTGCTGAATTTCCAATTCATATTAGTTCACTTTGTGCATGTGAGTTTTAATGACATTTGATCTTATCTGATCAGAGTCGACTAATTGCGATGGTGTCTGGGCAATTGTTCTTTGCTCCACTCTAGTGGAACTGCAGGAGTTGTGTACCTTCAGATGCTCCGACGCTCAAGTCAGTGAGGGTGAAGCAAATGTTTTCTGTATAAAATATAACGTACCTTGTGGAATTGTGGAATGATCTTTTTATAGTCCCAGCGCTGGGCCAAGGTCTTTGATGACGATAATGGTCATTAATAGGCTACTGGAAAACAGCTGAAAAGTCATTATGAGCATTAAATGTTCATCATTCCGGTGTCGAGCGTTACAATCTGCTGGGGATTTTTACGCTGATCAACGGTCAAGTGAAATTGGGCTGACGCCTTTGGCCCTACTCGACAGTCCAAAAGACGATGTTCTCAGCGTGTTGGGCTTTAGGCCCAGTCCAGAACAACATTGTCATTTTTTTTATCAACTAAAAAATGATATAGACTCAGAGATATTGTTTACGAGTCAAATTTTCAAACAATTTGACTTTGTTAAAGACAAATTTTATCCGCTCATCATTTTATACTCTTTTTGTAATTTTTTGAAAACTTGGTGTCTAGCTCAATAACCAACTAATCTAAATGATCAATTTTACCGTCCACTTATGAAGTTCTATTTAAAGTCATAATTTTTTCTTCTTTGTTTGGACGTCAACCAAAATCACCACCAGAGATAATCGAATCTGAAAGTCTAAGATATTGAGAAGAGCACACCCAAAAGTCTCACAATATCATTATGTCAATCCAAGTGGGTTTTTATACTCTTCTTATTGACAACATTCATATTTATTGAGATATTAAAATGTTATATTTGCTCATATTAAAATGTCACTACTTATATGATTATTTGTGTTTTTTTTTGTTTGTTGATTATTTGAGATTTATTAAAAGTGTAAAATATGTCCTACGCAATCGTTAGTTGATTCAGTGGTGATTGACGCGGAACTTAGTAGGGAGGACCACGATTCGATCTCCCGCAACTGCGATCGAGAGGGGCTGAAACCACTTGATGTCTGAACTGACCCCTAGACCAGATTAAACTGGTGGTGAAAAAAAAAACATGTTTCGAATAAGGCAAAACATTAGTGACATTTTTATATACATATCATTCATACGTAATACAATAGGGACTTTCAAAGCAATTAAAATGCTTTTGTACCCAAAAAAATAAAATGCTAATTATAACTACATCATCCATGTCATGTGAACTATTATATATTGTTAGGTTGAATTTAATATTAATCACATATGCTCAAACTGAATGATTAAATCTTACTTTAGTGCGGAAGCCATAAATAAATATAAGAGTATATATATTAAACAGAATCTATGACATGTTGATTTATTGAAATTAAAGGATTATAGAAATACATGGACGATGAATCACTAGATATGAACAAACTGTAATCTCTCAGCAGCAATCCTGAAATGCAAAGAGAGATGCGGTTGACGCGTATTGCTCCTGAAACACAAGGAATGAGAAATCGAGTGACAAGCATCTGGTGGCTTGTGGTTCTTCCTCAACCCGGACTCCTTATGCCTTTAGGATTCTTCAGATGGGGAGAAGAGTCGATACGCAGTATGTCCTCGTCCGGTATATTGGGGACCATAACTTTTATATAGTGTGATGAGCAATTAGGGTTCCCATTATTCCGAAATGGGTCATCCTGACATCCACTCATATTGACCCATATCCAATTAATTAAATATTTAATTATTCTAAATAGAAATCTAATTAGCTTTTTAACTTTATTTGACTATTTAATCAATTATGGTTTATAATTGATAAATAACTAATATAATTATATAAAGATATTTGTCCACGTAATATTATTGGAATATCATTAAATATTCCACCAATTACATCCTATATAAAGTCAAGTCAAATGAAAGCAATGGTGTGAATAAAAGAAATTGGTCGTTATTCAAGTGAACATTTTCACACCAGTCAACAATAGTATTATACATCAATTGGTGATTTGGCTTGGCACCATATGATTACGACGAAAGGGATGCTATGCCATAAGGAGAAAATTCCTTATTATAGACTTTTCTTCTGTTTATTAAGGCAATTTTTATTTTGTTACTTTTTAAATGTACCCAGGTTATTATCCTGAAACAATTAAAGCATTTCAATTTTTAATATTAAGAATTAACACTCAACTCAAATAAATAAATGAGGCCTAGGAAAAAATTAAAAAAATAGATAAATGACGCCAGTTACATTGATTTTTTTGTTATAAATTAAAATATATATATATATATATATAATTGATTTTACTTGTACTCTGATATAAATCTGTGAAATTATGTGCCAAAAACAATTGATGAAAAATTTCCGTTGCCGGGACTTGAACCCGGGTCTTTCGGGTGAGAGCCGAATATCCTGACCAACTAGACTACAACGGATTATGTTGCTATGGTTTAAGTTAAAGAGCTTATGTATCTACGTCGCTATAAATGCTTCGCTTCCAAAAACTAACGAATATGTTCGGTTTTGGCCTTTGGGCCTCTCTGTGAGAGTTAAAATATGCAAACTTTTATCTTTAAGTTTCACAAGCTATCAGTACCCAAGTGGTTTCAAATAAATTTGTAAATCATATAAATTTGGGGTATTTTCAATTACTAGTCATAAAAAGAAATTGTAGTTTATCTTTTTATTTTTTTCATCAAGTTATTTATTTAGATCTGATGATAACGTCAATATGATGTGTTAAATTAAATACTAATAGCGCGAATAGTGCAAATAGAGGCGGATTGAAGTCCGACTATTATTGTGAGATTCATATGGTAATTGGATTTATAGTTTTATTAAGTTTTTTGGTGCATGCAATGCTCTTGTAGTAGAGTTGTGGGGGGTGCTCGAAGGTTTAAACTTGGCTCGTGTAAAGGGGTACCAGGTTGTGGAGCTATGTAGGGTTGTTTACGAGTACCGCCTATGGGTGTCTTGTTAAATTCGATTACCCAACTCGCATTTTATCTGAGTCCGCCAAGTGTAGGTCCATTTCAAACCAACTCGTTAAAATCTGAAGTGGTTTGGTGAACAATAGATTTATGATTCTAAATGCATGAACATGCGAACCCAATATGTTTAAGAAAATTGTCACATTATTTATTTTTCATAATATAGTTTAAGATTAAAATCTTAAATTTTGATATTATATTTGATGTGTTTCATGTAATTTTAAGTGTTTAAATTTTAAATAATAAAATATTGTCTAAATTTTAAAAGTTTCACAAAATAGAACGTCATTTAACTATATATATATATATATATATATATATATATATATATATATTAAATTATATTTAATGCTCGTTAAACCAACGCAAACCAACCCGCTCACTATCAAATTGGGTTAGTTTGGATTTGACATAAAACAAATATTGGTTTTACACAAAATCCAACTCAATTAAATTTAATTGGATAACGAATTTGACTAAAACTAGTCCAACCGCATACACCCACAGTTATGTTTATGTATTGAATCAGAAACGGCGGTGAAGATGTTGAAGTGTCGCAAAATTATAATGTTGAGATCTATTAAGTGTGAGTTAAGTCTCATATTGGTTGGAAGAGTTGATGTTGTACATATAAGTAAGATAACTCATAAACCTAATGCCTTAAAGTTTTTAGTGAAAACGTGGTGATAAAAGTCATTTATGTGGTTGCTCTTAGGTCAATGTGTTGATCCAACCTAATGAGACTCCCCCTCACATCCCAATAGTGGTATCAGAGCCTACTCGAGGGAGCAATAAGTGAGTAATGATAGATGATGGACATAGAAAGACTCACACTTGAGGGGAAATGTAAGATCTACAAATGTGAGTCAAGTCTCACATTGGTTAGAAAACTTGATGTTGAGCAACATATGAATGAAAATGATCCATTAACGTAATGTATTAAAGTTTTAGGTGAAAGTGTGACGTCAAAGTCATTTGTGTGGTTGTTCAAGATCTAATGTATTGATTCAACCCATTGAGATTCCCTCTCATAGTCCAACATATAAGCGCGGTGGGTTGGTGATTAATTCAAAAAATTCAAAACTTGATTGAATGGAAGTTAAAGTTTGTCATTTTTATTATTGTGAAGTTAATCAACGTGTGAATGTTATATCTAATACAGAGTGTAATAGTAATGTTTTTTTTTTTTTTGTCTAAGTAATGGTAATGTTATTTGTCGTTTATTTGTCGTTTATTTGATTTATATCCGAATTTCAGTTACTACTTACTCAGTGTCTAGTTATATTGTAGTTGTGGGGTAGTCCTTAAAAAAAAATCCTCTTGCTTAGTTTGTCAAAGAAAACACACTTGCATAGTTGCCTTTGAATAGACTTGTGTAGTTGTGTCACTTGTGTGTTATGTATTGTAAAGCAGAAAATAAGAACAAATTGTTCAAAGTTGATAATTCAATATTATGTACGTAACTTTGAAAAGAAAGTTGTTAATTTTGATTTTTGACACACCCATAATATATTTCTGCAATTTGGTCCCTTGTCACCAAATGGCAAAAGCAGCAGCAAGTAGTCATTGCCGGCGGCAATTGCACCCTTATTTTATTAGAAATTAGAAAAGTATTTATTTAATAGTAGTATTTATAATTATAAAATCATTGTGTTTCAAAAAAATATATAAAATCAATCATCCAAAAATAGGAGGCCAAAGTCAATAAATCTGATTTCACAACCACAAAGCAAAATGAAGCCGCGTAGCAATCAAAAGAGACTAATGAAGAAGGAAACTAAACTGAGTCAAAACAAGGGTGTTCCATGTCCATTACGTACATTTTATATTCAGTTTTTATTTTTTTCATCTCTTGATTTTCTTAAAATAAAATAAAAAAAAAACAAACACTATAGGAGTATTAAATTGATGTACCTACCAAATGGACCAAGTTGTGGCCATAATACGTACAAGTCTCAGCTCAATCAACCAAATTAACAATCAATACATACGTACCATCCTTTAATTATAAGAATTAAAACACCAGTAATCCCAGACATACCCGAAGGATTTAAAGATCACCGAGTAAAACCACTCTTAAACTTTATTAGTATGAACCTTTATTAGTTCAAGCATAAAACCACCTTCAAAGGTTTTATTAGTAAACAAACAATTATTTCGAGCTTTCAAAATTGTTCTGGACTGGGCCTAAATGCCAAACGCGTTGAGGACATCCTCCACTGGGTCGTCGAGCAAGGCCCAAAACACAAGTCCAATATTGCTTGACCGTTGAGCAGCGTACGTCTCCCCTGAGATTCATAACGCCCAACATCGGAATGATGAGCATTAAATGCTCATCACGGCTCCTCAGCCGTTTTCACAAAGGTACGTAACATTCTATATTGAAAACCTACTCCTTCCTCAACTGACTTGAGCGTCGGAGTACCTGCAGGTATACAACCCCCCTCCGGGTACATTTGGACTGCTCGGAATTACAAACCGCTGTGCACCACCGTCTGGTCGACTCTAATCAAGGTAAAGATAAAAAATCATCCAAATTATTGTCAACTAAATAACGTGACAACTATCTTTACATTTCAAATATTGAACTTTGTGGACTTTTAAATAGATGAGCATGTGAGTATGTGTCTGTATGAAGAGCTGGCACTCTACACTTATAACCGGTTAATAACACCCCGCCACACCTTATAAGGATGTTCATAATCGAAAAACAGATGCACTAAATATTCGCGATCATCACATTGAAGAATGCAATTTTGAGCATCACTATTTATTATATCTTTTTGAAAAAATTATCTCTTGTCGGAACTCTATTTGTTAAGAAGAGTCAAACAAAAACAGACACCATTAGCGGAACCAATTTTTTTATTATGTTGTTAAGTTCATTTTTTTAAAATGTTAAATATATATTAAGAAAAAAATATAGATTATATAGTCTTAGCAAACAAAAATGGATAAAGAAGTAGCAAACTAAACAACATTAAAAGACAAATTTTTAGTGCATGACACACTTAGGATATGATTTGAAAGAAACATATAAAAAATCCAAAAAACGGACATTATCAACAAAGACAAAGAATAAATTCAAAAACAATAATAAAATAAAATAAAATAAATAATACAAAACATATACCAACTTAATAACAAGGTTCAAATTTAGACAGTTGTTTTAAACTTATTTATACATATCAATACCATCAATAAATTTTATTATTTCTCATTCTATAAAAAAATAATAATATTGATACAGCTCCACAATTTTGACAAAGACTAAGAAAAACATGTGTAAGCAGACAAAGAAATTTTTGCAAAAATAACTGAAATTTCATCTCTTGAAAGCAGCCAAACAGCAAAAAAAAAAATATTATATCAACTTTTTAATTTATTTTTGAAAAAAATAATTTAAAATGTTTGAAAAACTGATAATAATTAATTTTTTCAAATTTTGATTTTTTTTACAGACTTTTCAAAATTATCTTACTATTATTACAAGGTGAACATCGGGCAGACATATTAGGTGGATATGTACCGGTACACGCCTATGATTATAAATATGAACTTTTTTTTTTTTTTGTCTTTTCATTTTTTTGTTTTGGGTTTTAAGACGTAAAGAGAACGGAGAGAGGCAACAAACAAAGTCAGCTGAGTTTCTTTCTTTCCACTATTAATTAAAGCTTTGAATTCTTTGACGTTAAAGCTCCGTTTTTGTATATGAAAATAGAATAATTATAAATCAATCTTTCAATTCCTTTTCTCATCGTTCGGATTCTACTCTTTTCCTCCAAGGTCTGTTTCTCTTTCTTTTTCTTCTCTTTTCTCTTGATTGTTCTAGATTTCTCAATTTTTGTTGTTACCAGTTACTTTTTTTGGCATGTTCTTGCATAATTCAATTTCAGATTGCTTAATTATGTTTACCTAAAATTCTTAATTGAAAGATGATCTTAGTTTTTACCAAGAGTATGTCACCTAATATTCATTGTAGTACAATTCTTAATCAATCGATTATCAATTGATTATCAAATTTGGGATTTTTTAACATAACTGTTAAATGTTAGGTTGATTCAACTTAATATGTTAGTTTATATTATTACAATTCTTATGATTTTTGAAGGATAAGTAAAATTTCACAATTCCATATGATGTATGAAAATATTAGTGTACTAGCTTAGGTTTAGTGATGTCACTTATCTGTAGCTATTCATGCAATTTGTTGAAATATTTATAAGATTTATTGAGCTTAAAACTTGCCAAACCAATGTGTAATTATCGGACAAGTCGTGTGAATTATCCGTTTTTAAGTTTTTAAGTGGAAACGTGCATTTCTGGTCTCACAATTCATCTTTTTATGTTAACATGTTCAATTTTGAAAAACAGGAATTCTGAGTGTTATTTGAAGTTGAACAACTTGAGGCTTAGTGTGCAAATTAATTTCAAAATCCATGGATATAGGTACTGTTGTTATTAACTGACTAATAGTAACGGCTTTAAATGTCAACACAATTTCATATGCTTATTTGATTGTAATTATCATTCTCTTTTTTTCAATACGCTCAACATCTTGCCATGATTTGTCTATTCTGTCATAATAACTAGATTGTTAGCTTAGGTATAGAATATATTTGTTAGCACTGGTGTGACACGCAGGGGAAATTTGAATGTTGAACAACATCCGGTGTCCATTTTTTTTGAGTTTATCACTGTTTGGATTATTGAGCTACTAGGTTTTAAGGTTCTAAACGTTAAGTTAAAATAAAATTATCCTGGCTATTGTTAACATTTGACGGGCTATAAACAAATGGCCAAAACCATATAAGAGTTTCACAATATAATATTTTCCTTAAGGCCAGATTGTGATGATTATTCCTCCATGTAATGAATTTCAAATGGAAAAAGAGGAAATGTATTCAGTCGCCAGGCCATACTATACATACACCAACATAGATTAAGAAAATAAGTAACTGTGGATCCTTATAATGTCAGTACTATAGAATTTATTCAAGTAATATGTATTGACAAATATGACGGTAATCTATGAAGCACGGACACTCCTTGGATTAGGCGTGCCCGATGTCGGACACGCGTCAGTGTCCTACACCGACACTTATGATTATATTGAATTATGTCATTTTCTCAAATTATTAACGGTGTCGCGTGTCAGTGTCCGTGTCGTGTTCGTGCTTCATAGATGGCAATCAACAGAGTGGTCTGATCTCCAAGCTTTCAAGTTTATCATTTTTGGATTGGATGATTGAGAAAGAGTGTGGAGTTAGCGAGATCTATCTCCAATAAGCATTTTCAAACGGGATTTCCTTTGTTGTTGCAGATGGTAGGGTGGAAGAGAATGTTGATTTGAGAAAAGGCGTGGAATCGGCGAGATCTGTTTCCACTAAGCATTTTGATCTTTTAAGACCCTTTGCTCGGAGTAATTCAAGAGGTAACAATCGTAGTCATATGTTGAATGATTTTTTTACTTAGTAATCGTTACTGTTAGAAGCAAATAATCAAACCTTTTTTTTAAGGACAAATGTCCGTTGTTAGTTCTTATTTTATTAGTGGCGGAAGTTGAACCTATGACCTCCATCTCACTCCCACTCCTATGTACCTCACCCAAACCACCAAGCCTTATCATTCCTAATCAAATCCTAATATTTATTATTAGGGTTAGAATTGTAGGTTAGGATTTGAATTAGCAAATCTATCAGTTGGTAATTTAGCATTTATTATATTTATTCAATATGCTATTATAAATAGAAGTGAGTGTGGTTTGTTTTAGATACGGAGATCGCAGTTTCAATATGGTATCGAAGCAAGTTCAGATAATGTGATTAGTGAGGTTCATCGTAGCCTCTGGTGTTGGCGAATTGTAACCGCCGGCCGCCACTTGTTCAGCAAGTTTCCATTTTGTTCCAACACTTCTGTGTACCTTTTCTGTGAGCCTCATAATACATCTCCGGTTTTTGTCTCTGACAATCACATCTTCCACCTAGTCACCTACTGCAGCCGCTACTGGAGAAATTCTCGGTGACCTCTTATTAGCTCTTCTCATCCGGCCGACATGCTTGTCCTACTTCTGTCCTGTTGTGTGCATTCACTGTGCTTCATCCAATGCGTCTCTTTCCTGTCGGGGTTTCTCTCTGCTTCCCGCCACCACCAGTCACCTTTGGAATCCTCCATCAAGCCCAATTATCTTTCTATAGTTACCTCAGGCTGCGCTGCCACTTTCGCCCACAGCTACGACCCTGTTGTTTCTATTTTCTTTACATTACATCCACCTGTTGTAACAAGCTTAAAGCTTGGTAGGTTTAGCTTGAAAGGGAGTGTTAGACTTAGAATCAAATACGAATATTCATTATTAGGATTATAAATTATAACTATAGATTAGGATTCAAATTAGGAAATCATATAACTTAGTATTTATTCTGTATGCTATTATAAATAGAGGTGAGTTTAGTTTGATTTAGACACACAAAGATAAAAGTTTCAACAATTACATCTATGATTTAATATTATCAAAACTATTTTATCAAATTTGGTCTGTTGGAAAGCAAGAAATGGTATGTTAATTGCTCCCATCCATACACTTGTATCGTCCTCCATTATTTCTATTTAGGGAGGGGATATTTGGTGCTGAATAATTTATCTTACTATAGCTAATCTAATCGCTAAAAAATGTAACAAAGATAGCAGATATTCCTTGACTTTGTTGATTGCTCCATTTTCCTTTGCAATGATCACATCCTATACGTCATTTTTCGGTGATACTTAATGTTGATATCCATTTAGTTGTATCTTAGGGTCGTGACATGTCTTACTAGAGTTTAAAGAACTTACTCTATTATATACTGAGTGCTAATAAATTGTGACTAAGCAGCTCCTCCTCCTTGAAAAGACAATGTCCGGGACAGGGCTGGGTAACAAGTGTTGTGATAATACACAGTATTGACTTATTAAATACAACAAAACAAATCCAATTTTCTTTTATTACCAAAAATTGTCGCTTAAATTTCATTATGTTCTTTGTTCACGCCTTAAAAATAAATACCTGCAATTTTATGGCCATGGCAGGACAAGCAGTGGATGCAATGGTTCATGGAAAGGGAAAGTATGCCTTAATCAGAGATCCTGAGGACTTCCAAACAGGAATTTATGATAAACCCCTCCCATGTTTTGGATGCGGAATTGGATGGTTCTCGTAAGTCATTTTAACCAAACATCCTTCCCCATTTCCTCGTTTTGTGTTGCTGCTATGTTTGTTAAATTGCAGATTTCTTATGTTTGTTAAATTGCAGATTTCTTTTTGGATTTCTTTGCCCTCCTATGTGGTTCTATGCAACTATTCTCTATTTTGGAAATTATTATCGAAAGGACCCCAGGGAACGGGCCGGGCTAGGAGCCTCTGCAATTGCTGTAATCTCTCTTCTATTACTCTCTGCTCCGTACTTGTCTGTGTGTGTGTGTCTATCTATTTGATCATTCATGCATTCGCAAATGCTAACATTGTGCACTAAAATAAGTCCAGCTGCTAAATAGGTTCGGTTTGAACAGAGGCCTGTAATTACTACTAGCTCAGTTCGGTCAAGTAAAATTAAACAAGGAAGCTTTAGTAACTCCTGTTTACAAACCATGTTTCCATGGATCAAACACATTTTATGAAAATAAACCATTTAAGTAAACGAGGCATATCATTTAAGCTGGCATAATGACCTTGAATGGGGCACTCCAAGTTCCTTTTCTGGCATTGCAGTTGTAGATATTTCATGTTATTATATTTTTGGCGAAACTACATCAAGAGTCCTTTAACTTAATTTAAGTTTTAAATATGTCATTTATCTTTTCGTCTTGTCAAGTTAGTCTTTTATCTTTAAAAATGTTTACAATGCTAAACCAACTTTCATTCTTAGTCCACTTTTGTTACAAATTTGTGTACGTAATGAATGTTTCATCGCTCAGCACCACCAATTAGACCCTTGTTGACTACAACAAGGTCATAATCTTGGATAAAAACAAAAAATAAATCATGTTCATTTTGATGGATTAGATATTGTAATAGACCTTATGATGTTTAAATAAATCATATTGAATGGTGAAGTAAGACTTTTGGAAACATACATAAATGAAATGTTTAGTCCAACATTGTTTTTAGACTAAAGTAACAAACTTGACATTAAAAAATGACTAACTTAACATGAAATAAAGATAAAGGATCAGTTTGAAACTTTAAATTAAGTTGAAGGACCCTTGATATAGTTTTGTCTATATGCTTTTTTATACATTTCATGTATTCTACTTCACTTTGCTTCAGCGATGTCTAAATTGTCGTGGTTTTGCAGGCATTACTGTGCTTTGTAGGGGTGCTGATAATTGCAGCAATCCTTCTGTTAAAAAAATCGTCGCCCCTCTATTTTTAATTCAAATATGAAGGTGAAAATTGAGAAGCAAAAACATTTGAAAGCGGCATATCAGAAACAATTGGACATAAGTATATAAAACAACTTCAAAATAGGTGAAAACAAAAGTTTGCATTTTGTTTGTGAAGGTAATCCAGTTCAAGAAATCTTTCTGCTACACCACAAGTTGAGAGACAATTATACGTTGTATGCCTTCTTTGATAATTTTTCTGATTTGATGTATATGGATCAAACAAAATTATCGTGTGTACATGAATGATGAATCACCCAAAAAATTACTATTTTTTTTAGTAACAAGTGAGATACTGAAGTGTTGTGTTCCTTATTTATTTTTTTTAAAGATTATTGGTGTTCTTTTTTTCACAATAAAAAGTGCATCGATAATTTATCTTCCAATGAACATTTACAAAATTAAAGGTTAGTACAATTTGCTACGTGCTAACTTTATATAAATTTACGATTTCCAACGAACATTTATATTCAATGTATCAAAAAAGTCAAATTTGCTTATAAATGTGATCGGAAGAAGTATATAAGAAAACTTTTACTTTTTAGATTCATTGTATTGTAAAATGAATGTAAAAGTTTTCTTATACATAGACTAGAGGGAGTATAAATTGAAATTCTCAATAAAGAAAAAAATATTGCAAGAAAGATAGATTAAAATAAAAATTGGATCCGTCTCATGAGCTTGGCTCAATTGGTTGGACACCGCATTATATATGCAGGGGGCCGGGGTTCGAACCCGGGTCATCCCACTTATCCACTTTAAGGGTGGAATTTCAAGCCGCTAGGCTACTTGACCAAAAAAATAAATAAATAAAAAAATAAAAATTGGATCCTATAGAAAAGATTAAATTTTCAAATTGTAATTCCATACTGGTTGTTCAATCAGTGATTTAAAGACATCTCAACACATGCAAAGAAGAACATTGAAATTTTGCTTATTAACTAAATATTAGTTCAGTCGCAGTATAACCTAAAATCATATAGAAGAGTTAGATATGAACAAAATAAATTTTTGTTGTGTCGTGTGAACTTAGCTCAATTAACAGAGACATTGCATTATATATGAAAGGAGGCCGGAGTTCGAATTCGGTCATTTCACTTATTCATCTTTAAGGGTGGAATTTTTATCCATACTTGACCAAAAAAAAAGTTGTGTATAAAATCAAACAATTATAAAATTACAACAAAAAACATACGATAATTGATAATTTTTAGTATTTTCTACTTTAAGTAAATCTGTATAAGCACCAATAATCAATAATAAATCTATCAAAGAAACAAAATAAGACAGTATTACAGTAAATAAAATCAGATTATACTCAAATACGATTGCTCATAAAAGCATCCATGTCACTGTTAAGAAAATTCAATGACTGTTTGCCTGTAATTGAGCATACTATCGAACAGAATCTCTGTCTCAGTATTCTCTTTGGTTTTTCTACAAGATGATAGCTGAATTTTGCATGAAACAACAATAAATTATTCGTTTACAAAAAATTTCTGAGATACTTTTGAGGGATGAATGTTTATCAAACAATAGCAGACAAAAATTATCGACTCTTAGTCATGACACCTCAAACTCAGGCCACTAATCGCACATACTTGTTTTCAACAGCAAATTTGGAGCTGGAATTTATCTGTAAGCAAAATTTTATCATAAGAAAATCAATATTATTATTAATAAAGGACAATTTTAACAGAAACACAACTCAGTAGATAGACATACCTTCTGCTCAAGCGCCTCGCTCAATTCATTTTCATTTACTACAATACCAGATTCTTGCAGTGCTTTATGGACAGCTTTTCTCAGTTTCTTCATCTTCAATCCATCAGAATGCTGCCACGAGTAAAACAATAAGCAAATTACATGCGATAGGAAAATTATATGTACAAACCAAAACTCAATAAAATTATATTTTCCGAAACTGTACTCGAGTCCACCTTAAAAGTCACTATCTCTATATGACCATACCATGTTTAAAATAACCAGATAAAGATTGCTATAGCATAGATAAATTAAGCAGAAAACAAAAAGGGATGTAATTCCAAAATTCAATGCACATACAGTTTTCAAGGCTGCTTTGATAAACTTCTTCCATTTTATTTTCTTCTCTCCTGCCTTCTCGCCCTGAATTACTTCACCATTTTCCGTATCAACTGAAGTGCCATTCTTGCATTTTTTAATAAGGCCACCCTCTAATGTTTCAAGTTTCCTCTTTTTCTTTTCTGATGAAACTTCACTCCCTGGTTTCAAGTTGTTTTGTTCAGAAGACTCTTGCAATTTTGGCTGCTCTGCATTTTTGTCATCTTTCGTTGTACCATTTGAAGCAGTGTCCACGGCATCCTTTGCATCAGGGGCAGGTTTATCCGTCTGGACTGGTGGCTTCTGCGAAGCATGGAAGGCTCGGGCTTTTGCCCCGTGTTTCTTTCCTTCAGCATGGAGAAGAAGCGCTTGCTTACTTGTAGCTTTGGTATTGCAAAGACTACAAAGCCACAAAAAAGTAGAGCATAATGAATAAACAAAACAATAAGGGTGGCAGAATATCAAAGAAAATTCTTTCTTGGCGAAAAGACTCATATCCTGCTTTTTTTATTATAAAATAGTCTCATACACTACAATATGCTGTTTTTGGCAGTTGACACTCACAATATCCACAACCTAAAAGTTTAATGCAGGTAGTGCAAAATATTTAAAGTTAAAATGTAATCAATTAAACTAAGAAAGGTATTTTGAACTCTACTAGCATGCACATTCACAAACAGACCTTGATCCAAAGGAGACTTGCAGGCTAAAAATCGGTTAAAAGTCTTAACTAATTAAAACTATATGATTAACGGCTGAAAGTATCTTATAAAACAGGAGTACACCTCAAAAAACCAATTGCTTAAAAAATAAAGGTGTGATGCCTATTATTTCACATTAAGCATATGCATTGAATCTTCCAGGCTGGTCACTACATGATTCAACCATAAGTAAAAAATGCACGTGTTGCGCATTTAACTTAGTATCCTTGAAGTTCCTAAAATAGATCTAATTATTTTATATCCTCTGTTTCCATTTACATAAAAGGTTTAGACAGTGGTCCTGTCACCTTGATGATCGCATGAAACATAAGAATTTATAGAAAAACTCAAATGCAAAGGCTAGGAAGCGTAATTCCCATCCAAACAAGATATATAGACCATGATAGTTATGTCTATCTCTTATTACTTTTTAAAAACATTGCTTCAAAAAAATTAATTAAAACATATAAGGCAGCATCTACTGACATTTACTTCATAATCTGAATAATGAATGTCACTAGAAAGTGTAATCCATAGAGTATATACCTACAGAACCACGGTGGACGTTGAGATAAACCCACATTAGTATCAACAACTGGCCTTTGTTTGCCTTCTTTGACAGGCTTGGCAGCTGCAGCATTCAAAGTTTTGCCTTGGCCTTTTGGACCATACTTTTCCTGAAAATCAAAGCAAGATAATAAGAACATAATTTATACATGATGATGATGATTGAGACATTGATAAAAGTGAAGGTACTATAAATAAGCTCACCGCTTCTGTAATACACTGTGTGTGGTTCTGAACTGTGTCTTGACCGAACATTTGGCCACAGTCAATGCACGAAAGCTGCATAGCATAATAATCAATGGAAGGATAAGCATCGATTTAACATGTGAAATGAACGTGAAATTGAATAAATAAGAACCTTGGTGGCGGAGCATGATCGGAAGTGACCGGGCAACTTGGGTTTTTTGAGGTTGTCTCCGCAATCTTCGCATTGAAACCAAACCATGTCTGTCAGATTGCTTTGTTCTGGAACTGGCGTTAACCTGATTTGGGGTTTAAGGCTTCAAGACAACAAGAGTGTGAATTGCTAGGGTTTTCTGTTGGCCCCTTTCACTTTTATCGTTGCTCTACCAATTTACCACGGAGGGCCTAAGATAACAAATCTTTACATTCTTTTTTTATTTATTGACTAAAAAAATATATTTATTTAAAAATAAAAAAAAAACTAGTTTGCCATGTCAAATTAAAAATTATTGTAAAAATATATTTATTTTGTAGTAATAAATTTGGATCATCAAAGAACATATATGTTAAAGAATATAAAAATGTAAAAGTTTATGCTCAGAAAATTAAATATATAATTTTCAAAATAATTTTTTATATTTTATATATGTGTGCATTTGTGTTTTTTATGAAATATGTGGGCAAATAGTGACATTTCTCAATCAATTTATCTTACGAAAATGCACTTTTATTAAACCAAACACACCCTAAAAAAATATTAAATAACGACAAGGTGCTAGATCCTTAATGTTGTGTATGAAAAAAAAATTGATTAAAAAACGAGAATCTTTGTTTCGTGTCCTATAGATTTCTCGACAAAGATTAATTACTCCTAAACGAAATTTTTGTTCCTATAACATTGATATTCCATAAAAATATAAAAATTATTTTAGCTTTACACCGTTTTACAATGATATTCTTCGTCTATCTTTTGAGCTTATAATATTTCTCATAAACTATTTCAAGTAGATTTTAAATTTTTTATTTTTATTTTTTTGACAATAAGTAGCTTTTAAACTTATAATCATAAAAATGATATTATTATTGACATGTGAAATATATACAAAATAATTAACTATCTCCGTAGAAAAATAGAGAGAGAAAAAATTATCACAACAAAAAATCATAAAAAAATGGTTTGTAAATTCTCAACTCACCCGGTGTTTCTTTTCTACCCTTATTTTTCTATATTTGCTTTTGGTTAAATATTTCCGAACACATTTCCCGAATTTTTATTGCTTTAAAAAAAACTTCATAATGTATTTTTCATGGTAGAAACGAAATACGAGAGGTGTGAATAGAAAATTCTAGTACAGTAGTTAAAAAAGAGCGAGGCCCACCCAACCAAGTCAAGTGGAGTTGAAAAGTTGTATCAGAAAGCAAAAGAAGCAAAGAACAGAGAGATCAGTGATTTTACAGTTTGCAATGAAACTCGCTGGAATCAAATCGGTAGACAACGCGCACGACGACTCAGTTTGGGCAGTTACATGGGCACCCGCAACCGCCACTCGACCGCCGCTTCTCCTCACCGGTTCACTTGACGAAACCGTTAGAGTATGGAAATCCGATGAACTTATCCTCGACCGCACTAACACCGGTCACTGTCTCGGCGTCGCTTCTGTTGCCGCTCATCCACTCGGCTCAATTGCAGCATCTTCTTCACTCGATAGCTTTGTTCGTGTCTTTGATGTTGATTCCAATTCCACTATCGCTACCCTTGAAG
The DNA here is from genome assembly GCA_951799995.1 of Trifolium subterraneum. Taxonomy (NCBI): domain Eukaryota; kingdom Viridiplantae; phylum Streptophyta; class Magnoliopsida; order Fabales; family Fabaceae; genus Trifolium; species Trifolium subterraneum. The sequence goes on from OX637464.1 coordinate 3,450,319, forward strand.
CTCCTCCTTCTGAAGTTTGGCAAATGCGTTTCGATCCCAAGGTAAATTATTCACACTGCATCATTTTCTCCCTTATTCACTGCAAATTCACAATGTTATGCTTTAGGAATTTCAGCGAATTCTATAATTTTGGTTGATTTTGTTGCACATAGACGTAGCGGTATTCAATTTTCCATGTTTGTGTAACAATTCTATTGTAATTGTTTTGCTGTTAAACCCTAATTTTTAGTTAACTGAACCATGCGCTTTCTTTTTTGCATTTTGGTTTTGGGTCTTTTTTTAGAATTGAAAAGAAAATAATGTTACAATATAGTACATTTTGGTTCTGTTAGAAAAGTACAATGGAAAATATCAGAACAAAAATGTCCCTTTCATTCTGTTTTGTTTACCTAATTTATCCAAGGGTATGTGTTGATGGAGAATTTTGGAGGGGAGGGGAAGATTTCTTTTTCTTTTTCTAAATTAAGGAAGCTATAAAATGTTTTTAAAAATAAATTTAGTGTTATTGAAATGTTATATAATTGTCTATCGTGTTATTCTTTCGATTTTTTTAAATCTTGAATATATACCAAAATATAGATATAGCCCTCCAAATTCCCCAATTCAAACATACCCTGTTCTTAACCAACAGCTAATATTTGCATTCTCATATAAGTGAATCTGTTTTTTATTTTCGCTTCCCACCAGTAACTTTCTAATAACGTTGTTGGGATGGGCTTAACAACTCCGAAACATATAGTAACTGGCTCATTGCCCTTAAGTAAAAGCATTTTTTGCCAATATTTTCTCATGATACTATTATTTTTACCCATGATTTCACACTTGTAGCATGCTTATTGGAATTTTCTGTTTTTTTTTTGGTCCTGCATGTGTTTCCGATTTTGCATGTTTGATGTTTAAAACCTATATCACGTGATGTTATTGGCTAATTATCCAATTTCCTTATTTGTCAGTTATCTTGATTATTAAAACCTATATCACCCACTATATTTCAAGGATGCATCCAACTAACTTAATCATGTAACCAAGTCTCAGAATATCCGATTATTCCATACAGGGGCTCGTTCAATTTCTCAGTTCTTACTGCAAGCTGCTAGAGCTATTTGATAACATGTTCTGTTGATCGCTGTTAATATGTACCCTTTCAAGTTTTGACTGTTGTAAAAATTGAGCATTTCATCAGAATGTATATCATTATGCCTTTGTCCATAAAGTAGTTGTTTAAACTCTAATCATTAAAAGTTACCAACCTTCAGGGTTCCATTCTAGCAGTTGCTGGTGGAGGTAGTGCATCAGTCAATCTTTGGGACACTTCCACGTGGCAAATTGTTGCCACCCTATCAATTCCTCGTGTAGAAGGACCCAAACCCAGCGACAAAAGTGGCAGCAAGAAATTTGTCCTATCTGTCGCATGGAGTCCTGATGGAAAACGAATTGCTTGCGGTTCAATGGATGGCACCATTTCTGTTTTTGACGTCCAACGAGCCAAATTTCTGCATCACCTTGAAGGCCACTTCATGCCTGTGCGTTCTCTTGTTTACTCTCCTTATGATCCAAGACTACTGTTTTCAGCTTCAGATGATGGTAATGTCCACATGTATGATGCTGAGGGGAAAGCCTTAATTGGAACCATGTCAGGACATGCTAGTTGGGTTTTGTGTGTGGATGTGAGCCCAGATGGGGCGGCTATTGCCACAGGTTCAAGTGATAGAACTGTTAGGCTATGGGATCTTAATATGAGGGCGTCTGTGCAGACGATGAGCAATCACACAGACCAAGTATGGGGAGTGGCATTTAGACCACCTGGAGGAAATGATGTGCGGAGCGGTCGGCTTGCTAGTGTATCAGATGATAAGAGCATATCACTGTATGACTATTCCTGATTTAGATATTATTGAATGTTGTATCTGTACTATTTGTTGAGTGATATTAACTTGTTAATGTTTTTTCTACTAATTGATTTGAAGGAAATATTTGGCTGTATGGGTACTTTGATTCTGTTTGGTTCTTAATGAATTTTTCTAGTCATTGCATTCAAAAATTGAACTTTTTGACCATGCCCCATCACTAATGGTGAACAAATTAGAAACCTTACCCTATTGACAAGTAATTATTGTTTGTACACTTAATTGTTGACCCGGAGGATCCTTGGCAGCCATTCTCTCTACTTCACCCTCTGCTGCACTGTTATCAACGGTAGGGTACAATGACGTTAACGCCGTGTGTGTTTGTGATTTTGCCCAACACAAGTTGTCTTTCTTCATGGCCATAGCAGCAGTTGTCATGTGTTAATCTCTTGATCATACATAACATTTAAATCAAAGTATCAAACAAACATCTTTTATTTAATTTTTCTTCTCATTTTGCTTAGTAGAGATTTTTTTTATGGCAACGCTTAGCAGAGATTTGAAGTTATTGGGTTGTGAAGTGTCATGGGTTGTGATAAACAACTTTAATTACAACAAATAGAAATTAACTGTTTGATAAGAAGTAGGAAGCTTTAATAACATAAGATTTACTTTTGTTACTTTAATCATTTCTCGCGCACCCTACGAATTTACCAAAATATCTTTGTTTGCTACTTAGGTAGCAGACAAAAAACATCCTACCTTTATAACGTCCGCTGCTTAAGTAGCGGACGGTATTTTAGAAAAATATCTCATTTTTATAATGTCCGTTACTTAGTAGTTGAAGGATAAAACAGAAAATGCGTAGAGTGCATGAGAAACTGATGGAATGGCAGAAGTATCTACCTAATAACATAATCAAAGAGAAGTCCATGATACATATGTTGCATCACTTGCATAATCTCAATCTCAATAAACAAAATGATGTACTAAATTCGAAAGAAAAAAATATGGAGGCATCACTTAATTAAGCCTGTTGCTGCCGCCACCGTCGACTCAGCTGAAAATTGAGTCGTGTCATGGGAAATGGTTATCGTTGGCCACTATAACTAGTTGTGGCCTCCTCATCTCTACGATCTCATGAAATGATTTGTGTGAGCATAAAAAGAATATAACGGGAAATTTTGAATTTTACGGTTTTTATGTTTTGTATTATTAAAATTTCACATTCAATGGATTAATCCAGTCAAGGTTGTCAAAATCTACTTTGTACAACTTGTTTTGTTTCAGTGGAATTTTTGAATTTTACGGTTTTTATATTTTGTATTTTAAAATTTCACATTCATTGGATTAATCCAATCAAAGTTGTCATAATCTAGTTTGTACAACTTGTATCGATTAAGTAGAATCGAAACGTACATTTAACTCGTAAATTCTATGCGTAAAAAAAACTCGTAAACTCTATGTAATATACTTTTTTTTTTTAATTTGTTTAATTTTGAACATAATATGAAATTAAAAATTTTATTTTTAAGTTAGAAATTTAAGTTTTAATATTTAAGAATATGAATTATCGAAAATATGACAAAATTAATATATTATTAATTTTCAATTCAAAATAAATTTTAAATATTAGATAATTCACACTTAATTGATTGTCTTTCATTCTCATTAGTTAAATATGACTAAAGTCATGCATTTCAATAACAAATAACACAACAATTACATGACTATCAATGTATCTTATAAAGAAAGAATATTTCTCTCATTTTTTCACTTATTAAATATGTTTTTTTGAATCATGCATGTCATGTGAGGTTGAAATATTATATACGATGATTGAAATACAAAGTGATTATATATATTTTAACCCCTATTGTTTTATTTTATTTTTACAAAATCCCTATTATACTATGTATTGTTTTTTCTATTGGCAATATTTATGTATCTATTATTTATCAAAAAACTTATTATATTTAAATATCCACAAATATATTTAAGTGTCCACAAATCTTAGCTCAAATGGAAGAATTCTCGAAATTATTAAGTCGGACGTCGTTTCTTCTATCTACCAAAAAAATCTTATTATATTTAAATATCGCAAAAGATGTTGCAATATTATATTATTTTATCAAAATATAATTAATTTTTTGATAAAAAAAATATATTTACTTATTTTTTTTGTTTCTCACTTTTTCCATCTATCCTTTTTGCATTGTTTTGTTTTTATTATTTTTTCCGCACACGTACATAAAAATATACGGGACATTGTTGGGAATACACAAGTACTACAAACTATTATCGGTCCAACTCTCCATTTGTTCACATGTTTCCTTTTATAAACAAACAAAAAAAAATCTCTTTTTAGGATATTGAAGTATTTAGCCTATATATACACCAGATGATCAATTAGTCAACATGAATTCTTGCTTGTAAAAACAAAGAGAATATACTATTGTAAAAAATAAGTACAGTATAAATAAATGTTATTCTTATAATTGTTAACATATATCATACTATTATAAAAAATAAAATTAAGTGTCTCTATATATTATTTATTACTAATGATAAAATTGAACTTTTGAATTGATTAAAAAAATTAGTTTTTGAATCGTTTTGTGAAAATATGCGAGTTTAAGTAACTTTATTAATTTTATAGCGAGTTAATCGTGTAAACTTATTTTTACTTTCGATTTTACTCAAAATACTGTTAAATTTGAATCCAATGACTAAAATTGGTTCAACTGAGACTCTCACTATGGTTGCCAAGATCCATTCTTATAAATTGTAGTGTTGACATGTGTCAATAGTAAATGGTTATGTGAAAATAAGGTGGTTGTAAATGAAGTTTTTTAGTTACACGTTTCCCAAGGTACAAGACAGACGGATGGATAATCACATAATCATATTATATTGTAGCCCTTTAATTTAATAAAACCGATATTTTATCAAATCAATATGTCTCTTATTGTGGTTTTATTGTGTTATTAGTTTTATTCTATTATTATAGTTGCTCTTAATATCTTAAGGTATTGTTTGGAAAAGTGTATTTCCATTGTTTGGTTTACTGTAAGAGAGTAAGGAAAGGTTTAAAATAGGTGAGTCCTATGTCTGAAAACTTTCTCTCCAAGATTGAACGGAAAGCACAAAATGGAGCATCAAATTGGTAAAATCACCAAAATACCCTTGGTTTTATTTATTTATGGATTTGCTTTTAGACATACCTATTCTAATTAGTAATTATAGATGACGGCTAATGCTACGGTGGACCACCTACACAAGTGGTCCACCGTGTACAAGTGATCTACCGAATATGAATTTTACAAAATTTACCGTTGGATTGAAAGTTTATATCATATAACTCATCCATAAATTTTTTAATTTTTTTTTAAATCATTTGATATGTTATTGAAACCCATCAAGATTTATGTTATTTAATCAACCGTTAATCTTGACGTGTCTCAATAACATATCAAATGATTTTCAATTTTTCTAAATTTTTCTATGGATGATCTATATGATTTAAACTTTTAATTCAACGGTGAATTTTGTAAAATTCGTATTCGTTATAGTGTTATTCGTGACTGGTCAACCATGGACCACTTGATGAAGTGGTTCATATCAGAATTACCTATTGATGACATGTGCTAGTATTTTTATACCGTCAACTTCTTTTTCTTTTTTACGCATACCATTATTTATAACACTACCACATAAGTAATATACCAAAAAAATAATATATATATATATATATATATATATATATGATGTTAATAAAAGGGTATCTATGTAATTTAACAAATATACATCTTTCTTTCCTTTCATTTTCTTTTCACTTTCTTTATACCAAACAACTAAATTATTATCTTACTGTCCACTCACATTCTACCAACTTTCTTTCCTTCAACAATCATTCCTCTTACTTTCTTTCCTTCTACTTTCTTTTTGCATCCAAACAAAGCCTAAAAGTTATTTGAATCAGCGCATTATGTTTGTTAATCTATACTATACTAAAAGTTGCTTAGGTTTTTAGTTATTAGGGTTTTCCCTAGGTTTAACGTACCTAACCCTAATCCACCATGGCCAATTGATTTTAGTCAAGTGTTTGGTTTCAATCTACTTGGCTATGAACATATCATAAGTGACACTTGGTGATATCAAGCACGCAGATTATTTGATCATCCTTCATCTCTCTACCCTCAACAACTCTCAATCTCTTTCATTTTATTTCTGGTTTCAATTATCATCTCTAAATTTCTCTCATCTCCCTTTTGTTGCTCTTTTCACCAAATTCATCTCAAATTTTTTTAATCCATTGAAATATAAATTAAAGCTGGCAATCTCTCATCTAGCGCCTCCCTTTTCCTCTCCGCCGCCACCCTCTCCGGCCGAAACTCAGTCACCACCGCAGACCACCGACTACGGTACACTTTTTTTACCTTTTCTCTGTCTCTCTCGTGTTATCCCTCTCTCTCTCTCTCTCTCTCTCTCTCTCTCTC
>OX637464.1:4056864-4239341 GCA_951799995.1 Trifolium subterraneum
GAAAGCACTAGTCTGCCAAGTCCTTCTACTTCAAACTTGAATCAAGGAAGAACTAGAAGACCACCATATTGGCATGATGATTATGACACTACAATAGATGAAGAAGAATTGATAGATGAAGATGCTATGAATCTGGTAATATTTGGCCCTTGTGTTCATGAGGATCCAATTAAATTTGAAGAAGCTGTCAAAAGTCAAACCTGGAGAACAGCTATGAATCATGAAATTGAAGCCATTGAAAGAAACAACACCTGGGAATTAACTGATCTGTCTGCAGGAGCCAAAGTAATTGGAGTAAAGTGGATTTACAAAACAAAACTAAATGAAAAGGGAGAGATTAAGAAGTTTAAAGCCAGACTTGTAGCCAAATGATATGCTCAAAGGTATGGAACAGACTACAAAGAAGTGTTTGCACCAGTTGCAAAATGGGACACAATCAGATGCATATTAGCAATTGCAGCTGTAAAGAGGTGGAATGTGTTTCAATTAGATGTGAAAATGTGAAAAGTGCATTTCTGCATGGAGAATTGAATTAAACAGTGTATGTAGAGCAACCAATTGGCTATGTCAAGAAAGGAAGTGAAAGCAAGGTATACAGGCTCAACAAAGCCTTGTATGGTTTGAAACAAGCCCCAAGGGCTTGGTATAGCAAAATTGAACAATACTTTGTCAAGGAAGGTTTTGAAAAATGCCCTCATGAGCATACATTGTTTGTCAAGAAGAAGAATGACAAAGATATTTTGATAATTAGCCTCTATATGGATGATTTGATTTTTACAGGCAATAACAATAGCATGGTCAAAGATTTTAAAGAATCTATGATGAAGACTTGGGAAAAATGAGGCACTTTCTTGGCATTGAAGTAATTCAAAATGAGCAAGGGATTTTCTTATGTCAACAAAGGTATGCTAAAGATGTTTTAGAAAGGTTCAATATGGACAAAAGCAATGTTGTAAGCAGCCCTATTGTAACTGTAACTAAGCTCTCAAAACATGATAAAAGTGAAGAAGTTAATCCAACTCAGTTCAAGCAAATTGTTGGAAGTCTGATGTATTTGACTGCCACCAGACCAGATGTGATGTTTGTTGTACACATGATAGCTAGATTCATGGAACATCCTCTTGAAACACACATGATAGCTGCAAAGAGAATTCTGAGATACATTAGAGGTACAATAGAATATGGAGTGCTGTACAGAAATGGATACAAAGCTGAACTTGTTGCCTACTCAGACAGTGACTATGGTGGTGATAGTGATGACAGAAAAAGCACATCTGGATATGTATTTGTGCTTGGACCAAGAGTTGTGTCTTGGTCATCAAGGAAGCAACCTATTGTTACTTTATCTACTACTGAGGCAGAGTTTATAGCTGCAGCTTATTGTGTATGTCAAGGAATTTGGCTTAAGAGAATTCTTGAAAACTTAGGCCTAGAACAGAAGCAGTGCTTGGATGTGTTCTGTGACAACAACTCAACTATCAAATTGAGCAAAAATCCTGTACTTCATGGGAGAAGCAAGCATATAGACATCAGGTTCCATTTTCTGAGGAATCTAAGTGGAGAAGGCATGATAGAATTAAAGCATTGCACCTCTCAAAATCAATTGGCAGACATAATGACAAAAGCTTTGAAATTGGAAGCATTTGAAAGGCTAAGAGAAAGACTAGGAGTATGCAGCAGTTCAGATTTGAAATAGATGTATTTTTGTAAACTAGTTGTATGCAAAACCAGTTTAAGGGAGGGATTGTTGTATATAAGCTTGTCAAAACTGTTTCGTGCGTTGCAAGCAAAACAATTAGTTAGTTAGTTAGTTAGTTAGTTAGTTAGAAAGGTTGTTAGCTTGTTACTTGTTGAATAAGTTTAGGGATTTCTGTTAGACTTAGCTATATAAATAGCATGACATTGTATGTGTAAAAGTACTTGATTGAATGATAAGCATACGTTTAGCCAACATTATCGAGCCTAAAACTAAAAATTGCTATAATAATAGAATTAAAATTAGGAGAAGCCTACTTTATCCCTTCATAATTTAAGGATATTTATCCATCAACCAATGAGAACAAACCACGAATTTGCATTTGTAACAAACTTTTTGATTTGCATGTAAATTTACATATGATTTGTTCTCATTAGTTGATAGGTAAATGTTTTGAATAACTTTTTAAGTGTTCATCAACGGAGAATAATATTTCTAAAAGAGACTAATAAACTAAACTAATCTAAAATAACAAACTTCTTCATTGATTTTTTGGTTGATCATTACATTCCACAATGTCTTTATTTATAACATTGGTACCCTACTAGAACCTTTTAAAAGCATGACTCATAACCTAAAATTGATCTAACGAAACTTGGGCCTATTCTATTGGGCCCTAACATTAATTCATTACATTCTCATCAATGGGTAAAATTAAGGTCCTCAATAACTGTAAAAATAATAATAATTAGAGTTCCTCAATAATTCAATTACGTAATAAATTTTTAAGAATAATAGAGAACCAAATTTAATTTGTCTGATTAATGTGTATGATATTGTTCCAATTAGAGGTAGTTACGGTCTGGGTTGTTTTGTCATATAGTGTCCGTGTGACTTGGGTTGGGCCATACATTTAAAGCTCAAAACAAAGTGTTGCTGTGATAGATAAAGACCTCTCATTGACGATGAATGAATGAATGAAGCTCATGAAAATGAAAGCATGGAGACATGAATCATGATCAACATTATATGATCTCCAATGCAAGAAAACTAATGTTGGATCTTTTTTACGTGTGATATATTAGAAATTACCAACATAAAATTTACTAATTGATTGACAAGAAAAATAATTAGAATAAATTAGTAGTTTGAAAATAATAGTCACTTTTTGAAGCTTCCATTGAATATATCCAATATCACTTTTTGATGTGTTTATATATTGATTGAAACTTTGGCATATTCATTCATTCAACTACCAAGATTTATCTAACGTTGGCATATGATATCTATCTCTCATCACTTTTTGGAACTAAAAAAATTAGTTGTCATGTGATTTAGACTTTTCCGTAAATTAAAGTGAAGTTTTATTTTTATTTTTATCAAGAATAAAATACTTCAATCAACATGCATGATATAGTAACATTTTATTTCTTTCTAAGATAACTTAAAAATCCATTTTGTGCTTCATTTTATTTTCTCTTTCTAATTTTGAGTTTCACTTCGGTTTGTTGATGTCAATATTAATTGTATTTTCTACTTATGGAATTGAATGAAATTGATACGTGATAACTAGTATTATTACTAGTACGTAGTTACTAGATTTGTAGCATGTCGACAAGTTTCTCGTGACCATGAAAATAAAAAGTAAACAAAAACTGTATACCAAATAATCGTGATCTCAGAAGAGAAAATGAAAATGATAATATTCATTAAAAAGCAAGAGAGAAAACGATGTATTTTTGTTTGCTTATTGAAAATTGAACATAATTAACAATGGGATAAAACACGTGTAATTATAGAAGTTGGTGGAGTTTATATGTACACAAGGTGCGTGGCAGTTGATTAACATTCGTACAAACAGATAAATATTTTTTTAATCTAATATAAATAATTAAAACGATTTAATCGGTATGCTCAAATTTCACATCTTGTTTTTACATAATGTTTTATGAAGTTTTTTACATTTGATGTAATTCATTCTTACCCAACTAATTTGTAGAGTTAAATGTGTCACACTTTATAAATTTCATTCGGACGAAACTTATGTACAGTTTCATTTATACAACTTTTACTGTACTAGATATATGAGTTAGTTATTTTAATTTAAAAGCAATTTTTTTTTAATTAAAATAAAATGAAAAACTATCTTTTTGTGAGAGAAATAACAAAAAATGCATCTAAAGAAATGATATAACTTTTTTCCATTTCAATATAGATCTAATTTTTATTTAGAATAACACTTGGTATGTTTTCTAAATTTTTTGTTATATTAATTAGTTTTTTATTTTTTATTTTTTTATTGAGATGCAATATATTTTCTACAAGTCAGAATCAATTTTACACGTCTATAATTAATTCCGACTGTTCTACGATTAAAAAACCAAACATGCACTAAGTCAATTTCACAGCATTATGAGTCAACTTCCCAACAATTGAACGATGTCTATACATGTTTTTATCGAAAAATAAATAAACTATAAATAAGATAGATAAACTACAAATAAGAGAAAATATAATAAATATGATCATCATCATAAAAATAAAAATAAGATATTATTATAAAAATAAAATAAAAATAAGATGAGGTAGTAAGTACTTGCATCACACGTGATAAGGTGTGGCGCCAGATTTTTCCATTTCCCTTTCTTCATTTCTTCTCTGTCTTCTCTGTCTTGTGTAGTGTTGTAGTAACTCTCTCTCTCTCTCTCTTCTGTTTCTCATCATTCAAATTTTCTTATTTTATTTTTCACACTCTTTCTAATTATTATTATTATATTTATTTATTATTATATTATTATTACTACTACTCTGGCGTTTTCTGAAGAAGCTGTGTGTCACTGAGATCTGATAACAGCGGTTTCTCAAGGTTTTCAGTTTCCAACTAAACTTACTGTTTTTACATGCATGTTATTGCTTTCTGGGTTGCTCAAATTTTCAGAACAAGCTTTATCTGATCATGATTATGTACTTTTTTTTTTGCTTAATTAGTTATTGTTTTTGCTTCTAGTTTATTGTTTTGTGTTCAATTTGGTTTTTGGGTATGCTTGAATTTGAGACATTGAGCTGAAAAATTGGATCTTTTTTTCTTCCTATTTATATGGGCATTGGTCTATTTCCAATCTGATAAAGTTCATTTGGTAACTAAATAGTACTATTTATTCCATTTTAATTGTGAATTTAGAATGCTAAGTTTGTTTAATTGATATTGATGTTTTGAATTTTTGGGGTTTTGATGAGTTAAGATTTAAGGGCTTTTGTGTTTTAGGGATTGGAATTTATTTCATTTTTTTTTTAACTCAAAGGATTGAAAATTTGGAATAGTTAAAGCAACAAAAAAGTGACATGACCAGGTTTCAAGCTGTTATTTTATTAGCTTTTTAGGTTAAAATATTGTTCTTAATTGTTGATGTTTTTTGTGGACAAGATTATTATAGCAACTTGACTTAATTTGACTGAAAAGAAACCACTTGTTACTATTCCATTTTTTTTATTTAGCATTGAAAAGTGTACTTATGAAGGATCATGTTGCTAGTGATTTAGTTTTGAATTGATTCTCAGTTCTTAACTGAATAAATTGACTTTTCTTTCATCGTCCGTAGGTAGTGTATAATGAATATTGTTGTCTATCATATGGTTATTCTTGCTTCAAAACTTCATGATTGTGATTATGTAAAAAGGTGTTGATTTTGGTTACTTTTTGATTTCTGAAGCATATTTATTTGTTCACCAGAATCATGAGCCAAGATACACGGATTGTTAACAAGGCTGGTCAATGAAGAACTCATAATGAGTGGGGCAGGGTGGAATCACAGTCCATGGGCACCCCTGACAAGAAGATAACTGATCTTGTTGATGTAGTTAGGTCCTGGATCCCTCGAAGGGTTGAGCCACCAAATGTGTCGAGGGATTTTTGGATGCCAGATCAAAGTTGTAGGGTATGCTACGATTGTGATTCACAGTTCACAGTATTCAACCGCAGGCATCACTGTCGAATCTGTGGTCGAGTTTTTTGTGCAAAATGCACTGCCAATTTTATTCCTGCATCTCCACATGAGGCAAATAACGGTCGCGGAGATTCGGAAAGGATTAGGGTCTGTAACTATTGCTTTAAGCCATGGGAGGAGGGAGTAGGAGCTGTTGATAGTGCCACTCCCTCAGCCACCCCTCTTCTCAGTCCTTCACCATCTTCAACAAGCTTGGTCAGCTCTAAGTCCAGTAGCAGCAGCACTGCCGGTTCAGTTCCATATTCAACCGGGTCTTATCAGTGTGTGTCTTGTAGTCCACATCAATCTTCCCAAATGAATCCGATAACAGACGAGCAAGAAAATTTAAATTCAGGGATGAGTACTAATCCCTCTGAGGCTGCAGAGAATTTGAATTCTAACCAAAATGGCTATTGCTTCAACGGGTATGTCTTTCTTTGAGGGTTTATTTTTGGTAATTGAGACAGAGTTCTTGCCTAATGATAATCTTATTTTGCAATGATGAATGATGTTCTTGCAAATACGTGATTTTGCATGTCTGCAGATATGGGGTGTGAATGGTTTGTAGAGAAAATGGGGTGTATAGATAAGACCCTCTTTTGCATTAGTTCTGAATCTCATTTGTAAACTCTGACTTTTAGGCTTTGTATGCGCGTTGGTTTTTGGAGGTGAGGGGAGGACTTATTTTTCTATTTTAAATTAAGAACACGAGAAAGAAGAACATGATAAATGATCACATAATACTTCAATCACACTTGGATCATTTTATAGTGTTCTTAATTTAAATAAGAAAAATAAGCCCTTCCCTCACTCACTTCCCCTCCAAAAACCAACTCACAAACAAAGCCTTAGAAATAGATATTTGCCTAATGCGCCAAACTATGATGGCCGACTCTGTTGTTCTGATTTCTGATCAGCCCCCCCCCCCCCCTCCTCCTGTTCTTACTGTTATTATATGTTTATTCTTTTGAACCAGGAGTGACGATGAGGATGACGATTATGGTGTTTACCATTCTGACGCAGAATCAAGGCATTATTCTCGCGTCAATGACTATGATGATCTAGTTAACATTCAAGGGATTGACCGTGTCTATGGACCACATATAATGCATTCTGATGGAGCCAACATCCAAGAAAGAAGCTCGAGTTGCCTATCGCCAGCGCTGAATCTTGAGTTAGATGGTGCAGATGGAATTCAAACACCACAAAAAGAAGCTGATGAGCATGATCCTACAGATGAATGTCAAACATCTCCCTATCAGGAGGAGGCTAATAATATGGAGCCTGTGGATTTTGAGAGTAATGGGCTGCTGTGGCTACCTCCTGAGCCGGAGGATGAAGAGGATGATAGAGAAGCTGTTCTTTTTGATGATGATGATGATGATGAAGATGTAGGTAGTACCGGAGAATGGGGATATCAACGATCCTCGAATAGCTTTGGTGCTGGAGACTTTCGCAGCAGAGATAAGTCAGGTGAGAATAACAAGAAGGCCATGAAGAATGTTGTGGAAGGACATTTTAGAGCTCTAGTAGCTCAGCTTTTGCAGGTGGAAAGCCTAACTGTTGACGACGATGGCAAAGAGAGTTGGTTGGATATAATTACCTCTTTGTCTTGGGAAGCTGCTACCCTTCTGAAGCCTGATATGAGCAGGGGTGGAGGTATGGATCCTGGTGGGTATGTAAAGGTTAAATGCATAGCTTGTGGGCATCGAAATGAAAGGTATGGATAGCTGACCCTTGACCGCGGAAAAATAGTATGGATTAATGTATTAACCTGTATGCTTCTCAAGCTTGTATTTTGATATGCTGTTTCATTTTGATCTTTTGTTACTGATAACTTGCCTTGCTTTGATTCCTTCCATAGTTTTCCCTGCATTAAAGAAAAACAATATGACAAAAAGTATGACCCCTGATAGGCCCACTATGAATATTAGGCCCATAATGTTCACATCAGAAAGAATAGAAAGAAAAGAGAGGGGAATGAGCCTAATCCAGGATTTAGGCAAGTAATAGAAAGTGGCGTGGAAAGAGAGGAGGGAAGGTAGACACAACATTATGGAAAAGGATCCATTTTTTTGGAGTAGATGGGTGATTCCATTATATTGAAGGGCACTTGATTGATTTTATATCTTCTTTTTAATCTTACTCTACTACCCTTATTGTTTGTCATATGCATTCTGGTGGAAATGATCCTTCCCTCCTTAAAATATCCGTTAAGAAAAAGTTAATATAACTGCCTATATAGTATAATTTTATGCATCATATGTATGTTTATGTGTGTAAGTCCATTATGCTTATTTGAGGGATAGATTGCTGGGTATATAGCAATCTGAGGATGTTATAGAGTACACAGGTAAGTCGTAACTGGTGCAAGTCTGTTTTCTTTATAATAACACAAACTTGGTGTTTGAAAATGCGGGTGAGTGGAAAAGTGTGTTATCTGATCCATATGATTCTCGTTTCGAGAGAAGGCTTTATACTTGTCATTTCTTATTTCTGTCTATATAATCTTGATGTTCTAATTTCTATTTCCAGCATGGTGGTTAAAGGCATAGTTTGTAAGAAAAATGTGGCTCATCGGCGAATGACATCAAAAATTGACAAACCACATTTTCTAATACTTGGAGGTGCTTTGGAGTATCAGCGTGTTTCTAACCAGTTATCGAGTGTTGATACATTGTTACAGCAGGTTCTCCACCAGTTTCAGCTCTTTGAAATTAATGATTATATACTAAATAAATATGCACACTCTAACTTGGGGGCTTACATTGGAATAAATTTCCTTCGGATATGATATTTATTATCTGACCCGGCCAAATCAGAGATAACCTTGGCTGTCATTTTTTTTACATCCATAATATTATTAACAGTTCTGAATTTCATGATTTTATTACTCTTCCCCAGGAGATGGACCATTTGAAGATGGCAGTTACGAAGATTGCTTCTCATAAACCCAATGTTCTTTTGGTAGAGAAGTCAGTTTCTCGTTATGCTCAAGAATACCTTCTCGCTAAAGACATATCTCTTGTTCTCAATATTAAAAGGCCACTTTTAGAACGTATTGCCCGTTGTACCGGGGCACAGATTTTCCCTTCAATTGATCATTTGACCTCTCCAAAACTGGGTTACTGTGAAACGTTTCACGTCGACAAATTTTTTGAGGAGCATGGCAGTGCTGGACAAGGTGGGAAAAAATCAACAAAGACTTTAATGTTCTTTGAGGATTGCCCCAAACCGCTGGGTTGCACTGTAAGTTCTATAACCTGACATTTTTTGTGACATGAAAATCAGTGACAGCACATACACATATATTGTTGCACATAGTCTGAGTCCTCTATCTCTGTTATTATCATGTATCCCAAACTTTAAGTTGATACATTTGTTACTAATATTTTCTTATTTTCTAACAGTATACTGCTGCTGTAATTTGTATTTCCTATTCTTTTTTAACCTAGCTAGGGTCTTTATTTGACATAATTGACACAAAATAATAAGTTATAAAGAAAAGTCGAGTTGTTCTTTTGGTCCACTTTTTCCAGTGTTTATTGATCGTGTGTATTTTTTATGTTTTACTTTGAAGATCTTGCTCAAAGGCTCTAATGGGGATGAGTTGAAGAAGGTGAAACATGTAGTCCAATATGGAGTTTTTGCAGCCTATCATTTGGCGTTGGAAACATCTTTTCTGGCAGATGAAGGTGCTTCACCCCTAGAGCTTCCCTTGAAATCTCCCATAACCGTTGCACTACCTGATAAACCATCTAGTATTGTAAAATCCATTTCAACTATCCCTGGATTTTCTGTTGTCACCGGTAGAGGGCATCAGGGAGCTGAAACTAATAAAGAAGTACCAAAATGTAATGATGGCTTCAAGACACATAGAACCTCATCTAGCTGCAGTGAATCCATGGAAAGACTGGCGGGTGAATCAATCCACATGCACGAGATTTCTGGAGATGTCACCCAACTAGCTCAGGATATGTCATCTTCCCACTGCAATAGTTTCCTCACAAATACTGCTTTTGAGAAGGATGGCAAAGAACGTCCGAAGGAATCTTTACATTATAGACAAGATGAGGGAACAAAGACCATGATACGCGCTGATCTTATTTCAGATTTCTTTGGTTCCTTTGAGCCTTCTGGGAGAGATGGCAATAACCACATCAAAGCTGTAGCATTGGCTTCAAATCAAGGAGCAGGTCCTGAGTCACCTATTGTAAGACATGACGATGACAATAATAATAATAATTTTGATAATGACATGATACATTCAAAAGAAGATTTTCCTCCCTCAACTTCCGACCATCAGAGTATTTTGGTCTTCTTATCAACACGTTGTGTATGGAAAGGAACTGTTTGTGAAAGATCCCATCTTGTGAGAATTAAATACTATGGAAGCTCTGATAAGCCTCTGGGTCGATTTTTGAGAGATCAACTATTTGATCAGGTATTCGTTCTTCCATGTCACTTGTTTTTCAAATAAATTTTATCTCCGATTGCTATCTTGTGACTTCAAAACTCAAACAAGATTAATATTTCCATTTTAGAGTTACACTTGCCGCTCATGTGAAATGCCACCGGAAGCTCATGTTCATTGTTATACTCATCGGCAAGGGAGCCTGACAATTTCTGTGAAGAAACTATCGGAGTTTCCTTTACCAGGGGAAAGGGAAGGTAAAATCTGGATGTGGCACAGGTGCCTCAAATGTCCTCGTGTAAATGGTTTTCCTCCTGCCACACGGAGAGTAGTTATGTCTGATGCTGCTTGGGGCCTATCTTTTGGTAAATTTTTGGAGCTGAGTTTCTCAAATCATGCAGCAGCAAGCAGGGTTGCAAATTGTGGTCACTCTCTCCACAGAGACTGTTTAAGATTCTATGGGTATGCTTTTCTCCTCATAAATTACATGTATGGTAAATGGGGTGTGGTTGAATAGTATAATGAGCAAAAACTATACTGAACTTGAAACTCTTACAAAGTTGGTGCTTTTGTTTAATCAGTTACAAAAAATTGTCTTTACCAGTAAGGTGTGATGGTTGAACTGCCTCCTCACATAGGATTGTGAAGCATTTCAAATACCTAGGCTCCAATTCAGATGGAAGTTACATCCAACATTTGTTTGTCTTCTTGAATCATTTTTTTTCCTGTGTGCAGATTTGGGAAGATGGTGGCCTGCTTTCGCTATGCTTCAATTGACCTTCATTCTGTTTATCTTCCCCCATCTAAACTGGAATTCAACTATGATAGTCAGGACTGGCTACAGAATGAAGCAGATGAGGTCGATAAGCTACTCTTAGTTGAGATATTAGATATAGCACTCACTTTTGAGTCTTTCTGTATTCACGAGATTGTTGATCTTGTCCAGCAGGTACGTAACAAGGCTGAAATACTGTTTAGTGAAGTGTGCAACGCTCTAAATCAAATTTCAAGAAGGGGAAATGCAGTGACAGATTTTAAGCATCTGATTGCTGAACTTGAAGGAATGCTGCAGAAAGAGAAAGAAGAATCTGAGGTAGGTGATTTGAGTTGTTGTGATTCATTGCTCCTTCGTCAACTGTTCTCAAGATGCCTTCCTCTTCTCAAAAGAAAGAGTTTCCAAATGAACAGAATTGAAGTTTTAGACTGCACTCTTGTTCTTTCTAGTCCTTGGTCCTCTGCATACTTACTAGATTAATTGTTAAACAAATTGGGTTCATTTAAATTTTGTTGATTTTCCTTGCTTGGTAAGAGTTGATTGCTCATTAATAATTGATTCTCTGTTGTAATGTTGAATATCTAGGACTTGTTACAAAAGTTTCTGCATAAAGAGGCCAAAGCTGGTGGGCTCGTGGTTGATGTTCTAGAGCTTTGTAAATTGCACCGGCATATTCTTATTCTTTCTTATGTATGGGACCAGCGCCTGATATATGCATCCAATCAGAGTAAAAAATTTCTTTCAGAAGATTCAAGGCACTCCTATCAGAAAGAGAAATCCATTGGTTCTAAGGAAAAGGTTGTTGAGACAGATGTGGTCACTAGGCCTACAAGAGGCCGTAGCAGTTCTGATTTCTTTCATTTGGAAACAAAAGCTGATGGAAATCTTGATTTAGAAACCACTAGCCACCTTAGCCAGTCTGGTGAAGTGATCAAAGGTGAAGACAAGGGTAAAGACACAGGTCATGGTAAATTCGATCCTTCTCTCTCTCCTGGCGCAAGTATCAATGATAAACCTAACTGCTCAGAGTTTGGAGGAGCTGCACGGAGGAGGACTTCATCTGAGGGCGGATCTCGTAATTTGGCCAATTTATCTGATACCCTGGATGCAGCATGGACAGGTGAAACTCACCCGACAAATATACTATACAAAGAAAATGGTTATAGAGATCCTGATGTGGAAGCTGTGACAGTTCATTCACCTACGGCAACAGTTATTGCAAAATCAAATCCTGATAATTATACTGCTGATATAGGTGGGATTGAAACAGGAGACACTCATGACTCTAAATTGCATTCCAAAGGACTTGATACTAGATGGACTGGGATGCCTTTTGCTAACTCATGTTCAGTGAACAAAACTTCTGCCTTCAATACACAGAAGCTTGTTGATTACAACTTTGTCCACATTTTATCATTTCGAGAGTTGGACCGCCAGACTGGTGCTAGACTGCTTCTTCCTGCTGGAATTAATGATACCATAGTGCCTGTCTATGACGATGAACCCACTAGTGTTATAGCACATGCGCTTGTATCAAAAGATTATTATATCCAGATGACAGAATCTGATAGACCTAAAGACAGTTTAGAAAGTTCAGTTTCATTGCCACTATTTGATTCGACAAGCCTACTTTCTTTCAACTCTTTGGACGAGACTATTACTAACAGCTACAGAAGTTTTGGATCGTCTGAAGAGAGCATGACATTATCCACTTCTGGGTCTCGGATGGTTGGGGATTCACTCCTGTATTCAAAGGATTTTCATGCAAGGGTTTCTTTTAATGATGACAGTTCCCTTGGAAAAGTGAAGTATACCGTAACTTGCTACTATGCAAAGAGATTTGAGGCTCTAAGAAGAACATGCTGCCCTACCGAGCTAGATTTTGTGCGGTCCCTTAGTCGTTGTAAGAAGTGGGGGGCTCAAGGAGGAAAGAGCAATGTTTTCTTTGCAAAAACCTTGGATGACAGATTTGTTGTCAAGCAGGTCACAAAGACAGAGCTTGAATCATTTATCAAGTTTGCACCAGCTTATTTTAAATATTTATGTGAGTCAATCAGTACTGGAAGCCCAACTTGTCTAGCAAAGATCTTGGGTATTTATCAGGTACTTTTTGTTAAATTAACCTATGTTCTGATGGCATATAGAATATTTACTGATCATTAAGTTATCCAAATATTTTTTGTCAGATTCATGTTCCATCCTATATTTTAGAAACTGTCACATAAAGAAAAAAAATTATGCAACCAAATAAATGGTTTCATCATAGATTTCGGTTGAATCTTTCTGCTGATACAGCTTTCCTAGTCTAAAATATTGATACATTCTCATTGGATGTGATGGTATGTCTTTATTTTCTTTAAAGGTAACATCAAAGCACCTCAAAGGAGGTAAGGAAACAAAAATGGATGTTTTGGTTATGGAAAATCTTCTCTATCGGCGTAACATTAGAAGGCTTTATGACCTTAAAGGTTCTTCTCGATCAAGGTACAATCCGGATACAAGTGGGAGCAATAAAGTTCTGCTTGATCAGAATCTCATTGAAGCTATGCCAACCTCTCCGATATTTGTTGGGAACAAGGCAAAGCGGCTTCTTGAGAGGGCTGTGTGGAATGATACTGCATTCCTTGCTGTAAGTCTGATTGCCCTTCTTAATTTCATGCTTTACCCTAGTTGTACCTTCATGTGTTTTTTTGCATTCAATTTCCTTTCCCTTTTTTTCCTTTAATTGTGATGTTAGAAACGAAAACTTGTACATGAGTTATAGTATCCCACCTCTATATATATTTTTTAACTGTCAAGTGAAAACAAAGTATAGCTAAAACTAGTTTGGCCATCATCCATATGTAGGATTTATCTAGTGAGTATGAGAGTACATGATTTATTTTTTTGGGTCTTTAGACGAAGTGACAACTGCCATATGAAATTGCAACTCGCACAAAACTTCAAGGTCTCGAGTTCGAAACCGGGTGAAGATGTCCAGCTGAACAATATCAGTATTTGTCAGCTGAGCTAGGCCTTACCGCGAGTACTTGATTTTGAATCATACAACCAGACATACATAAATTAAACCTAGTCATAATCTTTCATTTATGCTTTATCCCTAGATATGTTTTTTATGTGTTTATGTTCATTGAACTCATTCTTACATAAAGCAATCTCTAGTATTTATATTTTCTTTAGCTGATTTAATATTGTGTGCATATTTGCAGTCAATATATGTGATGGACTACTCATTGCTGGTTGGTGTGGACGAGGAAAAGCATGAGCTAGTTTTAGGAATCATTGATTTTATGAGGCAATATACATGGGACAAACACCTTGAAACTTGGGTGAAAACCTCAGGCATACTTGGTGGACCCAAGAATACTTCTCCAACTGTTATATCACCACAACAGTACAAGAAACGGTTCAGGAAAGCTATGAGCTTATATTTTCTTATGGTGCCAGATCAATGGTCTCCTCCTAGCTTACAAACCAGTGAGTCTCAATCTGATCTTTGTGATGAAAATTCATGAGGTGGGGCCAATTTGATTAATATGTTCAATGTTTATATATTGTAAATGTTAAGATAAAGATTACAGCTTCTATTCATGTCTGTTCTCTTTTTCTTTATACCCTAAATATATGTCTGCTGCATAGTATTAAGTGATAAATGCAGGTGTAAATTTGTGTACCTTAGATAAACATAGGTGTCAGGTGCACCTTCAATTACAAGGAAATGTTCAAAGGGTATGCTGGATCATGTCTGTCAAGGCTAAACTGTACAGTGAATTGTTTTTCCCCCTCAAATTTTATTTTATAGTGCATTTCATCTTTTGCTTTCTCTCAAATCTTAGCTGTTCGAGTTGCTAGAGAAATTATGAAAACAAAATCTATGCAAAAGAATGTGTGAATAGCACATATGATAATTGAACAAATCGTCCCCTTCAATACAAATATAAAATTTGCTAATTGTTCAATCAAATAATTTGCACTTTTGCAGAAGAAAAAAAAATGAAGAATAAAAACTACGAAAAACCCAATGGGTGACTCACTTGGTTTAATAATTTTGAATTTGTGAAGGAATGAATTCAGTCCACACATAGCACTCTCGAATATTAGTCAACTGGTAATCTGGTATAAGTTATCCGTGGACGAGTGAAATGTATAAGTTAGTTTTTACTTATAAATTATAAATTGTTTATGATTATGATATAAATAATAATTAGATTAAAATGTACATTTGATTATCCTATTTTTAAAGGTGTATATAATACTTTTTGTGTTAATCTTCTAATTCGTATGAGAAATAATTGTTCCACCAAGAAATGTATATCAATTTTCATAGGCTCCTGTTTAGGATCGAATTTTGAACCAAATATATAAGTATCTACTATTTGTGGCACATGTTATTTGTTTGTTAGTTCATTTTATTGAATTTAATAATATAAAAATCATCATATTTTGATTAGTTAAAAATTAGAATTTCTTGAGCAATAGTCCCTATGAATATAATATAGGCAAAATTACACTCTAGGTCCTTTATCTTATTTTTTGGTAACACTTTGATCCTTTATCTTTTTTTTGTAACACTTTGGTCCTTTATCTTTTATTTATAACACTTTGGTCCTTTATCTTTTTTATTTGTAACATATAGGTCCTTTATTTTTTATAAATAAATAAGATAAGAGACCAAAATGTTACAAAAAAATGGACTAAAGTGTTACAAATAAAAAAGATAAAGGACCAAAATGTTACAAATAAAAGATAAAGGACCAAAGTGTTACAAAAAAAAGATAAAGAACCAAAGTGTTACAAAAAAATAAGATAAAGGACCTGTAGTGTAATTTTGTCTATAATATAACTCAGTTCATCAAATGCAAAGACGCAAGCAATAATCGCAAACTTTCAGCATGTGGCACCTAGATAGACCCCACAAGTACAATGTATGTATTTAGCAAATTTTTATTATTGTAATTTTATATAATTTATTCATATTAATTAATTGTTTTTACTTCATTTTAATCAATTTCCTAGATTAAGAAAAAAACTTCAAAAGATGGTTGTAACTCGATTTTGCCATTTGATTTGTGGTTTAGTAATGGAAATGAAGAAATAGGGCATTTTGATATTTAAGTTTCAAATACGTCTGTATATATCCCCCACAAACTTTTAGCCACCCCATTAAATTAAAGATAAAGCAAAGAACCGATTATCCACACGTTAATCACAGATCTAACTGTTAAAGATAAACAAGGTTGGTAATGGTTGCTGACTAATAAAAGAATGTACAGACATTAAGATATTCACGTGTTAAAAATAGAAGACAGATTGTATCCAAAAATAAAATAAAATAGAAGACAGATCATCAGCGGCAAAACCACAACTATGTCGTCTCTTGCTATTAATTCTACAAAATGATGTAACATATGCCTGTATGTATTTGTTCAAATATCCTCAACTGTAGCAAAAAAATGAATATCGAGTTATTCCAAGGCCTTTACATACAAATCAGAGAAAATGATCAAGCTCAGATTGCAGATCTTGTACGGATTTCAGATTAATAATCTGGATATCTTCACTTGTGTATTCCGATTGTAGAAGGGATTGTACTTGGATATGGGCTTCGATAATATTAGTCCTACACGAACACGAGATAAAAAACATTTGACTAATAAGATTCTACATAACTTGAAAATAACATTCTGAAACAAGAACTAGATATAATGTAAACCAAAATTAAGCAGTTGGTTCTAACCTAACATAGCATCAATGCACAACAGATCATCATCTAATTAACAGACATCTTTTGAATGTTGCAATTAATAGAAGGAATATAAGAAATATTATTTGTGGTGCTTCTAGCATATAAGAGGTTATAAATTTATAATTGTTTATAATCTTAGTTGTACAGCAGGCAGCAAAAGATAGAAAGATAATAATTAACTTATTCATGAATAATAAAATACTCCCTCCGTCCCATATTGTCCCATATTATAAGGGAAAAATGACCCTTTTTTTTGTCCCAAATTATAAGGGAAAAAACAACTTTCAAGAATGTTTTTTACTTATTCTTATAAAATTAAATGCAAATTGCATTTAATTTTTTCTCTCTCTCTTTTTCTCAATAAACAACAACCAATCAAATTTGTTTTTACATCTTCTCATGCAACTTATTTCAAGAAAAACCCACAAAACCATATTTCAAATGCTCAAGTTTTGGTTTTCTTAATAAGTGTTTTTTTTTTCCCTTATAATATGGGACATAATATGGGACGGAGGGAGTACCAATACTAAAAGATAAACTGCCTTGCTTAGACTAAATATCTAAATATAAAAATAAAAAATACACCAACACCCGTGGACATAGAGAGAACAATTGAATGAGATGAACCAACTGAGTTTGGAAACTAGTGTATAAATGTGTGCAGTCAAATATGTAGGAGATGAGGACCAAACTTGTGTATGGGATAAGAAATCAGAGACACAGGGATCAGACTAAACGCAAATGGGAAGGTCAAGCTGTACCGAAAACTGAAATGAAAGCCAATCCATGGAAAAAGGGTGCTTGGGAAGACAATATGGAGAAAGACAGACTAAAACGGGAAATAATCTGCAGTTAGAGGCAATCTGTAAAAAGACAGGCTGAAGCATGAGAAAGAGCACTGATATATGGAAATGGGCAAAAAACTGGAGTACGGGAGCCAATTTGCAGAGTGATGGCCCAATTGGGAGCCAATGGGTAGATGAAATCATGAAACAACATGGATCTGTCAACATTTAAGAGGTTCAAACTGCATAGATTGGAGATCAACTTAGTAAAGAAGCTGGTTCAAACAGAATTATATATTGAGGGAGAGAGACTATGTTCTTAATTTGGCAAGAGTAGCTAAGGAGAGATCACAAGCTATAGTTTGGCGGTGGTCAAGCTCCGTGAACTCAACAGACCTGACGGAAGAAGCCATTCTCAAAAGGTTGATACCATGTTGGAATTAATTATGGGGAATGTGAATAGAATATTATTTGTGGCGCTTCTAATGTTTTCTGTAAATATAGAAAATAAAGATAATAAACTAAACTATAATTAATTAAAAATATCTATGCCACATACTACATATTTAGTTGTAATAATTTTTTTATCAGATTGAAAGATTACTGGATAGTTAAGCCACCCCCTGAACCCTTAACCCACAAAAAGGAAACAAAATCAAGCAATCGAACTGTCGCAGTACAGGTAGGTAGAAACATGTTTTAAATATACACGCTGTATAAACTCACTTTATTGGTTTGAAAAGTATTGTTCTTGTTGATGAATTTTGCAAATAGAGCTTCATCTTCGCTATCACCACTGGCAGTTGCTCCTGAATAGCAGTCTGGACCTATTAGACATCAGAACATCAGTTAAGCTTGATAGAAAAACGGGATTATGAAACTCCATTATCCATAGATGAATGTCTTAATTAAATAAGAGAATCCACAAATCAAGATAACATATAACATAGTGAAGTTGTTTCTTTCTTTTTCAACTTGTGTTTTCATTTAGATGTGACATCATTGATGTGATGTACTCCCTCCGTCCTATATTATAAGCAAAAAAAACTATTTTTTCTTGTCCCAAATTCTAAGAAAAAAAAATCAACTTTTACTATTTCCAAAGTTTACTTTTACTTATTCTCATAAAATTTACTCTCTCTCTTCTTTTCCCCATAATCAACAACCAATCAAAATTCTTTTTACATCTTCCAATGAAACTTATTTCAAGAAAAACATAAAAAATTATACTTCAAACTATCACATTTTACTTTTCTTAATAAGTGTGAAATTTTTTTTTTTGCTTATATTATGGGACGGAGGGAGTAGATGAGTGTATGGCAAGTGACAAACAATACAATTCTTGGGTTTTGGTGTAACATCTCAGGAAGCTTTCATAATTGATAACTATTCCCACAAACGCACACGTCAGTTTGTTTTGTCCTCACTGACACATTTCCTAGAAAACTTTGCATATGGTCCAATGCGTGAATAATGTATACATACTTCCAATGAGTAATGACGTACCTTCTGAACAAGTTCAGCGACCTTATCTGGAGTAGCAAAAGCCTGATCCTTCAGAGGTTTAGCCATAGCTGACTCTAGCTTTTGATTGTGGCCACCACTGGATAATGCAACTTTCACTGCAGTAACCTAAAAAAAGAGAAGGAAAATCTGGTAAAAGTACGTCTTTTTAATAAAAAATAGTAAACATAGCAGGTGTTGCCTGGAAGCCGTTTCGTTACGAAAATAATAGCAAAAGTTACAAGGATAGATTGTTGGCTAGTTTGGATAACATTCTCGTTTATTGGAGCTTCTCAACTAAGATAAGCATTTGTGTTCCTACTAATTTACAAAAAAGTCCATAAAGTCTATAGGCGCGAGTCGACAATTAAATGACAAAGCTAATGAAAAAAACTAAGGCACACAAACTGATTTCAACTGGCATGGAAAGTTATTATTTAGAAGAATGGTAGTTAATGCAAGATCATTTCAACTTTTCATTAACTATAAGTACTTTCTGAAAAGTTTATCCAAATGGAGTCTATAACTTGAGAGAAAGTAATGAAATATTTCAGACCAGTAATAAATTTCTATACTAGACCAGTAATAAATTTACAATTACAAGCGCTTTCACTATAAAGCCATGGGTCTGTTTTCAGTTCAACAGCCAGCAAATAAATATATAACTTGTTTATAGACACACCTTTGTAACAAATGAGAGCAAAGGATCCACAACTAGCTTAGTAACTGACATGATGAACTCCTCGCAAGTGACTTTAAGGCTTTTTTCCAGTTCCTGAAAGAAAATACATGTCAAAAGGAATTAGATAATGGTCAAAATTTGAATAGCATTAGGTGAATAAAATGATTTACAGAAAAATTACAAAACAAATTTTTTTGCACAATTTTATTTTGTGGTTCACATTTTCCTTTAATTCCTCATCTTCACTGACAATTCCATTTAATAACTCTCCCATCACTTATGATGGTATAGAGACTAAAAGCATATTGGATGACTGATTATATATGCACAAAAAATCATATTAATCTGAACTTCAAAATTATTTTTAAGGATTGAATTGAAAAAGATAGCAACAAACTTGCAATGCACAACCAAAATATAAACAAAGGTTACTTGTCAAGTCATTTGTCTAAACCATGTTAATTCCACAATTCACAAACCTTCTTGGTGTCAATTTGATTTTCAAGAACTCTTGGAGACAATGTCCTTGCCAATGAAGTTGACCTTGTCCAGTCAAATAGTGAGGCTTGACCTCTTAGAAGTCTCCGTAGATGATCCTGAACCATATTTCGTATATTCATGAGTTCAATCAGACTTTGCTTTCACATGATATGTTAGTGATATTAAAGCTAAATCACCAAAGTTGCAAGGATATACACAAAGAATTTCCAATCACCAAAGATTTTTATGATTTAAAAGCAGCATTCACACTTTACATAATAAACACAAGGATATGGAAATCAAATGGACTACATATAGGTTGTTTGAGTAGTTTACTAGATCATTGGAAATTTGACTAGAATATTTCATATTTGTTTTACAATATCTATTGGGTGGTGCTTATTTTTCTCTTACTAGAGTAAAACTTAATCATCTTTAAGAATAAGAATCTCTTCGCCAATAAATTTTCCTTGGCAGGAGTCATACATTTTGCAAAGGGAATCGGCCATCCTAGTACTGCATCCAGAGTCCAAGTTTTCTCAATAAATTTGTTCTTAGTAACCAGTGCATTTGGTCAATGGTTCCAGTCACAGGTAAAATTGCAAGAATACTTGGTCTTCTATGTGATGATATGGGCTTCCGACCATACAAGAAGCAACATCATTTCAGTGTCATAAGCATTGATCAGAAGTTTTGTGCTTATAATGAAGTTGAATTATGTAATATGAAATAATGAGAAATCACATGGTTCTTATTTCATACTATTGGCCAAGTTCTTTTTTTCCTAACAAATGATAACAGTCTAACAGACAATCATATTAGGTCAGAAAGCATATTATTAGGCTAAGAGACACTAACCAGTAAATGGGAGAAATCAAGCTCCTTTTGTGTGACTGAAAATTCAATATTGAAGGGAGCAATCTGGAAGACCAAAAACAATTATTTACAAGTTATATAAAATCTATTAAATAGTTCATAAAGGTAAGTCAAACACACAAGGATTACCTGCTCCCTTAAATTTAGAAGATGCTTTATAAGGAAGAGCTGTCCGTCCATTTGAGATGATCTCTTAGCAATTAATTTGCTTGCTTTCTGTGGCAAACAAGAAGCAACAATCAGAAACCAAGCCAATAGTAAGACCTTGCTTTTTAAACATATTTCTATTGCATTATTGCATTGATATAACCATCAAAATTATATAAGGTATCTGACTTATCAAAATTATATAAGGTATCTGAATTTTGCTTAACCTGAATAGATGTCGAGCAAACTTCCACTGCTTCCTGATTAAAATAACGAAAGCTGATCGTTAATAAATATTCAAAGAAAGGAAATACAGGGCAAGAAACTAAAAATAGTTTAAATAAAGACTTCAATACCTGCGCTAAACCTGTGAAAACTTCTGACTCTAAACAACGATACAACTTTGAAAGACATGATAGGGTTTTTTCCAGGGGTGGATACCATGTCTTAAATGTATCTGGGTTGTCATCAGCCTACAAATTTAGAGTAGAAAGCAAATTACAAACGATAGAAAATGAATATATAGAATGTTTAGAATGACATGTACAAGTAACTAAATGAAAACATATAACAATCATCACCAAACAGATATATACCAGATTGTAGTTTCCAGTGGAACAAAAAGAGACCAAAACTATGCTACAAACATGCATGTATGCATCAAACACATGAGATATTCATTAATGAGTCCACATCTAAATCAATACCTATCAAACCCTCTCAAAGGGAAATTGGGGTAAAAACCAGAAGGTATCAACAAAATTTAAACATTATTTGATAAATCATATTTCTACATCCCATAAGCTATGTAGTAATATTTGAAACAAAACAATCAAAGACAAAATAGAAGAATCAACTCACAGTTGTGATGTGACGGAGTTCACATAACAAGCAACTAAATCTAAGGCAGCAATAAACATAACCGGCTCAAAATACTATGACTAATATTAACGGAAGAAAACTTGCATGCAGTAATCATCATTGTTGAGAAGAGCATTCACAGTTAAACTATCTATATATACAAGACAAGAAATTGCAGGGAAGACAATTTAGCGATTTACAGGATTGATCTCGGATGTGCTTTCAG
Source organism: Trifolium subterraneum (assembly GCA_951799995.1). Classification (NCBI taxonomy): domain Eukaryota; kingdom Viridiplantae; phylum Streptophyta; class Magnoliopsida; order Fabales; family Fabaceae; genus Trifolium; species Trifolium subterraneum. Next base: position 4,079,039 of record OX637464.1, read on the forward strand.
CTGATCTCTTCAGCTTTTCAGGGTAGTCCAAGTCTTCATTAGTCGGCATGTAGTTCGCTATCTGAAAAAAGATCCAGTAGAAAAGTATAAAGAAACCAATGTAGAAGAAAAGAAATTTATTTATTTATTATAAAAAACCGCTTCAAGAGCAAGATATGGTGAGTCAAAAAATTTCAACTTTCAACCAGCAACCAAGCAATCGAAAATAAAAAGTACATTTACTTCACATGTTTCTTAAGATTGGAAACATTTCTTTCAACCGTCTAAATATCTCTGGATGGAAGGACTTTGCATCCCTCTAATCCATTGACAACCAACCACATATGCCTTGTTGAATTACTAAAACAACAAGATAACAAAAATCCAACTATAGGTTAACAGAGTAGAGCGATACTTTAGAGATAATCAAATATTTAGAGCACCATATTTTTCAAAACATGCACATGAACACCAAACAACTCTGTATTGTTTAAAACATCAAGATTACCAAATTTTTCATTTTCAGAAAATTGATCAAGAGGCTCTGTCTCTTAACAAACCTGGCAATAATCCAATGTCTTTCTAGAAAAACCAAATTTGAGTATAAGAAATTTTAAACAAAATTGACAGTTCTACACTTAATGGCGATTTTTTAGTTTTTCTTCCTGTTAGTAAATTAAGTAGAGAGGAAACAACCGGGACAAAAATCACAGAAAAAGATATATCTTCAATCAGAACAATAAAAAGTAAAAAAAAAAAAACTATAATAAACAAAAAAGAAGATAAGGAACCCACCTCATCCCGTATATGAGTCCGAGCACGAAAAGTCAACCGCTCGTGAACATCTGCTAAAATTCTCTCAAACGTAGGACGAAGACCAGCCAATGATTCACTCCTTCTACTATGTTGTTCCCCCAGGACTTCCATTTTAAGTATATCAACGAGTTCACAAAGAAAATCAATATTTGTTTCATGAACTAGTTTGGGACGCAATGTATCATATAAATATGTTGACCTGCAAGTAAAATGGATCAAATCATTAGGGAGACAGACACTATACATTTGAAGAATAACAGTCACACTAAATGATAAGAACGGATAATGGAAAAGAGACTTATAAGTGAGGTAGTATAAAACACTATTCTAATGCTCCTTTACATCCGTTGTCAATCACAAACAATATCTGGACGACTGGACACATATTTTACATGCCCGTAGTATTTCCAACCACGCTCCCAAAAGATTCCATCTACTTAGACTATTGCCAGCTTAACCTTCTCCATACATAAATGAAGCTACCTGCCCACTATGTGAAAGCTCCTTTCCATATCCAGTGTTAAGAAGTCCCACATCGGTTGCGAGATGACCTGAATATATGTTTATAAAGTAGAGGCAATCCTCACCTTAAAAACCGGTTTTGCAAGGTTGAGTTAGGATTGCCTCTTACTTAAAAACCCATGTTCAGGCCAACTCACATCTGATGTTGGGACTTCTTAACACTATGGATATGGAAAGGAGCTTTCACATAGTAAGCAGGTAGCTTCATTTATGTATGGAGAAGGTTAAGCTGGCAATAGTTTAAGTACACGAAAAGTGGGAGGAAATGAATTACTGGAATCCTTGAATATAAAACCTTCCTCAGTTGTCTTTTTTTTCTTTCTCTGTCCTGTTTTCCTTCAGATTTACTCTAGTAGGATACTATGACTGATTACTCTCCTGTGTATTTCTTTTCCCTTTTCCTAAACAATTTTTTTCTGTTTGAATAAAACAAAATGAGTGTGCTTATGTAACAGGAATACAAACTTACAGAGGATCCATTAATGGAGATAAACTTGAAACATCCTTCGAAGAAGCTGGGAAAAAATGATCAAACAGCTGATGTTCAAGTTGACAGACCTGCACTTCAAATTACAGTAAATAAGCCAATAAGAGGCTGTTTGAATTCGAATTTTAAAAACTGTTTTTATCTTTACAAAATAAATAAAAAAACTTGTTTGATTAGGTTGTTTTACAAACCACAATTACTTGTTTTTCAGTTTTTAAAACTAAAAAACCAAACTGATAATACTTGTTTTAAGAAACTGGTATTCAAAACTATTTCAGTAAACAGGTTTTAAAAACTGGTATTCACAATCAACGCCAACGAATTTCGGCAAAAAAATATGAAGCAAGTAAAAATATTTCAAAATTTGCATTCAGCATAAAAAAAAATAGAATAGTTACAAGATTCAAATTTATTTCGCTGTTGAAACTTGGTTGTATGATAATGCAATGCGGAGGGAAAATATAAATCAAACATCATTGACCCCTCCAACCTTTGGGGCTATAGCTAATAAACCGTGCAGCTTTCAGTTTTGGAAATCTACTAAAGCAATCAATAATAGAATGGCTTACAGGAAACTGAGATAACAAACAAAACAAATAATTTAAGACATTAATTGCTGAAATTTAAGTCGCGGGAGTCTATGGATCCTAATGCTAAAAGAAATACATCCTTAAGGAGAAAAACAAAACAAAACTTTTTGATAGTCCAACACTTGAGAGAAATACCAATAACAAAAGGTCAAATGAAATAGGGTAGAGGAAGTAGTAAAAACATAATGTGAAACAAATAAAAACGCTTCTCTAAACTATTTTTAATGAAAAATTAATATTAAATATAGCCCAAATTGCCCACTGACCATCAATCTATCCACATAGTTGACCCCATTTAATAACATATAAGGCTTGGTTGGTGTTATCATTGTCGCATCTCTAGGGAAGAATAAAACTGGAATAAGAAAAAAAATTGATGAATTCCAATAATACACAGTTTTGAAAAGATATAAAATTGAAAGCCGTCAACCAAACATTAAAGCCAACCATAACTCTTAAATATCATATAGTGAAAACAGCCTTAATTCTATGTAAAAACTGCGCACCAATGACCAAAAGCCATTATTTAACATCACATTGTTAAAAATAACACTACCTGTATGAGATATGCACATCCTGATCTGGTCAATGATGGCAATGACTCTTTCTTGGAAAATTCAGATATTCGTCGCTGAACTATGCTTCTTATCTTCATGGAATAAACAAAGAATCTTGCAGTCAGTTGACTCGGTCATATTGAAAAAGTATTACAACAATATAATGACCAAGCTTGTATCATCTCACCAAAGAGAGACGTTGCTCACAGTATAATCTGTGGCATTCTATAAGGATTTGACCATATTCTTTCCTTGACGACCTGCTTTCAATTTCTTCAAGCAGTGGTTTAAGCTGAAAAAGACACATTTAATAGTACAGAGGTCAGGTGGAGATATTGTGCTGAAAAGCTTATTCATTAAAAATGACCCTAATGTTTTTGCTCTTGAGTCAGTAATAAACATTCATATCGAAAGATTTATTTCAAATAACTCAGAGACACTTGCCTCACTTGCTGCTGCCTTAAACCGAACATATATTACAGAAGCCTCAACTCCCTCGGAGATAGATGCTTTGTCACCCCCACTTCCACGAATTGCTTCCTGGACCTGATATAGAGGTAACTTGCAAATTACTTTACCATAGAATTCCAAAAATATATATCCTTGAAGAATAGATATAACAGATTTTATCTGCTTAACCTGTTATAAATTAATTTCACCTGAGAAGAGGCACCTTTAAGAATGGCAAGTACATGAGAACGCATCATGCCCAATGCTCGAGACTACAAAAATACAAATATTCCAGATTAGCATGTATTATATTAAATATTTGTTAAACATGAGTTTAGACAGTTTCCGCTATAATTACTCAACAACTCCCAGTAGTTAAATTTATATACCTGGAGTTGCCGAAATTTAAGCAAGTAAACACTGGATTCTGCATACTGTGGATTGCTTTCAACATATCTAAAATAACAATCAAAATGTCAATGATCACAAAGATTGTTCAATTATTACCAAGTGCATAAATGAATGTGGTCTAGTACTCACGAGATGCATTCATCAAGCCTTTTGAGAAGTGGGAGAAAGTTTTCATTTCCAACGTTCATATTTGGAGAATAAAAATTGGTAGCAACCTGCAGAGCAGAGTTTAAAGAAACCACATACATCATCTAGAAATTATAACTATGTGGAGTTTTCACATTACATTCACAAATTCTGAATAAAACAAAAAACCTTGAGACCCTATATATAAAGAATACATAACTTCATTTAAGCTAAGGTAAAAAGAAAACAAATAAAAAATCCACCTCCACTAGGAGAAGCATGCTTAATAAAAATAAGATGCAGAGTTTGAAAGATTAAAGCAGCAGAAACTAATATTTTTCTGGTAACTAGATCAATTAAAAGACTTGTGTAATTGAGTATAATCGAAAAACAACATAAATGTCCATACACCAAAAATATAAGATTTCATACGGTGGTAATCAGAAGGTGTAGTTAAAGGGGCAAAATACAAACTATAATTCTATATGATAATAGAAATTTCATATGCAATAGAGTTAATTATAACCTCTCTGATGTTTATGATAACATTTCCAACATATCTCAAAACCTAATGCATTATAATGGTACATGTTCCACAGGAAATGACTAACAGTAGAAACTTATTATAAGGTATTGGAGCATATAGATTTAATAGGTCCTATTAACCATGTTGACATTGACTTCTTATGTTAAATTAGCAAGTTCACATTCTTTAAAAGTTATATGCTATTAGATAACTAAAAAATAAGATGGAAAGTAAATCTAAGAAAAAGATCCAGTCAAGCTAGCAGTCAAACCTTACATTCTCCAGTTCATCAAAGTAATTGAGTTTACTACGAAGTGCTTCCGCAAAATCAATCAATCTTTGCTTCTCTTGTACCTGTAATAGGAACAAACAGGTAAGCAAATCCCTAGTTTCAGCCAAAGAAAAATTTCAAGTCATTGGGTGACAAAACAATAAAGATCATACATTTTGAACTTCCAAAAACAAATAACAGATCCAACAAAATGTGTTACATGTAACTTGATTATACTCATATTTGCTACTATGCATAAAGGGAAATGCAGTAAAGCAACCAAAAATCTCCACTACCACTAACCAGTTTTCTAATTTAATTTACTTGTTCTACATATACATAATTTGGCCAATTATTAAAGTAACAATAGAGTACATTCAAAGGGCCGCCATTATCCACAGGCCACAGTGACTTTCACAATCATTCCAGGCAAAACAAAAGAAAAACAAGAAAAAGAAAACTGAGATTAAGAGGATAGGTAGCAAAACCACACCAGTCTATCACATGCATCATGAAGCGTCTTGGTCTTTGTAGCTACCGCCTGATGCTGCAACTGAAGTTCGTTGAATAAGTCAAGGGTGTCATCAACCTGCACGAGACCAACAATTCCAAATGAGAATTAGATCAAAACAGTAACCAAATCAAATAGCTATAAACTAAACCAATATAACCAAATAGAAAAATGACCTGTTGAAGAATATCATCACATGTCTGTATCCGCTCGGTGAGAGTGCTCACATAATGTTGATATTTCTCTTCTGTCTACAATCCGAAAACAAGTTTAAGAATCCCGCAATCAAATCAAACAAAAGCACGAAACAATTGCATAACAAAACATCACTAACCTCTGATTTCATGGCAGATTCAAGATCTAAAAACCATTTGTAGAACTGCATTGATTCAAAACCAATTAATAATCACATAAAAACACACTCCAAGCATTAAAATCCACAAATCAGAATTCCTAAACAACTAACCTGATTGGTATTAACCATAACAGTTTTAATAGCCCCAGAATCATCAAAAGAACTATCCTCAGTGGTAACGGACAACACATTGTGTTGCACCGATGCATTCTCTTGAGCCTAAAAACTCATAATCATAAACATAAATAACAATTCAATTAAAACGATAACAATAGTAGCAAAAGTAAAAAAATAAGTTACCAATTTGAGAGGTAAAGGTCGTTCAGAAACAGCATGCGAAAGTGAAATAATCGCGTTTTGTTGATGTTCAGTCAATGGAGCATTCTGCAGCAAGAAAAAACGAGTTAGTTCAAATTCAAATATGAAATCGAAGCAAATAAAAACGCGAATCAGATCTGAATAATCAATGATCTGATCTGAATAATTCGATTGAGATTGGAGATGATAAAATTGGAAAAAGTGAGATCTAAGAAATGGAGGGAAATTGAAGAGGTTAACCTGTTCCCAAGTGGAAGCGAAGTTGTAGCCTCTGGAAATGGCAGCGGAATTAGGATGGGATTGAGGTGGACCTCGACTTCCCATTTTTGCTTCACTCACCTCTTCTCTTCTCTCTTCTTCTTCCTTTCTCTTCTCTGTTTTCTTACTTGTTAAGCTCTGAGTTTTTCTGTACAGAGTGAAACGCAGCGTTTTGTTTTTCAATTTAATAATTAATTTAATAGGAAAAATAGAAAATGATATTATATTTGGTTGTTTTGTATTAAAAAAATGAAGGAATATGGAATTAATTTTTTTTTTGTACAATATTTTTTAATTGCATAAAAAATAGGAAAGTGTTAAAGAATAGTAGTATACATGACTTTATGTGTGACTAATACATGATATTATTTTATAAAAAAAAATTACTAAATCACCAAAAAAATAAATTACTATATAGTTGTCGATTGTATGATTTTTGTACATCCATGCACAAAGAGAAAAAGTAATTTTGGTGTCAAACTTTTATTTTGATTGATTTATGAATGACTTATTATGCTATGGAATTTGTAATGGTATTTGAGAGGGTTTAGTAAATAGTTTGTACATACTCATAAGTTTCAACTCATTGATAAGTTTTCTATGATAATTTAGAAAGACGACTCTTTTTTATGATAAACTTACGACTTAAAAGAAAGAGTTTGTAAATAAACATTTATCTTATGTATAGTTAATTAAGTTATTTATTCTAATACATCCTAACTTTCACTTCATTCTTCTTTTTGATTAATTATGTCATGCACAACTTACTAGTGGACTGCATTTGTCTACCATTGTAATTTTCATAAGGTTTTTTTTTCTTTTCTTTCTAATCCACTTATCAATAATCTTTATGAACGACCGTAAATAATATTAATAATAATATTATTGGTGTTGTGGAGGGTGTGATTAGTATTCTTCATGTAAATGACATAAAAGTGTCACCTCTAATTTTAGTAGTAGTATTTGTATTGTTTCCACACGCCTATTAGTATATGTTGTCAGTTCGTCATAATTAGGAGGCTCTTTGCATTTATTCTCGTTTGTTGTGTATGTTGCAGACAATGATTTCTCGAGACTCACTATTGTTGGTCTTGTGGATAAAAATTTAGAGAATGATGTGAAAATTATGAATGAATGTGAAATATTTATAGAGAGAATTTTATAAAGCGTCTCTCATTATTACCATTGGGGAGAAGGAAAATGTGCATAAGGAACAAAACAATGACAAGTAGAGTGATGAGTAAAAGAAACCATTTAGCCATTTTGAGTCTTCTTAAAAGAAATCATTTAGCCATTTTGAGTAAAAGTTTAGTCTTCTTAAAATAAATAAAAAAAGAGGCTAAAACGTATACCTTAGGGATGAAAAAAAATTGAGTAAAAGAAACCATAAAAATTCAGAGAATGATATAAAAATTATGAATGAATGTAAAATATTTATAGAGGATTTTATAAAGTGTTTGTTATTGTTACTGTTTGGGGGATTATTGTTACCATTAGGGATAAAGAAAATGTCCATAAGGAACAAAACAATGAAAAGTAGAGTGACCAATAAAAGAAACCATTTAGCCATTTTGAAAATATGATAAAAATTTAGAGAATGGTGTGAAAATTATGAATGAATGTGAAGTATTTATAAAGAGGATTTTATAAAGTGTCTGCTATTATTACCGTATTACCGTTAGGGGTAAGAAAAATAATGTTAATTTTACTTTCCAGTGCATTCAGCACCACAGACCGGAGGACTAAACAAACATGTTTAATTGTGTGAATTGTAGCACCTAAATAATAAGCCATGAAGTAATACCTCATCACTTAACATGTTTATTTAACTTAAAAACACATAGCATGTCACGTGGCAAACACACTCCAAAGGAGGAATCACTAGTCCATTGGGAAGAATCATGGAAAACAAAGAAAGAAAAAAAGAAAGAAAGAAAGGATGAAATGATTCCACAGTACAAAAGACAAATAACTTTGCTTCTGCAATAGTGTAGAATGAAGGTATAAGTGCAGCATCGCAAAGAAAATTCTAACATTGTTATTGTTTGAAAGTTTGGAGAAGAGAAATTTGAAGATAAAGGCACAGCTGAGAAGGAAATAGAATCAGAAGTGACTAGTGAGAGTAATTCGTATCTTGAATACAAGCTTGTTTTTCTTCATTCGACTAAAACTCTCCAATATGACATAACTCAAATAAATTTCAAAATCCTCACACTCCCTTTCATAGTTGTAACCTAACCTCCCTCCACCACCACAGCCAAACTCTCCATAATCAATAACCAAGCACTACTTTCACCCCTGTCTTATTGAACCAGCAGTACAGTCATACATTACCACAAGCCATTACCATGATCTATACAGTTTGACTTGGAGCTGAAGATGAAGACAAACCAAAGACTCTTCAAAAATATCACAAGTAGTGGACTACCAAGGTAGTCTCTCCCATCTTTGAATTATTTTTCTGCAAAAAGTTCAGTAAGTGGATCTCTTCTAAAACAATCTATCTTGGTTACACAATCAACACTGCAACAATTATCACTATCACAAAATGCAAAAAGAATTCCAAAAGAACAGCGGTAAGAAAATGGGGGCCAACAAAACTGAACATTATTGCAAAATTACACACTAGATACTTTCAAATCATCTTTTACAGCTAGCAAAAGGACACACAAAAAAAAAAACAAAACAAAGCATTCAAGGTTTCAGACAATGCTCGAATTGGTCAGTCTTTAACATCTGAAACACCTTCACCTAAAATCTGAAACCTTGCTTCGGCTTCGGCCAAACAAGGAGAACTAATCACTTTACAGATTCGCTCTTCCCCTCTTCCTTTCCTGAGAGCTAACCTTGTTGTGGTTGCATGAGCCATAATATTGCCTCCAATAGGCTTGACTTGGGGTCCAGAAAACATTGCAGAACCATCTACCTGTGAAACTACTTGATTTGTTAAGACAACAGCCACGCCGAACTGCAATTAGACAATCAAAACAAGTAATTAGCTATAAAGATATACTAAGAGAACTCAAACATATACTAAGCAAGAATCATGAATTAGTTTATAATCTATAAAGATATTTGTGCAGTACAAGCCTGACATGGACATTTTACCTCGTCTGCTAACTTCTGAAGGCTCCTCAGGAACTTCGCTAAATGCATTTGACGGGCTGAAAGCTCCCCTCTTCCCGAAAAATCTGTCCTATAGAGAGCAGTAGCACTGTCTATTATCATTAGAGCAAACCTGTGTATAAACCATCAAAACGTAAGCCTCAAAAACAATTTTAATATCAAAAGCACATCACCAAATCGAGATCAAACATCACTAGTAAAGGAAAAATCTTAAAAATACAACTCAAGGCCTAAACAAAAGTAAGAGAAAAAAACTTAGCCAGTTATACTGGTAATAATGCTAGTCTGTGATGAAGTAAGATGATACTAATTATCCTAGTCTGTGACATTACTATGCATATCCGAAAGGCAGATTATGTAATTGCCATTTGCCAGATATGAACAATACTGAGCAAAAGGAACCATCAGAAGTCACACCTTGTATCTACCATCATTGAAGCTGCTTCAAGCAGAAGCCGTGATTGATGATCAGTGTTATACGCTCTAGCATAAGCGACATTTTCCAATACATCGGCACCATTCAGTCCATACCTGTAGCATTAAGGAACGTGAATATCAAATGCACATTTCACAGACACAGGTCAACAAAGCAATATAAAGAATCATAATACCTGTCTGCTATCTGTAAGAGTCGCTGAGGCCTAAATGTTCCCTCAGCATCTATGTACATAGCTTTACCCTCACCTCCTCCTTGATCTAGTGGTAACTACAACATTAACGATAAATTAAATTAGTAGACAATGGCATTAAGTAGTAGTGACAGACAATATGAACTTAAAACGTTTACAAACTGAATACACAAGAATATATTCATCAGTAATAGAATCAGGGCCAATTGAGAAAAAACGCTCTTGCCCATAATCCAGTTCTACATACTGGAACTAAACATATGGAGCATAATCTATATGTTGACATCCTCATATGGGAAAAGGTTCTCAGCAAGGAACTGCAAGTAGTTTATGTACCCACGGCTGATCAATATGTTGCCATTCTCACCGAGGCTCTTTTTCCTATGAACTTTGAAGTCATAAGGTCCAAGCTCAGTGTGTGTGATCTTACCCTCTTACAAGAATCACACCCACCATGAGCTTTTGGGAGAGTATTAGACATCTGATTCTCTTAGAGTCTTCCTCTTGGACTACTGGAAGTTATCCTAGTCCCTCTTGTATTCAATTTTTTCCAGTAACTGTCTTTGTAACTACCTTAGATAATAAGTTAGTAACAGTTTGCAGTTAGAATTATTGATAGTCATAAGCTGTCCTAATAAGTCATAGCTCTCTCTATATATATAGGTTAATAGAGCTCTGGCAACAACAATAATTCATTTTTCAGATTATCAATCATTTCTATTGGTCATATTACTGAGTGAATATATTCTAACTGCTGCAAAGAGACCACTCTTATGTCTATTTATGCTTCCCTTGCATTCTTTTCAGTTACCACTTGGAAGAAAGCACTAGAACAACAACAGGTAATACTACAAAAAGTAAACAACATACTTGGCAAGTGACACAGAGAGTGTGACACAACTGAGTCTTCCCAGATCGAAACTCTCCATACAACTCGGTGATAGAACCCGTCTCAATTCCACCTGATTGAAGCAACCATATATAAAGTTATTGAAACTCAGCAGTGAAAACATAGGTATGATGTTGCAAATCAACACATAGAGGAAGTATCTATGATTGAGTCTGACCTTCCAATATCTTGTCAAGCTCTCTTGACCCAGTGGTTATCTGAATAATCGATTCTCGCTGAGCATGGAGCTCACTCGCACTAGTGAAACCCATAGGCACCAGCTTAGAAGCTGTCAATCAACAAACAAAACAAACACTGTAGACTCAGCATAGCTTCACCAATAATGAGCATTGGACAACGCTTGAAGAATTATACAAATTGAATGTTTGAATAAACAACTTAATTAAGTGCTTGCTATAAGCACTTATATCGTACAAGTACTTATGTATATGTTATTTCAGTAACAAAAGATAAAATAAAGTCTAATCATTTTCATATAACTTGTGTTCATAAAGACATAAACTATCCTATAGGGCTTATAGAAATAAGTTGAAAACAACTTATGGGTGTGTCATAAGTTGTTTCCAATTTCCATAAGCTCTTTCCAACAGTCTCACAAGTGCTTAAATAAACCTATCCAAACATACCCTGAAACAAAGGTGAAGGTGAATGAATGAGTGTACCTGCTTCAATAATCTTGTCAACCTTGGCTTCACTGATACCTTTGATTTGCAAAAGATCCTTTCTAGGAGTATAAGCAACAGATTCAACGGTGCAAATACCAGCATCTTTAAGTTTCTTAACGTCAAGTGAAGCTATACCAGATGCCTGAGATTAGGATGAATCACAAAACAATCATCAACGATAGTTATTTTGGGTTCCTATAACATCAGGAAAAAAAAAAGGGTTTTTTTCGGCTTTAAAGAATTGAGGAAACCTAAAGAAATAATGGGTCGCGAAAATTAGGGAAAAAGAGAAGAAATTTGAAGAACCCATTAAGGGAAAAACCTGAAGTTGTTCGACGGGTAAAGGACCATGTTGAATCTCTTCGGTTTCTTGGTCTTGTTGTTGTTGTGGTGTTTTCTGAAGTCGCTGTTGCTCCATGTGCAAAGATTGGATCTTTTTTGGAACACAAGAAACAAGACCTTTCGGGAACAAAAAAGAAGAAGTGAATTGTACAGTAATTGAGAGAATTGAGGGAATTGGAGGAGAAAGATGAAGATTGTGATGAGAGGGATTCAAAAACTGTTAGAGGCGCCAAAAGAAATATTTTCCTTCGCAACCAATAAAGCTTGCTTCAGAAGCTTGGGGGATTTATTTCAACCAATTTTTTTTTTTTTTTTTGGAGAATTAATTTTGTTTTAGGTCAACCAACAAATTTTTATCGATTGTCTGGTGTCAATTTAAGTGGTCTAATTAGCTTCTTCAAAAAAAAAATCTTATATTTACTTGAACAATTTTTATCTATGGTTCGATTGTTAATAAGTAGTTTAGTTTGTTAATTTTCCACAAGCTTTTATATACTCATTTATTATCTTTTATAGATCAATAATAAATATATAGAATTGTTTTTTTTTACTCCAACATAAGCCTATATTTACTTGAACATTTGGTGATGAACAAAAACAATCCTATGCAACTGTTATTCAGTCCAATTGTGATTAGGTGAATATTTTACATAAGAAGATTAAAAAAATTTCAATGCCAAAAGAAAAAAAAAAATTAAAAAAAATTACAATACAATAATCCCAGTCAAAATGATTAACTTGTGGATTTTTACCACTAATAATAATTATGTAGCACATGTACTCATTTGGTTGAATAATGAAACAAAGTAATTCAAACCAAAATGATTTTTAATTGTACAATCCTTGCTGTGAAGGTACACCTGAGGCTTGAACCCATGTACCTTTCAAGAAATTTGCTACAGTGTACTTAATAGCTTCTTCTTTGTTAATAACTTTGTAACCAGGCCACTTAACTCTAGCACTAGTACTAGCACCAGGTCCAGTGTTATTATACTCAGCATAATACAATGTATTCAATGCAAAGTTTCCTTCCCAAGGTGTCCATCCATCTGGATGAATAAATTCACCTATTTCAGTTTCCATAACAATTGTTCTTGAAAATTCCTTCCATGGTCTACCAAGGTAACTTTTTATTTTATCTTTAACAGCTATCAATGTGTCATCAGCTTTTATTTGACATTTTTGTAAAACTGTTCCTGTTGATTGTTGTTTGTCCATTCTTCCTTGTGCTGTTACCATGTTACCTTGATTGTCCATTGGTTTTCTAACAATCATGATACAATTTTGGAATACAACTGCTGCGTCTCCAAAGATGAAATCGATTGTTCCTGTTATTATACAACTACGGTAAAATTGTCTATGTGCTTGTGCGTATAATGTGTCTTGATACCCTTCGAAACGACAGTTGGCAAACACAGCTCGGTCCGCTTGGATTCTAGCTGCCACTGCTTGATGTCCATCGGGACCAGCTGTGTTTCTGAATCCCATTGCTAGTCCTAAAAATCCGTCTCCTTCTACCACTGCAGGTACAATATGCATACATTAGCAAAACAATTCATCAATGATTGCATTCACTAATTAAAAGCACTTTTTAATTAGTTTTAGGCTTACCAAAACTTGCAGTTTGGAAGGTCCTGACTCCATCCCTAAAGTTTTTGCTACCAGTGATGATACTCTTTTGTGATCCCTCACCATACATTGTTACATTTTGCATTTTCTTTGATACTGTCACCTGCTCATCGTATACTCCTTCTTTAACAAAAATTACATACCTGCATATATGATACAACATGAAAATGTAACTTGTTAAAAAAGTTTCAAGGTATGTATATGGAACATAACCTCAATTATTAATGTATCTGGTCCATATTATGTATACATTAATAACTGAATGAACCTAAAAAGTGAAAATTGACTTATATATGAGACCGAAGGGAGTATAAATATACCTTCCAGGATAGGTTGCAGGAATTTTAGCTAAAGCTTCAGAGATGGTTTTGAAGTCACCACTACCATCTTTTGCAACAGTGACATTAGGTGTAGGTCTAATATCAGCAGCCTTCAACACCCTTCTTTCGTCGGCATGGATCCATGAAGGAATACCTTCAGAATCCAAAGAAGCGACAGGGGAGTTATCGGACAATAACAAACGGCCGCGTGCAAGGGTTTGAACGGTAGAAAGGAATGTAGAAACCTGAGTGACCATAGCAAGTGAATTGCTAACAAATTCCTTAGAATCCTCAAAAAGTTTCTGAAGATTAGTCTTCAGTTTTCCTTCAGGAAAACCATCAACACAAGTCTGTTGAAAAGAGATAACAGCACTCAACCAACTGTTCAAGTCAGGTGTTTTTGTAGAAAGTTTCTTGAATTCAGTTTCAGTAAGTTGATCAATAGAGGTTTGTAAATCATCCTTAGCATCTCCAAAGAGCTTTTTACAATCCTCAAATGCACCTTTCTCTTCTTCAGTTTCAAATTTGAATGTGTTTGTTTTGTCGAAGGCTTTGTTAACCTCGTCTTCAACAACATTGATATATGCTTTGAGAAGATCTTTAGGGTGTTGAAGTTTAGGATCCTTTTCCATTGCTTTGTTAAGAGGTCCTTCACATTTTTCTTTGTAATCTGCAGAACTGCATACCAATTTCACTATCCTTTCGGAATGTGCAACATGTTGTTGTTTGCTACCCCCCTTAGAACTTGGAGAAGATTCTTTCGCATTGCTACCACCAAAAGCGCCTTTTGAGGTGGCAACGAAAAATGCACAACCTATCACACCGGCGAGGACAACGAGAGAAACAACACCGATGAGGATTCTTTTCTTCAGTTGTGCTCTCTTCTCACTTTTTCGTCGTTCTGTGATGAGGTCGAAATCTTGAAATGCCATTTGTGAAAAAAAATTATATTTTCTAAGGCAGAGGAGTCTCTGCCTTAGGTACAATCTTTCACTCCAGTCACGAGAAAAAAGAGAGAAATAGATAACTTGCAATCAAATGAGGGTTAGTTTCAACTCCTTTTGAACTAATTTGTTTCATCATTTGTAACTTTAATGTCGTTATTTTTTGAATGGAGACACCAATATTAGAACAATGGATGAGAGACATTTTAGGTGTTCTAATTTTAGATAAAACAAAGTGGTCAATGTTGTTCCAAATTACCTTATTTGCCGCAAAATCTTCATATCCTTCACAATAAAACAATAACTTTCAATATCCTTCTCTCATTTTTCCAAAGAGCTAAAAGTAGAATGAAAGCAAAACAAGTAAAGAAACCAAACATGGCACAAGTATGTTTATTTTTGCCATAATAGTTATTTTAATTCACTCTTTACTTCCTCCTAAAAATATGGCATTAGTCATGTATGTTTAATTTTAATGCATGATCCCCCTAACTAATCATTTGGAAGCAATGTTTGGCAATACTATAAATAGTGACATAACTCCAACTAGTGTCAATTTAAAACCTTTGCTAGTGTTTGCTAGTAGTATAAATTTTCAACTTTTCATAAGCAATTAATCTAAAAAGAACATATTAAAATCAGCCAAGCTTTTTCATGAGTAAAATGTCATATTAAACATTAATTGTGTGTGTTGTCACCTAAATTCTTGAATGTAATTTAAATCTTTGAAATTGTAAGAGTCGGTCAAATTAACCCCTCAAGTTTGTAAAATAGCAATTTAACCCTTAAAATTTAGTCTTAATTCAAAATTTAACAATGCAATTTTAAAGATTTTATATATGTTTGTCTTGATTTAGCAAGAGACTATGGAAGTCAATATGCAAAAGCATTTCAATGGTTTTGATGAATAATCGCTGAACATATATTTGGATGAAGGAACTAAATTGATTGACATTCTTTAACTTAAGGAACTAATACCATTTCATAAATTTGATGGACTAAATAGTTTGAGCATTACAATTTCGAAGACCAAAATGTTGATGAACTCCTTTACCAAAATGACAAAAACATACTTAAATGTGTCTTTTGCTAATCAATTTGGTTATCGTATATGTCTTTTGTTGGTTAAGTTAATCCTCGGATATTTCTTTATTTAATCAATTTAATCTATAGACAGCATCTTAAAGATGGATATGTAATTCCGATACACTCAGAGGGACAACATAGACAGCATCTTACACATTCAAATAACAAAATGATCATTTACTCTTTTTTTTTCTTTCTTTACATTAGTAAAGAGTAAAGATTAAGCAGAAGAAATAAGCTAAATCTATATTACTTTTTTATTTCTGTGATCAAATCCAATCATCATAAGGGAATGAAGTAGATCCAATCCAAGCATCACCAATAATGAACTCAGCAACAGTGAAGTTATTTGCACTATCAAAATCCATTAAATGGTACCCTAACCATTTCACTCTTTTATCTGTTCCAGAACCAGGTCCATAATTTGCATACTCACCATAATACAAAGTATCCAACCCATTATTACCATCATCATCATGAGACCACTTTGTCCATCCCATTGGATCAATAAACACATCAATGTAAGACTCCATGTAAACAGTCCTAGAATAAACCCTCCAAGGTCTTCCAAGGTAACTTTTAATGTTGTTAGAGTTGTCATACAAATCAGTAGTAGCTAAAATTGAACAATTTTGGATTGAGATGCCAGTGTCTTCATCAGGGGAATCTCTGGCTTGTGCAGTGATGACAGTGAATTGATGAGGTAATGGCATTCTTGAAACAATGTTACATGCTTGTAAAACTACTGCGGCATTACCAAATATGTAATCTATGGTCCCAAAAATGTCACATTCTCTATAGAATTGTCTAAAGGAATGAACATAAAGTGTGTCTTGGTAACCATACATTGCACATTTGTAAAAAGCTGTTAAGTCTGCATTCACTCTTAAAGCAACTGCTTGATGCTTCTCTGGTCCTGCCTTGTTCTCGAAAGCTATATCGCGTGCCAGAAAACCTTCACCGGAGACCGCTGTCAAAAAAGAAAACAAGGGACAAATTTGATAAATTTTTTGCAATTTTAGAATATCAATTATGTGAGACACGAGTCGCTGTCAGACACCACAAATATAATGACACTTATCGATTTAGGCGTGTCTCAGTGTCAGACACAAGTCGCTGTCAGACACCACAAATACAATGACACTTATGAATTATGTGTCAATGAGTGTCTATATCGTATCTGGTGTTTGTGTTTCATTGGTTACAAATTATATTAGGCACATTAATACTTAATAGTCCCATAGATAAAGTGTTTAATTAATGATTACCTAAAGTTGCAGATCTGAAGGTGGTCCAGCCATCAACAACACTTCTATTGCCAGTAATGAGAGTGACATCACTTCCATCACCAAGTAAAACAATATTGGTTTTATCACTTGAGATTTCAACATTTTCCTCGTACACCCCTTCTTTCACATAGATTATTATCCTATCATAGCTGTTATTTGGAACAAAGTTAATGGCTTCATTGATGGTTCTAAAATTTCCACTTCCGTCTGCAGCCACAACCACATCATCTGTACTTTGCAAGAACCGGCGGTGATCTTTGCTTGACAACCACGTTAAAGCATCCATTAAACGCCGGTTACCACGCCCTTTCGAGGATCTTTCCTCAGGCTCAGGGAGCATTGACAGAGAATTACTAACATGCTTATAAGTGTTGATCACTGAATCCACTAAAACTTGCTTCATTGTACCTGAAGCAGAATCTAAGCTTTCTAAACATGTGTTCTTGTCAGTAAGTGCTGCACTGAGATATGTTCTTGCATCAACCAACTTTCTAGAGTCTGAGGAACTAATTCCCGATAATGATCTTTTTAAGGAAGTCAAAGTAGATTGTTGAAGTTCATTGCAATCTTGTAACACTCCTCTTTTGTTCTCTATGATGTTTGAATGTTGTTTAGCATTGTTGAATTGATCAGATAGTTTTGTTGTTTCAGATATTGCTACTTGAAGTGTGTTAAGAAGGATGCTAATAATGTTTGGATTTATGTTTATTGAGATTGATAGTTTTGATGAATTGAAACAAACTTCAGGATATGGAGTAGTTTTGCAGAAAGAAGAGATCTTTGCATGTAATGTTTTTGTGGAAGAATTGGAGGAATTGTTGAAAGCTAAAGTGTTTGAGTGGAAGATTGTTAAGAGAAGAAAGAAGAGCTTAAAAGATAAATTAGCCATGAATAGACTTGAATAGTTAGAAGAAGAAAAGAAAATTGTTGAAATGTATTCACATGTTTGAGAATTTTAGTACTTGAAATAAGTCACTCCTTTAAATAATGTAACTGATGGACAAATTTCACTGCCTATTTATTTATATATAACAAGGTAGCTTAAAAATAAGCTATGACCAAATGGGACCAGGATGTCATGTTGTCTAGAAAGTACACAATTTCCCACAGGACTAAACGATCTCCACCCTTGATTCAAGGTTAGACGGCAAAAAATTATTACACCGGCACACAGTAACTGCTTACTGCGTGCCATCCTTTTCCATGATCAAAGGGGCTTGGTCGCTTGGATAATGCACAAAGATTAATACATGCTATATACTTTTTTTTTTTTTTTTGAATGGCAACGTTCAACACAAATGTTTCTCAGACACAAAATCCGATATAATAGATTCAACACGGTATGTATGTATATGTGGATTCCGAGCGGCCTTTAGATTGTTTTTTCTCTCTACTCAGTTCCAACACCACACACATTCGATATTTGACAAATTGTTCAACTTTTGTGTGTCTAAATAATACGACTCCCTTTTTGAATTATGGTTTGGACAGGTCACCTCACCTATTTTGTTTTTACATGAAGAGCAACTTTTGATTATTGGCAAACCGAATATGAAGCTATGAGTTATGACTATGATGTATCAACTTTTGTAGGCATAATTATGTAGACTTTTACATACTTGTGTAGTATATAATATATATAATTGTGATATCTATGCATGCAGGCGGTAGGTGAAACACGGGTATGTATAGAAGTAAGAATGTCACATAAATAATCACAAGTTGAGCTAAATCACGTTACAAGTAAGTCACAATGTGCCAGTCACTTGGTCCACATAATCTGCCAAAATCCCAACCGTGCAGAATCCACTTTGGTTGGTTTAATATTTTGAGGAATTTAATAAATATATATATTCTCACTCACGAATTCGGTTCCTAATCCTATGTCATCGGTTTAACGTTTGTTGCATATATACAACAACACCTAGATAATTTAATTTGTCTATATAAACGATAAAAATTATGATTTCCGAAGAAGATAATGATTGTCTATATAGATAATATGAAGATTGAAGATGATTACAACCAATAAGGTAGAGATTGTTGGGGTTGATTGTAATGTAAGTTTTACATTGTTAATGAAGGAAAAAATATCGAGAAAACTATAGAGAAGTCTCACATTACTTAAAAAAGTGAATGGTGGGGTATAGCTCAATGTTATATACACAAACATTAAATTTCTTGTTTTAACACATCAAGCAGTAACACATGAAAACACTTTAAGTTTATATTTGTGTCTTTCTTTTATTGTCTTGTCCTCTTGTTTTAGAGTATTGTGAGAAGTAGTTCAAATATTTACTTTGGAGAGTGTGAGTATACTTGAGTTATGGGATGATTGAGAGTGAAGTCTATGTATTGTAACGATTTTCACATGGTATTTATTCTCTGGTTGTCAGTTTTGACAACAGCCGTGATTTTTTCTCCGGTTTTGGAGTTTCTGTTAGTAGTTGATATAGTAATGATAGTTTGAGGAAGTAGTTGGATAGTGCATAGAGTTTTAGTTGATAGTTGAAAGATAGTTGTAGATAGTGCAAGGATCACTTTGAGCAAATATAGATTGTATTGCTCTTCACTTGGATACTAGTAGCATGAGACAAGAGGCAACATTAGTAATTAACTAGTAGTAGGAGGAGAGATATATAGTGTATAAGAGGAGACACGTAGTGTGGTGAAGCATTCAATATCATTAACATTCCACTTCAAAGGCTTTAATAGTGTATTATACATATGTTTGTCTATTTATAGGTGTGAGTGGTATATTCTAGATACCACATTCTAGATTTTTCATGACATTTTCCTAATACATGATCTAGTAGTTACTTATTCTACTAACTACTCAAGTAATCTAGAAAGTTCTATAAGTTTACAACATCACTTAATATGTATGAGTGATTCTATAACTTACTAACGATTTCTAGAGAAGTCTAGAAATATATGCATCATAATTTTAACAGTTTCCACGTTATATTGTTGTGTTGTGATTGTGCTCTTTTATCTTTTATGCCGGTTATTTCCAATACTATTCACAATGTTTATTTTTCACAAATAACAACCCAGATTTTTCTCCCTAAAGATTTTTTTCTCAAAAATAGACAAACATTAATATTATGTATTATTTTACTTGAGATTGAAGAAAATACGTACAAAATAAACTCATTTTGAAGACTAAATTTGTTTTCACTAAACCTACTTTATTTACCAGAAAAACAAGAAATTGTTTAAGCAGACCTCATGTAACGTGTTTTATATATTTATGTAATAAAAACCACAATCAACTAAAATTGACCATTGAGATTAGGTGTAAGTTGTAGTCATTGCTACAAGCATGCATGGGTTACAAAATTTAAATTAGCTTGATTCATATGGCTAATTACAAAATACTCCATGCACATATCATACAGTGTGATCGTTCTAGAATAATCAAGCGGAGTTTTCATTGGCTTTTAGTATTTTCGTTAATGAATTTTTTTGAGAAATAATGACATTAATTATTCAAACATATGGAATTGAACGTTTCAAAATTAAGTACGGAAACAAAACATATTGCTACAACCAAGAAATTAAGAGTTGATGAAATTATATTATCATAAATTGTTTGGAAGGACTCGATTTCAGTAGAAACAAATTTTAGATTTTAATTACCTTGCGATCGAATTCTAAATTACGAGATCCTTCTATTCTGAAAACTAGATGGTTAATAAAAAAATATTACTAACCAAAATTTGTATGAAGAGGAATAAAAGTAAGGTAATAAAAATTGTGTTTTATATATGGATTGTTACAAAATTTTATAACATTATTATATAATTTGTTCTTTAATATCAAATACTAATAGCTAAAATAAACATCAGAAATCAAGCATCTCCCTTTTGAATATAAGTTATGGCTAAATTTCCAATATGACTAAGAAATTTCATCTCATCATTCAATGCAGTAATAGATGAATCATTGACTTTTTTTTCTTCAGCCAAGAGATTATCACATCTATCGGGTTCATCGCCAGCAACAAAGGCATCATAGCTTGCACTTTCTGGATCGCTAACCAATTCTTCCAAGGAACTCTTAAATTCTTTGACACACAAATCGTAACAATTTGTTGAACACTCTTTGAGGGCTTTAGAATCAGGATATTTGTTTGTCAAACTTTTGAGATAATTTTGAGCTTTTGTGGACTTCTCTATTGCCATTTTTAAGTATAACTTACAAAAAGTAAGATAGTCTTTGGCCGATGTAATTGTAGGGTAACTTTCTAGAAGTTTCAAACAACGTTGTTGTTGATTAGCAGCATCATTACATACATTTTCATACGGTTTGGTGCTGGATTTTTGTGAAGTTGCACCAGAAATAAAAATCACTAAAATAGTGAGAAACACATATAAAGATGTTGACAAATTCATTCTTGGGTTTGAAATGGACTATGAAATGAAAAGTACTTTAGGATTCTTGATTTATAGACGTTACACCAATCTTTGTCAATTACACAATTGCTATAAAAATAAAATAAACAATTTCTATATTTAAAAAATTACTATTTAAAATTCATTTAATACGGTCAAACTTAATAAATAGAAAATTATTTCACAAAGAATATACAATTGTTATATTTTAAAAACTTTACCGATATATAATTCCTACAATACAAGTCAAACATAATAATCTGTATAATTTTTTTTTTGTAATAAAAATTAAAGTGAGAGATATAAAAAAAAAATTAAAGTGAGAGAATAGTCCTCAATTCAGAATAAAAAGATTTTAAGATTCAAAGAATGTAACATTGTCCATAAATGATATATATCATATTATACTCTAATCGATTTAATTATTACTAACATAGTGTGACACAAGTAGTAGATACTTGAGTCCCTTAACCATTTGGTCCTGGGTTCGATCCCCGGTCCGTGCGTATGGAGAAGCATTTGTTGGAAGAGGTCAACCCCTTAAATATCAATAGCATTAGGTTTGAGAATGATGTGGGGGTTGGGAACTGGTTTGGTGATAATGTTGTAAAGAGGTTAGGGGATGGAGAGAAGACGTTATTATGGAAGGATAATTGAGTTGATGGAATTTCTTTGAAATCTCAATTTGGTAGATTGTTTGACTTGTGCTTAGATAAGGATGTGTCGGTGGCTGATATGTGTAGGCGAGGGTGGGAGTTAGGAGGGAATGGGTGGCGGTGGCGTAGGCGTCTGTTTGCATGGGAGGAACAATTGTGGGGCGATTGTTGTACTATTGTGGCTAATGTTGTGTTGCAGGTTGATTCTTCTGATGTGTGGGAGTGGATTCCCAACCATGATACAGGTTATTCGGTAGGCCGGTGGAGCCTATCATTTGTTGACTCGCAGGTACCCTAGTGTGACGTCTCATCAAAGTGATCTTGTTTGGAATAAGCTTGTACCATCAAAGGTGTCTACTTTCGTTTGACGGTTTCTTAATGACAGGCTACCCACAAAGTTTAATCTTTTTACGCGTGGATGCTTACAGAATGACTCTCTACTTTGCTCAGTTGGTTGTGATGCTATTGCGGATATTCATCATCTATTTCTGAAATGTCCCGTTTTTGGTGCGATTTGGAGTGCCATCATTTCCTGGTTGGGGATCACATGCGTTCTTCCTGATAATGCATTGTCGTTGGCTTCCCAATTTTGTAGGGCGCATGGTTTTAGTAAAAAGATTAAGACATGTTTACAAACAATTTGGTTAGCCGCAATTTGGGCTATTTGGAAAGCTAGAAATAATAGAGTTTTCAATTGAAAGACAGTTACCTTTGACAAGTTACTTTTTACCACCAAAGTTCAGGTCTGGTGGTGGTTTAAGACAAGGAAAAAAGGTTTCTGCTTCGATTTAAATCATTGAATGCTTAATCCAAAAGTTTGTATACGGCTTAACACAGGATGATCTTGTACTTTGTTGGTCTTTCTTTGTGTATGGACTTTTATTGTTAGCCACACATTGTGCTTATTTATTTTAATATATTTCTTTGGCTTCTTAAATAAAAATTGCAAAAAAAATAAGGGTTTCTACTTCTAGCGCATGAAATGAGAAGAGAATAAAGTTATGGGTAAAAAAAAAATAGAACTTCACAAATAATTGATATGAGAAATCAAATGAGAAATCCGTATTTGGATTCTCTAAAGTCAGGTTTTCCTACATTTTCTACATTTAGGCAAAATTTAAGGGTATTATTCTCTTTACAATAAACATAAATGCATTTGGAAATGCAATATTTTTTCTTTCTTAGTTACTTTTTGCTTGAATACAGGTGAATTTAGGAAAAACAAATGTATGGTTGAGTTCTCTAATTGGTGTAGACGCCAATTAATTAATGGATGCTCACTCCCTCGTCACACGTATGATCTAAAATCATTCATTTATACTACTAGACTCCAACCCGTGCGTTGCACGGATTTTATGTTGAATCAAAGATACGATTTAAATTCTTACAATTTGCAAGTAAAAAAATAAAATGAAATCAAAATACAAAAATCTAGCCACCATAAAATAAAAAAAATAAAAACCTAGCCACCATCAAAATCAAAGCTTTAGAACCCAATACCATAAAAATCAAATTTTTAAAGCATCTCAAAAAACTCAGCCAATATCAAAATCAAAGCTTTAGAACCCACCACGATCAAAATCAAAGCTTGAAAGCATCTTCTTTTTAAGAGAAAGATGAAAAAGAGAATAAAGAACAACAAAATAAAAAAAATTAGGGTTAAGTGGTTGCATAACCTAAACCCTAACTCCTCCCAATACCATAAAAATCAAATTTTTAAAGCATCCAAAAAACTCGGCCAATATCAAAATCAAAGCTTTAGAACCCACCACTATCAAAATCAAAGCTTTAAAGCATCTTCTTTTTAAGAGAAAGATGAAAAAGAGAATAAAGAACAACAAAATAAAAAAAATTAGGGTTAAGTGGTTGCATAACCTAAACTCTAACTCCTCTCAATACCATAAAAATCAAAATTTTAAAGCATAAAAAAAAAAAAAAAAACTCAGCCAATATCAAAATCAAAGCTTTAGAACCCACCACTATCAAAATCAAAGCTTTAAAGCATCTTCTTTTTAAGAGAAAGATGAAAAAGAGAATAAAGAACAACAAAATAAAAAAAAAAATCCTCAAATCATAAATAATGAATATTTGGAGATGTGGAGAAATAAAAAAATCACGTGTGAAGAGTACAGAAGAATTGCAAAATATTAGAAAAAAAGATGCAGAGAGAAAGATGAACAAAAAATAAAAAATAACGTGAATAGAAAAAATTGGAGAAAGAAGAGAAAAAATATTGAGAGAGAAAGTGAGAGATTTGGAGAGAGATTAAGGAGAGAAGAGAGGCCAAATTTTTAGGGAATAGAAAAGTTTTTTTTATATATATATTATTATTAAATAGTGGCAAACAATGTGTATTTGAAATTCAAATTTAGGTGGTAGTTGGGTGGTCATTAAGGTAGGGTTTAGGAGGGAAAAAATTAGAGTAAGTGGTTGCATAACCTAAACCCTTACTCTCCTTTTATAATAATAAAGATAAAGATATCGGTAGAAAAATTAACTAAATTATATTTTTAGTCCCTTGATTTCATTTTCGTTTCTTAAACTAATGAGAAAAATGTTATACAATGTCTCCGGGGTACTTGTTAAACTTATTAATAAGTAAATTTCACATCAAAAGTTGTGCAATCAATATCTTAAAATTGTAAAAAGTCATCTTAACATAATTTTTTTTTTATGGTATGTTTAACAAGTGTCCCATAGACACT
Source organism: Trifolium subterraneum (assembly GCA_951799995.1). Taxonomy (NCBI): domain Eukaryota; kingdom Viridiplantae; phylum Streptophyta; class Magnoliopsida; order Fabales; family Fabaceae; genus Trifolium; species Trifolium subterraneum. Next base: position 4,103,914 of record OX637464.1, read on the forward strand.
GCTTAGCATAACCCTACTCATAACTCTATTTTGTCAAATTGATTTACAGGTGCCAATGTTGATCAATGTTATTATAACATCAAAACTCTTAAATGCATGGATAGGATGATTGTGCAAAGATGAATGCTAAAAGCGAAAGAGACATTTTTATTTAAAATATCTAATACTAATCAATTTATAATCATTTTAAAATATCTAATACTAATCAATTTCTAATTATTTTGGGCACCAACCGTTTCCTTTTACTTTTACAACTATTTTATTCACTTAATTAACAATTTATTTATTACTCCTCCATTTATTCTCTATTTATGAGAGAGATAGACACAATAAAAGATTTATGGGACTCACTCATTAGTGGGATCCATTTTTAATAGGTCCCACAAATCTTCTATTGTGTCTATCTCTCTCCTAAATAGAGAATAAATGGAGGAGTGATAAATGGAGTGAACTCAAACTCTTAATACTGTACATTATTTTAAACCGGATGTGTAATTAGTACCATTGAAATGTAGCCAAAGATCCCCCTTAATAAATCTATCGACGGTGAACTTTTAAGCTTCCCTCTCTAAACATTTTACCCGGTTATCAAGCTTAGTACTCGGTCCAAATTGTTGTATTCACCATAGGTCAATGTTTCCAAAGATGTGTTTCCCTCCATCTCTAACCATCCTTTGGCATCTACCACGCTATTTAGGTAGGACTCAATAAAAATTGTTCGGAAAAATTCTTTCAGGGTCTACCGAGATATGTCTGTCTCCAAGATCATATTCTTAGGGTTCATTTGAGTTTTTGTCTTTGTGATTTATTTGTCTGGTGTTGTTTTACTCCTTTGTTTTGAGTCTCGTCTTATTATGGTGTTTGTTTTGATTTCTCATCTTAGTAGGATGTTTGTTTTGATTTCTCGTCTTATTAAATTGTTTCGTTCAGATTTGCAAATTTGCTTCAATCCAAATTCAGACTTTAGCGTCTTCAATATTGCATATCCAAGGACATGACTATTTCGGACATTTAAATTTCGTCATACCACTTTGTAGGCTTAGAGAAAGCCGTGTTATGTTATTGCTCGGATGTTGTAATCTTGTTTGTAGATTCATGCTTTTTAGTTTTTAGCAACATGCAATAATTTCAATTGATATACTATATTGATTTGAATGAATATCGTTCTGTTTGTCTACAAAAATACTGTTAATTACTAGTACAACTGTCGAAATTGTGATTATGGGAACCGCTTTTTTTAACAGAGTTTAATATGTTTTATTTTATTTTATTTTCTCAAGTAGCCTAGTGTATGGGTGCTCGCGGTTTAGTTTGGATCGATTTTGAGGCAAAAACTCATCCGATCCAAAAATAATTTTATTGGTGGTTCGGTTTTAGATGACAAATAAAATAAAAAACTATTTGATCTGGTCCAATTTTATGCGGTTTAATTTGAATCTGTTTTTTAATATCAAATTATAAATTGTATTTTTTTATTAAATATTAATATAATAAAATACACTATAACATAATAGTTTGCTTTTTTGACGAAATAAATATTAAGTTTGATGTAAATTATAACATATAATATATTAAAAATTAATATTTTAAAATGACAATCATCAATTATATTTAAAATAAATAAATTAAAATGAACAAAAAATAGGTTAATGCAAATATCTACTCATACTAATAAAAATCCCTAACACAAGAATCGTAAAACTTTGTAGAAATTAAAAATATATTTAACCATGTAAAACCAAAATTTGTAGAAAGAAGAATAAATGTAAGGTAATAAAAATTGTGTTTTATGGATTGATGTAAATATTTATCATATTTATTAAATCATTATATTTTTTATTCTTTAAAATCAAATACTAATAGCTAGTTAACATAACAACAGAAACCACATATCTCATTGTGGAACATGATCTACGATCACTACTACAATTTTGGCCTATAATAGCACTAATTTAATAGCACTTTTACACAAGTGCTATTAAAAATCCGACTTTTACGTTTATAATAGCGCTTTTATGTTGAAAGCGCTGTAATATAGTGAAAGTAAATTTTGAAAGAGGCCTACAATAGCACTTTCCTTGCGGGCGCTATAAAAGTATAACCCTTTGATAGCACTTTTGGTGAAACGCTATTGTAAGGCATCACATTAGATAGCGCTTCTTCATAAACGCTATTACAGGTCTTTCATGAAAAATTATAGGTATGTCACAAAATCAAATAAAACACTGTATTTTTTTTCATTTTCACGCTAACACTATATTGAACCCTAAAACCCCAAATTGGTGAACTATTCTCTACCCTATCGAACTCACCCTTCTACCCTCATCATCATCGAACTCATTCTTCTTCTTCGCTGAGGAGTTCATCTGAACCACCCTCCATTATTTGTATTCCCTAAATCCCCAAATCACTCAAATTCCTAAATTTCAATTGTCAAATCCCCAAATAATTTCTCTCTTTTCATCACCGTTGCTACCTAATTTGTCGTTTCTTCATTCTGAGAATCTCTTTCTTCCTCCATCATTCTCACTTCTCATCTCTCAGTCTGTGCAAGAAGGGAAGGGCACCTTCTATGACGACAAGAAGGGCAGGAGGAAGAATCGACGAATGTTCAATTCTTCGAAGAAGAAGCCGTTTGACGACAGTGAAAACAACGACTTCAGTGGTTGCAACGATGGTACACCACAATTCCTTCTTTCCATCTCTTTCATTTTCATAAAATATCTCCCTTTCAATTGGGTTTGTTGGGAACAAGTAAATTTTTAAAAAAAATTCACGATTTGATAAAATAATGGGTTTGTTTAAATTCCAATTGGGTGTGTTAGGAACAAGTTAAATTCCACTTTTTTATGATAATTAATCAATGGGTTAGTTTGGAACAAGTTTATTTTGTGGGTGAGTGATTTATAATGTTAATTGTTTTGAAGGGACAACATTGAACAAAGGGTTAGCTTGTTCTGCTAAGTTCAAGATGGGTGAGTTTAAGGGTTAACAAGTGGCTGTAAAAGTTATCCCTAAAGCAAAGGTTAATCTTGTTCTTCTACTTTCAATATCTAGCTAATAACAAACCAAAAATTGTATTTGCTTAATGTTGATACTTATATGAATTACTTGTCTATAAATTGTAAGTGTGACCAAATGTATGCAGGGCCTTTAGATTGCCCTTTGTATTTTGAGCTTTTTTTAATGTACATCAGTGTTTCCATTTTGTGTTAGAAATTTCCATTTTGTGTTAGAAATGATGATTTCTCTTTTACTATCTACATAGTCTTTTAGTTCAGGGCAAGGTCTCTAGGTATGTTCTTCAGAGAACTCTTCAAATATAAATATTCTCAAGGTATGTTCTCTAACGTTGGACTTCTTTAGTCGTGGAAACAAAGTATCACTCACTAAGGTATGCTAGTTGTTTTGCTTTTAGTAAATTAAGATAAGGCTCATAGAGGATAGCCATGTTGAATTGTGAGAAAATCAATAAACAAAGAGAGATACAAAAGCAATCAAAGTTTTCATATGAGATATTTAACCCTAAACTATTTGGGGGACTTTATAATTATTAATTATAAGCTTAGGGAAAAGCTACAATTTGATATTATTGAACTATGTTCATTTCATTAGCATATGGTATTATTATTTAATGAAGGATTTTCATTTCGGATGTGATAAGTTCACTACATTAAGCAATTACAATATATGACTATTGGGAAATCAAAGAAAAAAGAGATGGAAAACCATATAGTAATATTGATATATGCTCATGAAGATGGAGGTAGCAGGTTGTATGTTTGTTTGCTGGCAATGGCATGGTGTGTTTAGTAGTTGGCTAGGTCTACTTAGTTCTTTCTAGTCTTGGTGATATATTGTATTTTGTGTTTTTTTTTTGTACTTTAATTTGTTGTTTGTAGCTCTTAGTAGGAATGGTATTTCTATTTTTACAAGTTTATGGTTTCAGACTTGTTATAACTTATAAGATGCCTTTCAATTCCATTATAAATACTTTTGCAAAGGAAGGATCTTGCATGGATGGAAGATGGATCTCTTGGTCAGATACTAGCAATTGCAATAGGTAACTTTGATTTTCTAACTTTTTACTATGTGGCTGTTGTGTTCGTTTAGTTGTACGCTCTAGCCCATAATTTTTTGTTTGTATTCCTTGATTGTACTCATCTATAAGATCATGCACTTGACTTCACTGTTTGTGCACATTTGTTTTTACCTTCTTTGCGACATATGGGTTCTTTTTCAGTGACATAAAGGCGATTTTCTTCAGTGGTGGACTCCTTCTTCAGATACTCGTTCTAGCTTCCCTGTGCACCTATTTCTCTTTAATTATAAGGTTTCATATCTGTCTTCAACGGAGTTCTTCTATGATGTTGTTCCTCATTTAATTTCTGAACCTAGTTCAGTTTGATTGTTTTTATTTATGTTCTTTGTTGTGCACAAAATCATGTTCTTATGCTTTAAGATTTTCAAACGTATTTCATGAGATGATCTATGATAATTGTTGTGTAACAATACTATATTGATCTATGATATCATTTTTAGTTTTGCTTTTATTTAAAGTCCATTTTAACAGCTGAATGGTTTCCCTTTCACTGACAACCAGGGTAAGTTAGTTTTCCAATCAAGAAGGGATTCCAATGATGTAAAAACCTTGTTGGGTTAAACTGAGTTTCAACATTCTTTTTATTCATGTATTTTGACATTTGTTTTTGAATAATTGATTTTGGCAAATGGTTAGACTTCACAAGGGGTTTTTGATTATAGAGGATAAATTTATATCATCTTTACTTCTTACTTTTTGGTTGTAGGTTCTGCATTTCCAAATGGTTAGACTTCACAAGGTTTTTGGCTTTGTTAGTCTATATTACATGTATAAATAATCATTGAAACTCATATGGTTCAAATTTGATGGTTTATAACGAATTATTTAATGAAGGCTTGATGTGATTATAGTATATTGGATTTTTAATTTTTTTAAATTTAATCTCAAGTAAAGTCAAATTTTGTATTTGATAATAATTTAATCTTTTTCATTGCAGCTACCATGATTGCTGCACAGAAATTTCAGTTGGGTCACAATGATATTTTGGTTGGTGGTATGGAAAGCATGTCAAATGCACCTAAGTACATTGCGGAAGCACAATTTTGTACTTTTTCTTTCATGAATTTTTTATACAATACTTTGAAATCTTTTAGGAAATAAGCTAATTATCTCAATGTTAGGACTTTGTTTTAGCTACTGTGTTGAAATTATGCTATCTAGGTGCAGCTTATAAATCGGTGTTTGATGAAACCCGTCCTTTCTTTAACCATCATAATATTTGGTTAGCTCTTGAATCTTGATGTTCAGTGGCAACATATTTTGTATCTAAACCAGGAAGGGATCTCGGATACTATCATTGACTGCATTATCTTTAATTCTAAGGTTGTGATAGAATTTGTAACTTGTGTTGTTAATCTTGCAGGCATGAACCACCTATGATGGCTTGTGAGGTTCCTAATAATCTTCTACAAAAAAATGATTGTTATGTTGCTACCCATATGTCTATTATTTTAGATTACAAGTGGTTAATTAATGTCTAAGAGTTTCAGTTTGTATTTGTTAAGCATGTTAGGAGAACTATATATGAATGTTGTTGCTCATAATAATTTAGTTGGATTGTTGGCTCAAAATTATGAAATGTAGCTGCTGCTAAACTTTTTCATCCTCTTCTTTTTAATTTTCAGAGACTTCTTGGAGACATGAAAGATGCTTTGCTGGGTTTGGCAATTGGTGATGGGCAATTGACAGAGGATTTGCTTAGGTTAATTAGATTGTGTTGTTATAATTAGTGTCATGAACATCATCTAGCGAGTTAGGATAATTAGTTTGTTTTTGTCTTGGACACAATTGTCTTGCTTCTTATTTGTTTTATGATGGATGGGAGACTCATGTAATATTATGGTACTTATTGGCCTACTTTGTGCCTTTTTATCTTTATTAATATAATTTTTGCCTTTTGTATTATTTCCTACTATATTATAAGTTTCAAATTAAGCTTTAGGTCAAAAATACAATTAAAAAAAAAATAAAAAAAATTGTAGCTTGTTAAAATCAATTGCATACAATAGCGCTTTTGTTACAAAGTGCTATTAAACGTTGAGCAAACGATAACACTTTTAAACACAAGTGCTATTGAAACTGAATCATATAATAGCACTTTTCTGAAAGTGCTATTAAATCATGTTGCCTAATCAGGTCTATTATAGCGCTTTTACTGTACAAAGTGCTATTAAAGATTGATCCTACAATAGCGCTTTTTAAAGCGCTATAATAGCTATATACCTACAATAGCGCCAGCTTCAATAGCACTTTTAAGTGCTATTAAAGCTAAAAAAAGTGCTATAGTAGCCCTTTTTTGTAGTAGTGAGCTGCAACACGACTAAGAAACTTCATATCACCATTCAATGTAGAAATAGATGAATCATTAACTTTTTTTTCAGTTGCCAAGAGACTATCACAACTATCGGGTCCATCGCGAGCTACAAATGCATCATAACTTGCACTTTGCGGATCTGTAGTCAATTCTTCTAGCGAACCCTTAAAATCTCTAACACAAGAATGGTAAAATTTGGTTGAACACTCTCTAAGGGCTTCAGATGAAGGGTGTTTGTTCACCAAATTTTTGAGATAATTTTGGGCTTTTGTAGACTTCTCTATTGACATTTTTAAGAATAACTTACTAAGAGTAAGATAGTCTTTGACTGAAGTAATTTCAGGGTTGTTTTCTCCAAGTTTCAAACAGCATTGTTTTTCTTGAATACCATTGCATATATTTTCATATAGGTTGGTGCCAGGTTTTTGTGAAGTTGTAAGAGAAATAAAAATCACAAAAATTGTGAAGAATACAGAAAAAGATGCGGAGAGATTCATTCTTTTGTTTGAAATAGACCACACCAACCATTGTCAATTGTCAATTAAACATTAAGCAATTGCTACATATTTCACAAAAAATTAAAATAAAATAAAATAATTCTATATTAAAAAATTATCATATTGAAATTCATTTATTGCGGTCAAACTTAATAATTGTTATATTTTAAAAAAAGGTTAAATATGTTTTTGGTCCTTATAGTTTCGTCGAATTTTGTTTTTAGTCCCTGAAGTTTTGTCTGTCAGTGTTTTTAGTACCTATTTTTCATTCAACTCGTGCATATCATTCGAAATTTAATTTTTTTTTTGCGGTCATGTTTAGTACATTATATGAATCTCTCTTACAAAAGTTTAAATTTCTTTAACAAGAGATGAATTAAATATGAATTTTTTAGTTTTTTTGCATATAAAAATTTATAAATAATTCATCTTATGTTAAAAAACTCTAAATTTTTATCGGAGATGTTCTTATAATATTATAAACATGAATACAAAAAATCATTCAAAAATGTAAAAGTATACAAGATATACAAGAGTTTGATTAAAAGTAGCGACTAAAAACACTGACCGAAAAAACTTAAGGGACTAAAAAGTGCTAAAAAAACTTCAAGGACTAAAAGTGAAATTATGCAAAATTATAGGGACAAAAAACATATTTAACCCATTTAAAAATATACTGATTTATAGTTCATACAAATTGTATAATTTTTTGGCTTAATTAATTGCAATTTTGGTCTCCCTATTTTCACTATTTTGCAAAATTGGTCTTCATATTTTAAAACTTGTCAGTTTTGGTCCCTCAATCAAATATTTTTCTAAAATATGGTGATACAACATGTTTTAAATTAAGTTTATAAAGAATTTTTTTTAGAATATCATCGATATTGATATTTTCTCATAATCAGATCATATACCACATCGTTTAAAACTTATTATATTGTCAATTTATAGTTAGAAAATATTATAGGGGGACCAAAACTATCAAGTTTTAAAATAGAGGGACCAATTATACAAAATAATAAAAATAGGGGGACAAAAACTGCAATTATTTGAGGGATCGAACTGTGGTCCTCCCTACCAAGTACAACACCAATATCACCGAACCAACTAACGATTGATTAAATATTTAAATTCTCAATGCATCGACTTTACATATTTTCATAAAATTTCATAAAAATTTATTGTTTAAGATGCTCAAAGACTGTCCTAGAGACACTCATTAACAAGACCCAATATTTTTTTTTTGACAAAAAAAAATTGCTATATCTAATAACTTATTTAAATTTGGAAAAAGTTAACATAGCTCTAAACGCACATGTTAGTTTAAGGGTGACCACATATTAAAAAATCTTACTGTCCTTTGACTAAAAACAAAATAAATCTGATTCCCATAAGTTCTAGTTCAACTGGCAAAAAATGCCGAAATTGTTAGGTCGGACGTCGTGGTTCGGGTTCGAACCCGGGATTTCACAATTATTTGTGAGTTTAATTTCAGTGGATTACCACTTCTTTTAAGACAAAAAAAAAAAACAAAATAAATCTGATTCCCCTTCTTCAAATTAATTAGCTTGATTCACAGTGCATTAGTGCTAATTAATAATACTAGTACAACTTTACAAGACAAGACCCAAGAGGAGATTTTATTGTTTTTCAATATTTTCGTTGATACTGTAGTACTGCTTTTTTTAGAAATAATAATGCATTAATTATCTAATTATTATTCAGAAATATGGAATCGAGCGCTTCAAAATTAAGCAGGGAAACAAAAACCAAGACATTAAATTGTTTACGATAACTCATCTTCAAGAAATAACTTTTGATTAGATTTTAATTTTCTTGCGATGAATTTTAAATTATCAGGTTTCTTACTCTGAAAATTAGTAGATAACTAATAAAAAGAAAAATACATTGGAGTATGAAGAAAAATAAATGGAAAGTAACAAAATTGTGAATAGTTATGTTGATTATTCTTTAAAATCAAATACTGATGATAGTTAACTTAAACAACAAAAATCACATATTTCACTTTGGAATATGATCTATGACTAAAACTGTAATATGACTAAGAAATTGCATCTCATCATTCAATGTAGAAATAGATGAATCATTAATTTTTTTTTCAATAGCCAAAAGACTATCACATCTATTAGGTTCATCGCCAGCAATAAAAGCATCATAGCTTGCACTTTCCCTATCTTCCTCCAATTCTGCTAACGACATCTTAAAATTGCTGACACACCTATCGTAACAATAGGTTGAACACTCTTTTAGGGCTTTAGAGGAAGGGTATTTGTTCACCAAATTTTTGAGGTAATTTTGTGCTTTTGTAGATTTTTCTATTGCCATTTTTAAGAATAACGTGGTAAGGCTATGATAGTCTTTGGCTAAAGTAATTTCAGGGTTGTTTTCTACAAGCTTCAAACAATGTTGTCGTTCATGAGAACCAATGCACACATTTTCATATAGTTTGGTGTTAGATTTTTGTGAAGTTGCAAAAGAAATAAAAATCACCGAAATGGCGATGAACACAGAAAAAAATGTTGAGAGACTCATTCTTTTGCTTGAAATGGATTATAAAAATTGCTTTAGGAATCTTTTGAAATGGAATATAAAAATTACTTCAGGGTTCTTAATTTATAGATCTTACATCAACTTTGTCAATTAAACAAATTGAATGTCAATTAAATAAAGATTTTTTTTGTTTACAATAGAGTTAACGATCGAAGCCCATGACCTCTAGCATACTACTTAAATCCCCCACCATTAGACTAAATTTAGTGGCTTAATTAAACAACCATTTTTATTATTAAGTTTGTAGCAAAAAAAAAAATATTACTCTCTTCTTCCCAAAATATAAAGGAAAATTGTCAAAAATTTAATATATTTGGTTAAAAATTGTGATTAAATACATTAACTTTACTTGACTAATTTTTCTTTATATTTTAGGACAGAAAGAGTACAATTTTAAATTTCATTTAATACGGTGAAACTTAATAATTAATAATTTGGGTAATTATTCAGTAAAGTGGATATAGTAAATTTCCTGGTAACATTAAACAAGTATGAAAACAGAATTGGGCGTTAGCATCATCTCATTTGGAAGATTAATTACAATCCAAAGTTAGCCTCACTTTGAGAGTTTGTTAGTTTGTTTTTTTGGGTGACCCCTTGTTAATAGATATTTTTTTTTTTTGGAACAACCTTGTTAATAGATATCGATCAAACATGAAGTAATATTTCGGAATTCATTTATTCATCCATGAAGAAGCAAGTTTTTTTTACTAGGAACAACTCTTTTTGAGTTCGAAAATTGTAGAAATAATAAGGATATCATTTTTCTTTACATATTTATTTTTCACAAATAACAATCAGATTTTTCTCCCTAAAGATTTTTTCTCCAAAAAAGACAAACATTAATGTGTTATTTTAGTTTCTAGGATTAGAACTAATAACCTCTTGATTGGTATTTATTTATTTTGATAACATTACTCTTTTGATATCTCTTCATTCACCGATTCGGTTGTCTGCTTGAGATTGAAGAAAATACGTACAAAATAATCGCTGAACGAAGAGATATCAAAAGAGTACTGATCAATGTTGTCAAAATAAATAACACAGATTTTTAAGATCTCATTAGATTTTATGAATTTTTAATGTTTAAAAAAACTTTCCATTTTTAATATTTTTTTTGTTTTCCCCCATTTTTAATATTTAACACAACGCCAATAAATATCCTTAGTCTTATATAATCTTTTATAAACTTTGAGGTTAAGTTTGTTAGGAGGCAAGCGAATTTGGTTGCTCATACTCTTGCTAGGGCGGCCAATTCTTGGGTTAGCTTCCATAGGTTTGAGAATATTCCCTTTTGTATTGAACGTTTAGTTTTTAATGAAATGCAGTAAAGTTTGTTTGATTAAAAAAAAAAACACAACACCAATAAAAAACAATTCAATAAAAAAATGAAAAAGAAACAATATATAGTAATACGTAGAAACAGACTTTAATGGAATTAGTGTAATACAGTGGTTGTCTTGATCTTCTTTGCCTTCTACCGGTAGTGCCCCAACACTACAAGAAAATACAGGATTAACTACAACGAATTTAGTAGCTAATTCGTAGCTAATATTCAGTAAAACTGAATTTGCTACGGATTTGTTGTGAATAGTTGTCGTATAGGCCGTAGTATGGATTGAGCGGCAAATCATCTATCAAAAAATTTCCTGGCTAATTTGCAACTAATATAAAGAATATCCTAGCTAGTTCCCAATTAATTTCTAGTTAATTAATGTTCAAAAGTTTATGTTTCCCAACTAAATCGCTAGGATATTGTCACAATAAATCTCTAGCTACATATTCCGAGCAATTTCGCAGCTATATCCAAGTTTTTAATTATTTATTTTTATTATAATTATAAAAGGCATTAATATTATTTTGTTATAATCGTAAGAACTACATATTTACATAAAAACACATTTTAAAGGTTTCTTAATTGTCTATATGATTAAGCGTTGGTTTAAATCAATCGATTTTAAAAATCTATTAATATTATTTTCTCATGAAAGCCTAGCTATCTACTTGGTGAATAACATGAAAACACAACTTAAAAGTAACAATTACTCAATGTATTGAACAAACTTAATTGAGCTAAAATTAAATCATTCAATTGAATCCAATGGTCATCCAATGTATTGAAGAAACTGACCGGTTTTGGTTGCTGCCTCTGGCAAGAAAGCAAGTGATGTTGAAACAGCTTTCTCGGCCTATATCTCTTATATTATAAGCTTGTTCCGTTTTGCTATTCTTAACCCTAATTTTTTTCCCGCTCTTTTTCCCTCTCATTTTACCCTAAAATAGTTAAAATAAAATGTTAAAAAAAAGCCTCACCAAGAATCGAACCTGCAACATTTAAGATTTATTTTGTGTTTTTTGCCACTACACTACATCAATAAATTTGTTATTATTTTGCAATCAACATCTAATAAATATGGAATCTCTCACCATGTTAAATATTTATTATCTCTTATATTATATGCTTGTTCCGTTTTGCTATTTTTAACCCTAATTTTTTTCCCGCTCTTTTTTCCTCTCATTTTACCCTAAAATATTAAAATAAAATGTTTAAAAAAGGCTTCACCGAGAATCGAACCCGCAACATTTAAGATCTATTTTGTGTTTTTTGCCACTACACTACATCAATCAAGTTGTTATTATTTTGCAATCAACATCTAATAAATATGGAATCTCTCACCATGTTAAATATTTTTTTATTTATTATTATATATATTATATTATATATTATTATTATTATTATTATTATGTTATTATTTTGCAATCAACATCTAATAAATATGGAATCTCTCACCATGTTAAATATTTATTTATTATTATTATTATTATATTAACTTTCTACTATTATTATTATATATTATATTATATATTATTATTATATAATTCTTGAATACGGGTAATATGTCTAATGTCTACGGAAAAAAAACTTTAAATATATCTCATATATTATTATTAATATATTATATTATATATATATACAACATAACAAATTCTCAAAAATTTACGATCACTTATTTGATATACATACGCAACATAACCAACTCTTTTGAAATATATCCCATATTATTATATTATATATACAACATAACAAACTCTCAAAATTTTATGATCACTTATTTGATATACATACACAACATAACCAACTCTTTTGAAATATATCCCATATTATTATATTATATATACAACATAACAAACTCTAAAAAATTTATGATCACTTATTTGATATATATACATACACAACATAACCAACTCTTTTGAAATATATCCCATATTATTATATTATATATACACCATAACAAACTCTCAAAAATTTATGATCACTTATTTGATATACATACACGTTGATGATTCACCGTTGATTTTTTTTAGAAGTCAAACAATGTTTGTTTGAGAGAAAGTTCAGTTTTTTATCTTTGAAAGTGTCTATGAATTGGTTTATTTACAAATAAAGTTTCTTAAGTGTCTATGTTTGTTTGAAAGTTTTTTTATATTTGTATTTTTATGTATGTCAATGAAAGTTTTTAACGGTATATTTCACAGGTTTGCAATTGTCGTTGTTTGCAGTCTAACCGACTCCTTTGTTGTTTCCTCACAAATTTCATCTATTATCTCCTTCATCCCTCAAACTCACATCTATTATTTTGGTTCTGTGGACAGGTTCTCCTTCAATGCTACAATAAAAATGGTTAATCTTAATCATTTTACTAATCTTTCTCTAAATTTATTGAGAGGTTTGAAAATATTTTTATAAGTATTAGTTGTTTATCTTTATAATTACATTTTTATATTTTTCCTTACTTTTTTTTATTAATACAATAATAGGTCCTTTAAATCATAATCCTGCAACGGATCGAGAGAAGTTGATCGATGCTTTTTAGTTGCTGATGTTACTTCTGGCATGTTGGTATCATTTGTATATTGATGTTTGTTGTATACTGATGTTTAATTTTATTTGTTTTTTTTTTTTGTAAAAAGTTCCAATTTTTTTTTTTGTAAAAAGTTCCATTTTTTTTTATACAGAAGTTGATCAATGTTTTTCAGGTGTTGATGTAAATCCTGGGAGATGGAAGAGATGAAAGAGATATTCCTTTTTACATGACGGAACCATACTTCATTCCTAATACTTAAACTTTATGGTTAATGTTGTTCTTTTGAGTTGGGAACCTTATCAATTTTTTTTTTTTTTTTAGTTTTTGTATTTTAACTTTTCAATTAATCTGATTATTATAATGAAAAATGTGATTTTGAAGAAATGCAAAAGTTTCCAGCCATTTGAAATCCATTGTCTTCTTATGTTGACTTGAATATATTTATTGTTCTTATGCTTTCTTATATTTAGGATAACAAATTTCAAATAAATTAATATATTCGATCAACAAATAGAACATTGGTTATTCTTATAAAAAAACTGAACATATTGGTTATCAATTCTGATATTTTACTTTTATTCAACAAAATTACGTCCAACTAAAAATATAAAATCTTGCCTTGGCAAAAATAAAAATCTTGCCTTACAAATACAAATAGAACCCGTTGTTATGGCTTATATGATAATTACGCAACATTTTTTATTTTTCGGTTTACTTTTCGTTTTTAAATATATCCCGCTTTGTCACAACAAATATTTTGTCTCGCAAAAATAAATCATAACAAATAAAATATAAAAGTTGCCTTAAATATATTTCATTTTTTCGATTGTTATTTTATTTTATAATCTTAGACTATTTTATGTGATTTTTTTATAATCTTAGACTAATTTAAATCATATAACTGACACTTCACAAAACCCGTGCAACGCACGGGTTGGAGTCTAGTTATTATTATTAGCTTTCTATTATTATTATTATATATATATATATATATATATATATATATATATATTATTATTATATAATAATAATAATAATACTTGAATACGGGTAATATGTCTAATGTCTAAGGAAAAAAAAAACTTTTGAAATATATCTCATATTATTATTATTAATATATTTTATTATATATATACAACATAACAAACTCTCAAAAATTTACGATCACTTATTTGATATACATACACGATAGAACCAACTCTTTTGAAATATATCCCATATTATTATATTATATATACAACATAACAAACTCTCAAAAATTTACGATCACTTAATATACATACACAACATAACCAACTCTCCAAAATTTAGGCACACCACTTTTTAATATATATATATATATATATACACACACACTCCACTCTAAGTTTCAATTGAAAATCTGATTGATTGCGGTATATATAGAAGAAGTATTCAAATTGAAAGTGTAATTTTTAACGGGTTTTTTGTTCAAAGATTGAGTTTTTATTCAATTTGTAACATGTTTTTTATCTGTTTTTTTTTTAGGTGTTGAACTTTGAAGTGAAATTTAATTGGAGGTGAAAATTGAAAGTTGGACTAATGAGTACATATAGTTAAGGTTAGTATGTTTTATTTCCTTTCAATAATATGTTTTGTCTCTTCACTGATCTTCCTTTTGTTCCTTCATTCTATTTATTTATTGACAGTCGAATAGCAGGTTTCAATTGGATGTCTCCTTATTTTGACAAGAAATCAAGTAGTTGGAAGAGTCTTATGTTTCTTAATTCATTGTTACAAAGATATGATGATGATTGTTTGAACCTTTAACTTGATATGTATCATTGTGTTCATCGCACCAGTTTTAATTCTTTTGTTATCAAATCTTTATATAATAGTAAGTAACGATAACAATTTATATGGAAAAAAAATAGTATCAACGGGACAACGGCCCAATCATATATAATTCACTTTTTTTCTTCTTCTTTAAATTGTTAATGAATCAAATATATTATTAAGTAAATTAATATAGATTCTTTCAGTTGGTATTCTCTATGCATCCTATTTCCTATATAATTTGAATTTTAGGTTTTTGTTTGTTTGCTTTTAATTTTCGAGCAAATTAATAGTGACTAAATTCTATTGGTGTTCTCTATGAGGCCCACATATCTCAAGTGCATTTTATGTCTTTTATTTTGCTCATTAATCAGGATCTATTGATAATTTATATAAACTACCATATTTGCATATTAATAATCTATATAAATTACCTGGTATTTTTTTTTTTACATTTTTTGGTTTGTTATTTTTAAATAGAATTGTGGAGTATAAATTAAAGTAAGTTCTCTTTTATATATGAAAATTTGAAATCGTTACGAAATAAAATTTTCGCCTCAATATTTGATTTATTTGTTTTAAAATGTGGTGTTTGTTAGGCCAATAATTTTTTTATTTTTTTTGACAAATTGTTAGGCTAATAAGTTGATCGGAAAGATAATATATTTTTAATCTCTTTTTATTTTATTTTATTTTGTATAACTAATTTAGCTAATTGTTTGCAATTTATACAAATTTCTTAACCAATTCTGTCGTTTTCATGAAGCTAATTGTTTGGAAAGAATACATCTATTTTAATTTTTGGTAGTCAATCTATATATAATATCTTATTATTTCAATTTCATTAAATTCATATTTTGATTTTTTTTTTACTTGCAATTTTTATTATAACAATTTAATTTGTATATCTTACACTCCATAAAACCCGTGCAACGCACGGGTTGGAGTCTAGTTAGACACCAATACGAAAAACATTTGAGTTCATATTTAAGAAAACTAATTTCAAAGAGAATATAAATAGATAAGTATCACCTTTGTATAACGTATTGAAAGCCGTTTTGCATAATCATTAGCTATATGCTGCTTTGATGTACGAGATACCGCATCGTGGTGTTGAGCAAAAGCCAAAGTATCAGCCAAAGATTCAGTATTAGGACCTAAGGCTAGGGAAGCTCAAATCAAATCCAAATAAAAACTGTAAATCGATCCAAAAAAACTGAAAACCGCAAAAAATCAAATATTTTTTTATGTGTTTGGATGTTCTTTTAAGAAAACCGCTGGATCGGATCGGATTTTGAATTGATTTCTCAAAACCAATCTAAACTATTTTTTTTTGTTCATTTTAACTTTTGACAATACTATTTGTTAGTTTAATTTAATCTATTTCTTACTTTTTGATATGTTTTAAATATAATTTGTAATTGTCATTCTAAAATATTAATTTTTAATGTATTATGTGTTATATTTTACATCAAACTTAATATTTATTTCGTCAAAAAATTCAAATTGTTGTTTTATGGTGTTTTTTATAATATTAATATTTAATAAAAAAATAACAATTTATAATTTGGATATCCAAAAACCGATCCAAATTAAACCGCATAAAATTGGATTGGATCAGATCGAATTTTTTTATTTGTCATTCAAAACCGAACCAAACCGCAAATAAAATTAATTTTGGATCGAATGAATTTTTGCCTCAAAACTGATCCAAACCGAACCGCGAGCACCCCTACGTAAGGCACTCTTCCCTTTAAAATACTCCAACTGCCTTGCTTCCTACTATTTCAAGAGGTACCCTGTAAATGGGCGAGTTAAGCTTTAATTCAGATATAATGAGAAGGCTTGCCAAATAGTAACCACTGAACAATCTACTTGTAAAATACCCGGTCCATTAGCCATTTACACGATCAGCATACCTAATAAATGCCTTAGAAGCTTTAAAGGCTTGTGCCTTTGGATCGTCTTCTTTGAAACATGACCTTTAATTAGATGGAGCCATTGATCGGAAAAGATGAAGAAACCCTAGATGTTAAATTTGCGAGAAATCCTGGGCGTTGGAAGCAGATAGGTTACATCGGAAAAGAATAACAAAATTGCATTTCATTTTTACAAAACACGATTGCATTGTTGATATAAGCATTGATGAATCATAAAAAGAATTTTTTTTCAAAAAAATTGCAAAAAACATATTTGATAACTGAGTAAAGTGAACAAAGAAAAGATTTTAAAGTGAGAGATATCAAAAAAATTAAAGTGAGAGAATAGTCCTCAATTCATAAATAAAAGATTTTAAGATTGAAAGAATATATTTACCTCAGTCAACCATAACACTCTAATATTTTATATGCATTGTCCATAAATGATATATCATATTCTATTATATTCTAATTGATTGATTTATTTATTTTTAGTAATCAATTGATAGTTGTAGCAAAGATAAAATAATTAACTGTTAATTGGTTTAATGGTGATTGATACTGAACTTTGTGGGAAGAACAATGGACAACCGTTCGATCACCTAAAACTGCGATTAGGAGGAGGGTAAAACCACTTGATGATATAACTGACCCCCGAATTAGATTAGGCCGTCCATTGGGTCGGAGGAGGTGGTGAAAAAATGAAGATAAAATAAATATGCTTACTATAGTTAGATATTTTGGCGAGTCTCGAATCGAGTATGTCTAAGTTGAAGAGTCATCTTTCGACCAAGTTTATTCAAAAAGTGAAACATTTCAATTTTCAATTTGTTAACTTCACACATTTCCATAAAAAATAAAAAAAAACTTAAGACCTCTTAAAAAATTCGCCAGGAGCACCTGTTAACATTTTTCTATTTTAATTAGCCATGCGAAACTGAACTGAACCATGGATAATTTTATGGCAAATGTTAACATGTGCACCTAAGACATATAAGAATACAAATATAGAAATATTGTCTCGAAACATGTGTATTATACTCCAAAATTTCTAATTATAGATACCTTAACATGTGCATATAGGGCACATGTTAACAACACCCTAATTTTATTTCGAAGTTGCGTGAATTTTTACTTCAAAATCAATTCAAACACGAATAATCCTTATAATTCATAGTATTTTTTTTGTCAAGTAGTCTAGTGGTTAAAAATGTCGCCCGGTGAATAAATGGGTCACAGAGCCCCAAAATAGTTTAACAATTGATATTTGGAAAACAATTTACAACATTTTAACAATTTGGCATATTTTTTTTTGTTGATAATCTAACAATTTGACATATAAATTTGCAAAAAAAAACAAATGTTTCTCGCGCATGAAATGAAATGAGAAGAGAATATAAAGTTATCGGTAAAACAAGAAAAATAGAGAAGATAGAACTTTACAAAAAATCCTTGCCATTTGATTTGGTTTTAAATTACTAGAAATCAAATCAAATGAGAAATCCAATTGAGCTCATAAATATGGTTGAGTTCTCTAATTGGTGTATAGGCCAATTAATAATGGATGCTCACACCATCACACGTATAATCTAAAGAATTTAATTTATATAATACACCGTCAATAAAGTTATGTCTAATAATATATCAATACATCATATATTATGTCTAAAAATATATGATGTGACATATTTATTAAATGATGTGACAACATATCATTAGATGCACGTGCAAAAAAAGTGACACAATCAATGCACAACAATTAAACTTTAATCTAAAACCATTAATGCATGAATAGGATAATTTGCAAACAGTACAAAAAATCAGCTCTTTAACCACGGTCTATTAGCCGCGGTTATTCGGACTGTGGGAAAAGAAAATCATTTGCTACGGTTTAACCGTGGCTAAAGTAATCCCAATTCTTTTATTTTCTTGTTTTAGCACGCGCTTTATTTCATTCGTTCTCCCTCGTGTTTTCACTTCCAATTTTTCACTTTCCCTCTTCGATCCATGCTCTCAATTTCCCTAAGAGAATTGAATCGCAGAATCACCGAGAAGAGAATCGCTGATCGTTCTTCATCGAATCATCGGTGAGAATCAACACTCTTCATCGTCGAGATTCAACCATCGCTCTTATCTACGAGAATAACCAGATCACTCTTCAAGGTTCATCAATGATTTTCACTCTTTTTTCACTGGAATTGTTCCATCTTATTTTTGGATTTTCACTCTTCAAGGTTCAACCGTCTTTTCAAAAACTTGCAAATGTATGATTTCTCTTCTAGTTTAGTCTAATTTTTGGATTTCACCGTTGGTTGAGCCTTGTTTTGCCCTAATTTTACTCTAATGTTTGGCTACTCAAATTAATTTGTTTGAGTTTGAAATTTGTTATCAGCAGAGTTTTATTCCTCAAATTCTATGTTTTTCAATACTTTCAAATCAAAAATTCCATGGTGTTGTTCAACTTAGATTGGTAATATTGTTGTTTATTTTAATTTGAAATCTAGCTTCAGTGACTGCACAAAAGTTTATTTGCCAGTTTTTGTTTTGTTCAACTTGGATTGGTTTAGTTTACAAAAGTGCTAAGTGTGTTACCTAATTATTAGATAGAATTCCCTTTATATCTCTACTAGGTGAAGCATAGACAAGTTCTATCTCAAGTCTATGGTGGAATTATTTTTTTTACATATAAACCATGTGCATCATTATACATTAGATGATGGTTTTCAATTGTGCTACGCCGCAGAACTTTTAGATTTTGAGAAATTACAGCTGATGCAGTCGAACTCACAATATTGTAATGGCACGAGGCTACAAAATCCTTTATATTTTGGGAACAATTGTGGTTGTGGACCACAATTTAAAACTATGCATTAGATAGTGATAGTCATTTTATAGTGTTATATATATTAAATTAAAACTTATCACGCCATGTTTTACTAAGATAATGATAGTCATTTTATTAGCTCTGTTATGCTTGTAATCTAGTCTTTTATTTGGAGGATTGATAAGAAAATGTCATGTAAAGTGTGAACGCCTTTGTATATCCATGTTAATTTGTTTGCCTTTCCCTCAAGATTGCAAATTCTCTATAAATATCTATTTAATTGATGATTGATACCTTATTCCATATTGAGAGTTGCTTAATATACCCAGCCACTGCCCCGCGGCCATGTAGTGATCGGTTGTGCGTAATCATTTTGTGTCGTCGTGTTCCCATGAATTTTGGTGATTCACTTTGGTTAGTTTTTAGTTTTAGTATTTTGGATATTTTCTCTACACTTGTGATGTGACTCACATGAATATTCGAATTCTATAATCAATTAATCAAATTAGTTTGTTTTGGCTATTTTCTCTACACACCTGATATATTGTTACTGCTACTGATAATAATATTCCAATGAGTTTAAAAGTCTGACTGACATCCCTTTTGATTTATCTATCAGGCCTTCAGGCGTGCAGGGTGGCTTCCAAAATACCAGTTACCTATTGTAAATACCAGTTACATAATCAAAGTTTCAGTTTGTTTTAGATTTGTGTAACTGATATTGTGCATTAGACAGTTAACCTTTTTAATTCAAGACGCAAACAAGAGCTGGTTAGTTTGTGAACTATAGTTCTATGTTTCTACCTTAGTAATTTAATTCATTTTTTGGTTCTATTACTAACAGTTTTGAATACTTAACTATGTTGCAGTGCTTTTTCCCTCAAAATTTTGTATCACAAATCACTACACCAATCTTCTTTGCAAATTCGGAAATCGACTCATGGCAGGTTAGATTATTCTTTTGCTCAACATGAGATATGCAACAAGGCTTTTCTCCAATCCTCAAGATATATTTCTTTGATACAGATTAAGCACATTTTGGCACCAAATGCTGCTGATTGGCATGATCGCAAGCCAGATATAAAGAAATGCACTCCTGTTTACTCAGGTAGCTACTTGCATATGTGATATGTCTATCAATATAGCTACTTGCATATGTGATATATGTCTAAATTTGTAGTAACCTTTTAATCGTTCGGATATGTTTATGCTTTCAATCCTATGATTCTTGGGTGGGTCTACAGATAGTTGTTGAATTCCATTTATGTACTCTTATCATTTCTTGACATTGATTTTAATCTGATTATAATTCTTGTCACAAATATGTTGCGAATTGTTTGTCGTGTATGAGGGGCTTGTAGAAATTTAGCTTAGCATCATAGATAAATTTAGTGTTAATAAAGTTTAAATTTATCAATTTGCATAGTTTGAATAGTATAAGAAAAGAAAGACAAAATAAGGCATGAAAGAAGAGCGAAAGAGACATTTGAAAATATCTAATAATCAAGTACTAATTATTTTGGGCACCAACCCGTTTCCCTTAACTTTTACAACTATTTTATTCACTTAATACATTATTATAAACCGGCCGTGTAATTAATACCATTGGAAGGTAGCCAGAGATCCCCCTCAATAAATTTATCGACGGTGAACTCTTGAGCTTCACTGTCACTTAATAAATGGTACCCTGACCATTTTACCCGGTTATCCACCTTGGCACCCGGTCCAAAATTATTGTACTCGCCATATGTTAATGTTGCCAAAGATGCGTTTCCTTCCATCTCTAGCCACCCTTTGGGATCTACCACGCTACTTAGGTACGACTCCATAAAAATTGTCCGTGAAAAATTCTTCCAGGGTCTACCGAGATATGTCTGCGTGGTTGGCTTAAGGTCATGGTCAGCTGAAATGTTACAGAACTGGAAGGAAAAACCAGTTGATTGGCCTGGGTCCATTCGTCCTTGACCGGTAATAGTGTTTTTTTGTGTAGGCTTCCCTTGCTTGGCTAGAATTTGACAGTTCTGAAACACGGCTGTGGCATCTCCAAATATAAAATCTACAGTACCGGCAATTATACACTCCTTGTAGAATTGACGCTTAGAGTGGGGATATAGGCTATCTTGATAGCCGAATATCCCACACCGATAAAATATAGAGAGATCTGAATCTGACCTTAAAGCTACTGCCATTGCCTTCTCAGGTCCTGCAGTGTTTTGAAATGAAATGTTGCATGCTATAAACCCTACAGCATCAACAGCTGCACATACCCATACATAAAGAAGAAAAATTAGGGCATGAAAATTGAACTAGACTTACATTTAAGATATTACAGATTAAGAAAATTATAATTACAACACATGCTAATTTAATGTTACTGAAATTTATCGAATTATCGGGTCATATTTTCTTTCAAAATTGTTACTAACAATTTGTTTTTAAGGATCAAATGTCGTCCATTATGAGAAACTGGTATGCAATGTTTTTAAAGATCCAAAAGCAAATTTGTTAAATAAAACATATTATTAGATTAATTATAATTGGTTAAAGCCAAATAAATTTATTCATAAAAGAAAAACAAAATAAATTTCCAATTTTTTATTATATTTGCCTAAAATAAAAATAACAAGTTATAAAAAAATCTACTGTATTTTAGAATATTTATTTTAAATCTTTGATAAATTGTGAGTATAAGACTTTTTACATTTTCAACTGATCACAGTAATAATACTATAATGAGTGTAAAGAGTGTGAAATGTGACATGTGAATGTTTCTAAAAAGAAATAAAAATAAAAGAAACATTAGCAGTAATACTGTTTACATTTTATATAAATAAAAGTAATAGTGTAAAATGTGATCTTAATCTTACCGAAAGTAGCCGTGTTGAAAGTTTTATAACCGTCGATATAATTCCGACTACCGGAGATAACAGTAACACCAATGCCATCACCTAAGAGCATAATGTTCCATTTCGTTGCATTGATTCTAACATATTCATCGCGATAAACACCTTGTTTCACATATACAACATATCTTTTCATGCTAAAATCAGGTGCTGCCCTTATCGCGTCCGTCACATTACGGTAATGTCCACTTCCATCAGTTGCCACAACAGCATCAGGAGTCCTCAATATATTTCCCCCCAGTAGCAGCTTGTCCTCATCAGTAATCCAGGATGGAAATTGATCCTTGTTGAGTTGATCATCATGGACAGGAATCACTTGAGCTAAGAGAGTCTTAACCAAATACATTACACGATTAAGCTCTTTTGATGCAATGCCCTTCACAGCTGTACCTTCTTCTAATCCTTCAATACATGTGTCTGAGTTTGTAAGAACAGCACTCAGCCATGTTCTTAGATCCGAGCTTAGATTTCCAGTACCAAGTCTATCTTTCTCTGCATGCATACATACAAAATAAGTTAGTTACAGAAACAGAAACAGAAACAGAGGATATAGTGCTTTTGCAGAAATAGTACGTAATTACCTTTGGGATTTTGCACAGCAGACATAGACATCCTAAGCTGTTCGGAGGACATGTCGAGTAAATCGAGGCAAACGGAAATGCCGTCTCCAGAGGTGTTGGACATGAAAGGTGATAAATTGGAATGTAGTTGTTGTAAAATGGTGGTGACTTGTTTGGCAGAGTCCACAAATTTGTTGGGAGGAACTCTTAGACATGATGAACCAACAAATTCAGAAGTTGAGTGTGAGACTAGCAAGAAGAACACTAGCAATAATGTATGAAAGTGATCCATGGGGATTTTTGTTCTTGTGTTATTGGTGGTGACTGAGGATGATTTTGTTATGGTGTTAAGCTTTAATTTATAACTGTAATTCTTACTGCTTCTACTTCCAATTTCTTACTGCTTTAATTTACCAATATTTACTTACTGCTTCAAAACAAAAATATTTACTTTAATAATTTGAATTGATGCGGACATTTAACAATATTAGTTTGAAATGAAAGCTAGGGTTAATAATATAGTGTTTATTTGGAGTATCATCAATTAGAGAATTAGAGGAAACTTGATTGGAGCAAATTTCTTCCTTTTATTAGTTTGGGATTTTTGTAATCAAGTCACATTTGTTCAAATGAATGTGAAAGCCTTACTTAATTGGAGCAAATTCTTCTTTTTCTAAAATTTGCAAACTCATTTCATATAATTTGTTTCTTATGAAATACCAGCAATATTCATTTAGTTTGGTTGCTATTAGGAATTCAAAACTGATTCTAAAATGAAATATCAATACTCATAGTAAAATAAATACTAGTACGTGTAAATGAAAAACTGAGTTATTAAAAAAAATATGAATTTGTATATGGATTAAAATTATTATTAATCATTGATCACACTTTACTTAATTCAGGAACCAACCAATTCAGTAGTTGAGTGTGAGAGTAGGATGAAGAACATTAACATTAGTGTGTAGGAAATAGACCCAAATTTGGTGGGGACCTTCTAATTTTATTATTTCAATTTTTTGCCTTTCAAAAAAGTTTATAGAAAAAAAATATTTATAAAGTATGTTCCTATAACAATTTGCAAATTGTATTGTTATTCTTTTTACCATCTAATCTAATTGCTACTGTTATCAATTTTGGTAGTGTTGTAGGCCTGCACCAATTTTGTTTGTAAGTATATATATATGGGGTTCATCTACAAGATTACGTTCATGTTCATCACAACACAACTCTACAAATTAAACACATAATAATAATAATAATAATAATAATAATAATAATAATAATAATGGATAATCGATCCAAATATCAAACCAAATCATTATTACTAGTAGTATTAAATATTTGTTTTGACAGTACTAGCATAAATAGTACTACGTAACTTCCCCATTTTTTCCAATTATTTTATTTTTCTATTTTTCCCCGGTTGATTCTAATTAATTCTAATATGATGTAGATATTAAAATAAACAATTGTGATGGAAATAAGAAAAAATGTTAGTTGCCAATGATACATTTTGAATATAACAATTTGGCACTTTCATTGTTTTTAAAAAATGCACACAATTGTTCTATTTCAGAGTGTCTAATATCTTCTAATTAATTAACCAGTAAAATTAACACTAATTTTAAAAAATAAAATTAGAAAACATTTTCACAAAATAAATGAGGTATATGAGTAATTATGAAACTTGAGATTAAGCCTAAAATACTGTAAATTTCTATATAGGATGAAATGACAAGATTCCATGGTTGGTAATTGACATTGTGATTAATTTGTAAACTTAATTTGGAAGCTTGATAGTACTACATATCACAATTATTTTGATCACTTTGTCCGACCATACTAAAATTGTGAATTGAAACTTACAATCTATCTATAGTATTTATTTTATAAAATTATGAAACCGTGTATACTTTTTGTTCTATGCTCTATTTCTTTTGTCAAATAAAAAAAATCTTGTATATATATATATATATATTTTAAAGAAAATCGTTTATTCTTTAATTGGCCGGTGTAATTTTTTATATACAGATTATGTTAACTAGTTAAGGAAATAAATAAAAAAAAAGCGCGCAAGATTCAAAGAAAAAGAAACTGCACGAAGTTAAACGAGGTATAAAAGTGTTTAACATGTCAGCGGCTAAATGACCAACCTGAGAAAAACACTCGTCAAAAAAGAGGGTTGTTTAATGCAATGAGCACCCAAAATATTGTAACACATTTATACATTGGTTGCTCTCCTAATAGGTGTGATGCACCACCACCTCCCAATCCAACTCTAGCAAACAAGGGATCCTCCAAATCAATAGTTCACCCAAAACATTCTCATTTCGCTTACCTTTCACAAGCTCAACAACTGTCAAAGAACCCACATTAACTTCAATAGCTCGGAATTAATCTCAAGCTTCTAGAAAAATTAAGCCCCTCATACACACTCCACAATTTCGCACGTAAACACTATTATGACTAATATTCTTCGCAAAACCTAGCCATAGGCCCCAACTGAATTCATGAACTTTAAGGGGTGTGGTTATACATTATTTTTCTTGAACTTTACTTCTTGATCAAGGGATGTAGACATGTAGTTGTTGTACATTATTTTTCTTTTATATGAATACATTTATTTCATTATTTTTTAAAAGGAAAAGGTATAAAGGTAGTGTGTGAACATAGATATGTTTAGCAAATTCCCTATTTTTCCATTATAAAATAACAAAACAAAAAATTTCCCTTAAGCTATTTTTCGATTTTGACTATAAGTGATATTTATATAAAAAGAAATTTTGAAAGGAACTACTAGTAACTACCCATTTTAGTATCACCCCCTAAATCAATTCTGGTCTATTTTTATTAGAAACTACTTTGTCTTTCATATGAAAATGTGCAACACTAATTTTTATATTATTTTTTTGTCAATAATTGAATTGGACAATGATCAAATTATAAGAAATCAAATCGAATCTTTATTCTTTCTTTATGGTATATAATTTCTCAATACAATTTGACACAATTGATAATCAAATTCAATGCCAAGTTGCAAAATACCTAGCTAATATACCCAGTTAGCCATTTCTGAGCTAAAAAACATGCATTCATTGGAATTCTATCAGGAAAAAGAAAAATAATGGTAAATAAGAGACCAGAAAGGAATTATAGTCAGAAAAATAATAAATCCAAAATATAGTAGATATGTTCAAATTTCAATGTGCTGTAGACATGTGGTTGAGGCTTTACTTTTTATACTAAGCTCTCCAATTCAAAATCAATAGGCAATTTGACTTGTATTGCGTAAATGCTAGCTATATGAATTTGACTATGTGCATTTTTACAGAAATTAATTTTAGAGTATTACCATTCCAATATAAATGATAGAATAGTTCCTTTAAAAAAAATTGATAGAATAATCCTAAACAAGTGGCTACATGTATTTTCTTAAAAATAGGAAGTACTTTATTTATAATAGAGATGGACATCAATAAGATACCAGTGGAAAACATTTAATTAATAATGTGTCTCACTAATGAATTCCACTAATACATCGTTATTTTGGTGCATTTTGCATAATCGAAACGACAAAATTTGTAATGACAATATTCAGTCACTAAGTCAAGTTGGAAAAATGGCGTTCGTTGTCTGGAATGAGTGGTTTACCATCCACCAGCTGCAGCGTCATAATATACTTTATTTATAATAAAATAGATGAATAAAGATACTAGTATCGCCGTGAGCTTAGCTCAGTTGGTAGAGATATCACACTATATGTGCAGTAGTCTGAGTTTGAATCCGAGATATTACACCTATTCATCTTTAAGGTGGATATTCTAGTCATTAGACTACTTAAAAAATAAAAAATACTAGTGGAAAACATTTAATTAATAATGTGTCTCACTAATGAATTCCACTAATACATTTCTTTTAAGAATGGAGATGATCTCAACTTAAATATAAATTTATTAACTGCTTTCCACATAAATTTGTAATGTACTTAATTAATACTAATATATACATTTTGTGTATGAATAATAGGAATGATTGTTGTTTAGAGTTGGTGATATGGCTTCGTCTGAATGATTGAATCAACACATTTTATTAAAATAATAATTAAATATAAATAAGGATTAACTAAAATCAACAATATATATATGAGAAAATTGAATCATAAAAATGAGCAGAGGTAACGAATGGTAACAATATAAGTTTGTTCATCTTTTTTCATTGAAAATGGGTGGTTTTGGATCTTTTTTGACTCGAAATCAACCCTGTGCATGTCTTTTTATTTGTTTTAATCTAAATAAGTGATTTTCACATAGATTATATCTTTCTTTTGTGTTTTTTTGTGTGATTTGATCATCTCAGTGCGACGTTGTTTGATATCCCGTCTTGGTGCGGTGTTTATTTGCTATCTCGTCTTGTTGTACGGTGTTCGTTTGATTGAATCGGCAGATCAACTTCGGTTAGCTACTGATTCACCAATGAGTAAGTTCGTCAACGATGCAGATCCGAAGACATAGGTGTTGGGTCATCACGAGGGGGCAGCCAGGGGATCATCCACATTGGGTTCAAGAACAACTCTACAAGTGAGTTGGACACCACACTCTTACCCAAAACCTTAAGGTGTTAGGTTTATGAGTCCTTTTACTTATAAAGTGTTCAACCTCCACTATTCTAAGCAATGTGAGACTTAGGGTCCGTTTGGCCCGGCTTTTTTAGCTCTTAGAAGCTGATTGAAAACTAAAAGTGAAAATAAGAACTTTCAAAAACAGAGCAAAAGTTGTTTGGTAATTATTGTTTTTTTGACTTCAAAGTTATCTTTAATCTAAAATTTGTTTAGTAAAATATATATTTTTTAAAAAAGATTTGTACCAAAAATAAAAACTTTTAAAAAAGATAATAACAACTAATAATATTTAAATGAAAACAACCTAAAAAATGAAAAAAATAATAATAAAAAGAGCCTTAAGTGGGATTCGAAGCGGGACCATTACAAAAAAAGCTCCGGATTTTTTTTTTCAACCTCTTTTTCTAGAAGCTCATTTGATCCAATTTTGCACATTGAAAAAAATCTAATATTTACGGTTAAGAACTTTGTTAAAAATGTGTTTGGCCTAACTTTTGATTAAAAAGAAAATTTAAAGCTAAAAAAAGCCGGGCCAAACGGAGCCTTAACACTCACACTTGCCACAACAATCTCCCCCTCAAGTGCGAGTCCATCCATACCAGGATATGCTCCCCCTCAAACGGAAGCTTTTTCAGCTACACTACACTACACTTGCACCGCCGTTGCCACACTGCACACGGGACACGCCGCCTGGCCACATTTGTCAGGAAGACTTTCGATACAAGGAGTCAGTTCAACCCTTCGTTGAACCATCGACTCTGATACCACTATTGTGTCATCACGAGGGGCAGCCAGGAGGATCATCCACATTGAGTTCAAGAAAAACTCTACAAGTGAGTTGGACACCACACTCTTACCCAAAACCTTAAGGTGTTAGGTTTATGGGCCCTCTTACTTATAAAGTGTTCAACCTCCACTATTCTAAGCAATGTGGGACTTAACACTCACACTTGCCACAACAATAGGTATTCTGGTTACTTTGATTTTATCACATTATTTGTAGGCATGAGTAAGCCGATTTATGCTATTAACTTGGATGTTGTGAGCTTGTTCGCAGATTCATCCTTTTCGTTTTTAGCGGTATTGAATTTGTACTTGAATCTGTTGTACTCTACCGGTTTGAATGAATGATTATATTTTATTTTAGTAAAAAAAAAACAATATAAGTGAACTTTTACCTAGATTTATTTATTTCATTCTTTATTTTTTTTATAAATAGACCAAATGATAATAGACATTAAAAACTCACACACATAAGTGAAGAAGTTGGAATTTGAACTCAGTATATCCGACCCAACAATTTCTTCTATATATATATATATATATATATATATTTAATTATTTTAATGAAATGTGTTGATTCACATATCAATGTCACCAGCTCTAAATGAACACTAAATGGGTCGCTAATTTGATCTTTAATTAGCAACCCATTTTTTTATTTCAATCGTACAAAAAAAAATCCATTTTTATTAAAGAACTTCAAGGGTTTGTACCAAAAAAAGTTGACAGTATCTTATCCCACCTCCGAATTTCTCTGTTCACTCAGTAAAATTCAAAAAATGTTTTTTGAAATATTTTTAGTGTAAATTTTACTGAAATATATGCTGGAAAAAACTTTGAAAAACGTTTTCCAAAGTATTTTGCGTGTTTTGGAGGGTAGAAAAAAAGGTGGAGGGTGGAAAGAGAAAACTTCAAATTTTCTTTATCTTTAAGTGTTTCTAAATGGTACGAATTGTCCAATATAAAAGTATATAAGGGCTCTAATTTTGTGAAGCACAACAACTGCATTAAGGAATATTGTGAAAAAATGAGGCATGATTTGCACAAAGTAGGGGTGTGTATTTTGAAATTGCTTTATTTATTTATTACTTTTTTTGTTTGAAAGTTTTGTTTTTGTTTGTTCAATTACTTTTTTGTTTTGTTTTGTTTTTGTTTGTACAATTGAAGTCATAGGGTTTGAACTTAGGACCATCATATATATGATAATAAATTAATAATTGTTCTTCCAGTAATGCATTAAGAGTTTCATATTGAATAAAATATGGTATGAAAGCATGTTTATAAGTAGAGACAATTCTATTCTTATAAGTTAGGTTTATAAAGTTGAAGATGAAAATTATTAATTATATATTAACTTTATTCTCACAAAATTCTTTCATTTGTTTTCACCTCACTCCTGTTATTAAGAAGCAAAAGTCTACTACGATATAAATTATTTGGACATGCTCTTCAAAAATAACGATTTCTTTTTTAATGTGCATCCAAACTCATGTTAATAGTGAAAAAAAGTTTTTTTTGGGTTATAATAATATTACTAATACATAAATAGAATACAAAAGTTATATAATTTCAAGAGCGGTACCTTGTTCAAAAAACAAAAAAAAAAATCAAGAGCGGTACTACATGGCACGACACCCTCTGTCATCCAATTTACACTACCTTATTTTTTCAATTAAATTGCTTCATATTATTAATTTATGAGTTTCCAAAATAAAAAAAAGAATAAATTAAATTAAATGCTAAAATAAAATAGTAAAATGAAATTGAAAAACAAGTCGTGCAATTACGATGGTACCACTAATCATTTTCCTAATTTTAAACACATCAAATCCAACCATAACACTGCAAATTGGTTATAAAAATTCATATGAGAGTAATTTTAGCCAAATCCATATGATAGATATGGACAAACATCAATACAAAAGTTATACAATTTTAAACACACCAAATCCGACCAGAACTCCGCAAAATAGGTTATAAAAGTTCCGGTTTGGATTTACTGCAGTTTTCAACTGTGCAGTTTGGTGCAGTTGATTAATTTGTAAGAGATGCTTTTTTTTTACATGAGAGAGAGAAGTGATTTCCAACAAAAATAATAAAATGGTTGATTTGTGTGTTAAATGCAGGCAACTACACCAAAATTGAAATGCAAACAATCCTCATCCTAAAAGTTCCTATGATAGTAATTTTAGCCAATGCATATGAACAAGCATAGATAAAAAATGATAGCTCTCTCGTTTTCATTTTCATTCCCAAAATACATATAAAAACGGTGAAATTCAATAGGGAAGATACAATGCTAAAGTGAACATTTTTAACTTGATTACATGTAACGTAAGGCTAAGAAAGAAAAACAAAAGGTACATTAGCGCGAGTGCGTGCATGCATGCATATGTGTTAAAATAAATCTACTTATAATATAATAAAATTGATTACCATCAAATTTATTAATTTATCCTTTTTTATTTTAACCATATCCTAAGTTTTATATCTTTCATTGAATTAATAGAATTTAAAATAACAGTAATTTAATTTGAAACCTATAGAATAAACCTCAAATAATATATAGATTAGATTTTAATCCATGTATACATTATACTTATATATAACCCAGAAGTATAATTAATACCCGTGAAAGGTAACCAAAGATATCCATCGGTAAACTTATCCACGGTAAACTTCCGAGCTTCCCTCTCAGTCAATATATGGTACCCATGCCATTTTACCTGTTTGGCTACCTCGGTACCTGGTCCATAATTATTATACTCGCCATAAGTTAACGTATTTAAGTATTCATTTCCACGCATCTCTAACCATCCTCTAGGGTTTATTATACTACTTAGGTAGGATTCCATAAAAATGGTTCGAGAGTAATTCATCCAAGGTCTACCTAGATATGTTTTAGTGGTTGGTTGAAGGTCGTGGTCTGCTACAATATTACAAAATTGAAAGGAAAACCCAGTTGGAAGGCTTGGATCTGTTCGTCCATGAACAATAATGGTGTTCTTTTGTGTGGATGTATCTTGCTTGACTAAAAGTTGGCAATTTTGGAACAACGCCGTAGCATATCAAAATATGAAATCCACGATACCGGCGATTATGCAGTCTTTGTAGAATTGACGATGGGCGTGAGGATATAGGCTATCTTGGTAGGCCTGAATTTATTCGTATAATTATAAATATATAATATGAAAGAAAAGTTAAAGATTATATTAATATCAAAAAGTTTACACTGAATAGATTCAATTGTTAGAATTCCTCTAATAACTTTTCTTTCTTCAAATAAATTATTTCAAAATCATACAAGTCTAAGTCTATTTTAAAATTCAGTTATAATAATTATATAATTTATTTACTTTAACACACATTGACGCACATACGCACAAACTAAGTACAA
Organism: Trifolium subterraneum; assembly: GCA_951799995.1. Taxonomy (NCBI): domain Eukaryota; kingdom Viridiplantae; phylum Streptophyta; class Magnoliopsida; order Fabales; family Fabaceae; genus Trifolium; species Trifolium subterraneum. The sequence continues at coordinate 4,136,065 of OX637464.1, forward strand.
AAATTTGATGTCTCCAAAATTTTGGTGCCCTATAGAGTCAATTATCTCGAACACCATTTGAAAGCCTCCTTACTAATTCTATACAAAAAAAATTTATTTTTATTTATTATTAGCCATAAATACATTAGTTTTTTTTTTTTTTACTAAAGCCATAAATGCATTTGACTTTAAATAATAAAAAAAAAACAACACAAAGTTATATAAAAAATGAAAAAACATGTCGAAGTTGTGTCTAATCAATTTTGTTAGTGTTGACCTCACCAATTTTATTTGTTATATATATGGTTCATCTACAAGATGAGGTTCTTCCCAACTCTACGAATTAAACCACATAATAATAATAATTATCGCACTAAAATGATCTTAAATATTTGAAAAAAATCATTTCATATCTTACCTTTTCGCATTGAAGGTCTATTTAAAAGAATGTCTCATGAGTTTGACTCATTTGGTTGGACATCACATTTTATATGCAGGAAGTCGGAGTTCGAGCTCCGGTCATCCCACTTATCGGTGGAATTCCTGGCCGCTAGACTACTTGATAAAAAAAGAAAAAAAGAATAAAGGGTATGGTAACATGTGTTTTGATCCCATGTTAATCTATTTGTACCTTTTAGTCCAAAGCTACAAATAGATTATTTTGGTACCTATCATATAATGTTGGTATGTATTTGTACTTTTTAGTCGAAACTCATTTAAAACATAGATTTTTAAATATAAAATATTATGAAAAAAAATTATGTTTTAAATGAGTTTAATTTGCCTAGAGGTTACCGGTACTCAACAATGTAAGTTTGTTACCTGAGAATTTACCATAGAAATTATAAATTAAATAATATAAAAAATTTAATAAATGAAAACTAAAAGTTTGGAAGATAGAGTTGGCTTAGATGGAATAATCCACACTTAGGTGCTTAAACATGTTTGCAAAGTACTATTTCTCTTTTAAAGAAATCTTTTTAGGTTCGTTGAAAATCTAATGCATTTGGTTTATATGATAAATTTTCTCTTATATTTAAGACCGGATAAAGTAAACTATATTAGTGTTTTTTGGAGCAAATCTGCCAAATCCACACTAATCTCTAAACCGATGGAAGTTTGAAAATGCAGAATAACTAAAAATTGAAGTTACTTAATAAAATTAATTCCATTAAACACATTCCTTTGTGAACTGATAAAAGAAAAGGAAGCAGTACGTGTAGATTCTTAAAGAGCACTGATCATTTCCCGAAAACTTTTTGGAGTTTTTTTCTCAAAAAAATGTCGATGATTTTTTCTCGAAAACTTTCCGAAACTTTCTCGAAAAATTCAGAAATTTGTTTCCAGAAACAATCCTGAACTATTTCATTTTCGAAGAAAAATTGAGAACTTCGGACTCATTTTCGGGCTCATTTTAGGCCTTGGGGTAGGGCCCAAATGTATTTGACCCCCTAATTTGACAACTCTAAGTGTGATACACCCTACAGAGTGGTTAGAGATGGAAGGAAATCAATCTTTGGAAACATTAGCATATGGCGAGTATAATAATTTTGGACCGGGTGCCAAGGTGGATAATAGGGTAAAATGGTCAGATACCATTTATTAAATGAGAGTGAAGCTTAAGATTTCACGGTCCATAAATTTATTGAGGGGAGTCTTTGGTTACCTTCAAATAATATTAATTACACAGCTGGTTTATAATTATAAGTGTCTTAGCATAAATGTATTGAATGATTAAAATAATTATAAAATTGGTTATCACAAAAAAAAATTATGGTCAATTTTTTTAATATAACAAAAATAACGTAAAATTAGGCTTTGACAAAAGGAGGATCTAAAGTCACCGCGCGTGCATGCATACTTGCTTGCATGCATGCATACGTGCGTGCATGTGTGTTAGAATAAATAAATTATATAATTATTATAATTATATTTTAAAATAAACTTAGACTTTTATGATCTAGATGTGAACATTTTGATTTGAAATTAATTATACTAACCGAGTACATAACTTGTAATTAATTTTGAGAAATTAATACTCCTTCATCCCAAATTATAAAAGAAAAAAAAACCCACTTACATTTAATTTATTTATTCCAATTAAAAAAATTATATTTTTTTATAATTTTTTTTTAAAATACTACTATAAATTATTATATTTTAGTTGATAAAATAAATACATAGATGTACCAAAAGAAAAAACCATATATATGGATTGTAAGTTTTCAATTCACAATTTTAGTAAGGTTGCAAAAAGTGATCAAAATAATTGTGATACGTATATTAGGTTCCAAATTAAGTTTCATAATTACGAACGCGGTACTACAGTCTACTACTTAGGGAGTGTTTGTTTCATGGATACTAAACATATTTCTGGGAATCTAATGTTGGAAATAAAAATCCCCATGTTTGTTACAAAGGAATTAAACATTATTCTCAGGAAAAAACTTATACCCGAGTACTACTTACTACCTATGTCCTAAATATAAGACTTTTTTGAAATTTTTCTTTGTTCTTTTTTATAAGACTCATTTTAAATTTCAAAGGTTATTAATTATTTGTTTTACCAACATATACTTAATTATAGTGCATATTTTTCACGATTTGTAATAGATACTCTAAAGAAAATATTAACTTATTCTTTCTTGAAATATAGAATCATAAAAACAATTTCAATTGTTAACATATTCGCCCCCGTTTCTTTTTAAATGTACTTATTTTTTGTCATTGTACACATGTCGATACACAACTTTGTTTATTAATATATTTAATTAATATATTTTGAAAATATTATGAACTAGATATATATGCTTTTTTTAATATACCATAAAAGTTAAACTTACGAGGAACACTTGGTTAGGCACAACACCAAATAAAAGGTGTTGGACACACATACATCATTTTAAAAAAGTAAAACATATATATGATGCGACTAATTTATTTAATATTTATTTTTTATAAGTGTATGCCTAAATGAATTTTATTTGGGGTTGTGCCCAATTAAGAATTCCTCTAAATTTACTGCTGGGGAGAGTAAGTTTTTTTTTTTGGTTACTAGAGAGAGTAAGCTAGATACACTATAAAATATACTCTATCCGGTCCTAAATATAAGAAATAATCTACTTTTTTAAATAAATATGAATATATCGGACTCATACATTTATTTTTTAATGTATCTAAAAAAATAGATTATTTCTTATATTTAATATGAGAGTGAGTCAAGGAAAATAAGTCAGTTTTTTTTTGTTTTGGCCAAACAAAACCCTTTAAGTGGATGATGTCAGTGTCACATAACAACAAGAGTCCGTCACATGATACTTATCCAATTTGTTTTGTACTCCTTCCGTTCTAAATTATATGTCACTTTGACATTTTTACACATATTAAGAAATGTAATCATTGTTGTATGGAAAAGAGAAATTATGAGTTGATTTACAAAATTGTCCTTCATTTATTATATTGAAAAAATAAATTGAAGAATCGAAAGAATAGAGAGTAATAAATAGTTAAGGGTATAATAGGTAAAGTTGCATTAAATGTTTCATTGGTAATATAAAGTGACATATAATTTGGAACAAATTTTTTCTTCAAAGTGACATATAATTTAGAACGGAGGTACTACAATTAAATTTTGGATTGACATAAGAAGTTGCCATGTGGGAGGGAGTGGCCAACAACCTAACTCTATCGGTAATTGATCCTGTAAGTACTTTTTAAAGAAAAAACACAATTCAATTTTTTACTTTTTTTAGGCAATTTTTAAATATAATTGAAATGTACCGTGCTTATAATTGAAATACTCCTATGTACATAGTTGATGTATTTGATTTATGATATATTTCAAATACATTAAAATTAATGTATCTAAAAAATTAATTTTGCTTATACAGTGTCACAGAGCGAGCACATACTTTAAAATTAATTTAAAAATTGGCTCCATATATATATCATCATCAATCATTGACATTTGGTATGCAACGTGAGTTAATTACACATCATCGTCGTCATCATCTTCTTCATGATCACTGACTCATACATACATTTTCAAATATTAAATTAAATTAAAGACTCTCACGGAACCTGCAAGCAAGCATTCACAAATGTCAAATCACAACAATTAGGATTCACTATTTCAATATTACTAATTTCACTCAACAAACAACAACAACCTTGTTGGTAAGAATCTCGTGTTCTTTTTAGTACTTATGAATTTGTCTTTTTGAGTCAATCTACATTACTAATTCATATTATTATGATCACAACAAGTTCTGATGAGATTTGTACATGGTAACATGACATGCCTGCAGGTAATATAGTAATACTACTACGATGATGTTTGGGAATGGTGTTGTTGGGATATTATCAGAATCTGTGGATAAATGGGAAAGAAGAGCACCTTTGACTCCATCACACTGTGCTAGATTACTTCATCATCAGGGTGTCTCACGGATCATTGTTCAGCCTTCTACTAACAGAATTCATCACGATGTTCTTTATGAAGAAGTTGGTTGTCAAATTTCACAAGATTTGTCACCATGTGGTCTCATCCTTGGCATCAAACAACCAAAGGTACAACAATTCATCCCCCCCCCCCCCCCCCCCCCCCCTTTTTCGGTAAATCAAAGGTATCTACGCGCACTGCAATTGCAGAGACTAATCCTTCAATGTAACTGAATAACATATGATTTTCCGTACCGACTAGATATATCTATTTCATGTATATATGATTGTGTTTTTAGTAGTAATAGTTTGACATTGTAATCTTTAGGTACAAAGTTCAAATTCCATATGAAATAGTTGCAAAATTGTTGTTAATGTCGCGATTATTAGTAATTTTCCTATGCCCTTTTTTTAAAAATGTTTGTGGTGCAGTTAGAGATGATATTACCAAATAGAGCTTATGCCTTCTTTTCTCATACTCACAAAGCACAGAAAGAAAACATGCCTTTGCTGGATAAGGTGTGTGTGCCTCAAACGTGATCACTTCATATTTGTGGTGGATTTTTTCTTTCCTCTTCTAAATTTTTCTAACCTTGTTGGTGTAGATTCTAGCTGAGAGAGCATCATTATATGACTATGAATTGATTGTTGGGGAAAATGGGAAAAGGTTACTTGCATTTGGTAATTTTGCTGGTAGAGCTGGAATGATTGATTTCTTACGCGGATTAGGACAGCGTAAGAGAAATTTTCATCCTATTTTATTTTCGTAGTGTGAATTTGATTTAATCATCTAGTAGTGATGAGTAAGTGATTTTCAAGCTTGATTTGTTATTTGTTTATGGATTTAACAGGGTATTTAAGTCTTGGATATTCAACACCTTTTCTGTCACTTGGATCATCATACATGTATCCTTCATTGGCTGCTGCTAAGGCTGCTGTCATTTCTGTTGGTGAAGAAATTGCAACTCAAGGATTGCCATTGGGGATTTGTCCTCTTGTTTTTGTCTTTACTGGTTCAGGAAATGGTATGCTAATAGCCTAATACACTCTTTGTAGGTTTTACGTCGTCTATGAAACACTGACATAGACACAGACACAACACTGATAATAATTTGAGAAAATAGAAGTAATTGAATGTAGCTATACGTATCAGTGCTGTGTCAGTGTCAGGCATATTGCGTTGTTGTAGGGAAATCATACTTCGAATCTGCATAATGACGAATTACAACTGAGTTCATCCCTGAAAAGTGAGTCTAACACTCAAAATTGACTCTTCCTGTTTTTGTAGTTTGCTCTGGTGCACAAGAGATATTTAAGCTTCTTCCTCATACCTTTGTGGATCCATCTAGACTAAGCGAGCTACAAAACAAGGTAAATTTTTAGTATGTAGTGATATCGGGTTTGTGCTAGGAGTCTTATTTATTTATTATGTTAAAACCATTATCTGATATGATTTTTGACGTATTATCTGATATGATTGTTTTTGAGATGCCTAACATATGTCTTGAACTTTTCCTCTTATGTACTTTGTTTAACAGGAAAAAAATCAAGCAAAGCATGGATCAAAAAGAATTTTCCAAGTTTATGGCTGTATTGTGACTGCTAAAGACATGGTTGAACCCAAAGATCCCATGAAAGTGTTTGACAAAGTGAGTTTTAGAATCTCCTATTACTGATTTAATCAACTAATATCTAATAATGCCTCTTTCCCTAAGATTTGTATCTAATATGCTAACCTGATATGGTTATTTCAGGTAGACTACTATGCACACCCTGATCATTACAATCCAATTTTCCATGAAAGAGTAGCACCATACGCATCCGTTATTGGTAGGTCCATTCATGCTTACTACTGATACATTTCAGTCTGAAATGTTGCTTGAATTTTTTTTTCCCTTAACAATAAGTACTGTGAGCCTACGACTGACATTTAGTTATGTTAGTTAATTGCATGTATTGGGAGAAAAGATTTCCTCCGTTGTTGAGCTATAAGCAAATTCAAGATTTGACGAGAAAGGGATGTCCGCTTGTTGGAATAGCAGACATAACTTGTGATATAGGTGGTTCACTTGAGTTTGTTAACCGCACTACATCAATTGATTCACCGTTTTTCAGGTATACCATGTCACGTTTTTTTTGGCGAGGTTATTAATTTTTTATATCTTTGTGATGTTTAATTCAAATTGTTGTTAGATATGATGCGATAACGGATTCCTACCACGATGACATGGATGGGAATGGAGTTATATGTTTAGCTGTTGACATTCTTCCAACAGAATTTGCAAAAGAGGTAAGTGCATTACAAATCCATTGGATAAGAGAATGCTATAACAGGTTTTGAAAATGATTGAATATTCAATTTCATTATATGGCTAGGCTACACAATATTTTGGAAACGTACTGTCCCAATTTGTCACACATTTGGCTTCTGCTACAGACATTACAAACTTGCCTGCTCACTTAAGGAGAGCTTGCATAGTTCATGGAGGTGTCCTAACCTCTTTATATGATTATATCCCTCGCATGCGGAAATCTGATTCTGAGTATGTTCTCGTCTACTTTTCATTACTAACTGTAATAAACTTGTTTGTTTTGGTGCCTCTTTTTTACAGTACTTGTTATTTACACACTAACAATAGCCTCTTAAAATGGCTTGCAGGGATGTATCAGAAAACTCTGCAGCAAATTCATTATCTACCAAGACCAAATACAACACATCGGTGCGTACTATATATGTCAATTGAATATTTAATCTTCTGATTTTTATATTTAATCCTGATTTTGATATTTAATCTTCTGATTATGATGACTGAATATGACTGACAGGTATCACTGAGTGGTCACTTATTTGATCAGTTTCTGATAAATGAGGCACTAGATATTATTGAAGCAGCTGGAGGATCCTTCCACTTGGTCAATTGTCATGTCGGTCAGAGTGTTGACGCAATATCATACTCCGAACTTGAAGTAAGCAGTCATTTATTTCAAACTGGAATGATTACTTATGGTCAAAGATATAGTGATATTGTCATTGTTAGATTGTGATTTTTAATAGTCATACAGAATAGATCTTTGAGTTTTTTGAACATACCCGTACCGTTCCCACACCAGAAGGCATTCATGATTATATTCTGAATACACTGCAATGTTTGTCCTATTACTCAATTGCATTCAGTGTCTTCTTCTGTTTCTCCATACCTCTCTCAGAATGGTGCCAATTCAAGCATGGCCATTGTGGACCAGGACAAATTATGGACGGGACATAGCATTTGGCTTGATACTCTTTGGTTTATAGTCTTTTTTTTTAAATGGAAAATATGCTTATGATTTTTGTAATAACATGCTATCATTGCTGTGTTGTCAACAGGTTGGTGCGGACGATAAGGCTGTTCTGGATCAAATCATTGATTCTTTAACCTCTCTTGCTAATCCAACTGAAAATAATAAATTTTCAAATCAAAGTAAAATTTCACTTAAGCTTGGTAAAGTTCAAGAGAACGGTATGGATAAGGAATCTGATCGAAAAAAGAAGGCTGCAGTTTTGATTCTTGGTGCTGGTCGAGTCTGTCAGCCAGCTGCCGAAATGATATCATCATTTGGAAGGCTTTCATCCAGTCAGTGGCATAAAACATTGTTGGAAGATGATTTTGAAGATCAAATTGATGTTGATGTGATTGTGGGATCTTTGTACCTGAAGGATGCAGAACAGGTATATTTGCTTTTACATTAGTTCTTTAATGGAAGCAGAACTAGTACTTCCCTAAGGAACCTAGATTTGATATTAGATCAGTGCAGATTGTTGAGGGTATTCCAAATGTAACTGGAATTCAGCTTGATGTGACGGATAATGACAATCTTTTCAAGCGCATTTCACAGGTACAATCGTCTTTTGGAAGCATTTTATGCTAATATCTTAACCGTTTCTTTAGAAAGAATATTGCAATAACCTTATCGTTCTTTTATTGTGTTCTTAGGTGGATGTTGTTATAAGTTTGTTGCCCCCAAGTTGTCACATTATTGTAGCAGATGCTTGCATTCAGGTGCTTTGTATTTTATGTTATTATTTAATATTGAAATAAAATGATATCTCTTTAGGCAAAAAATAAACAACTATAGTAACATCGACTCCGACAAAGCATTTCCAGATAGATTAAAGACCACGAAAATCGCAAAATTCTCAAAGGAATTAATTGAACTTATGATCTTATATAAGACTTGAATTCACTTCTTGAATTAAGATGTAAATCAAGTTATTTGTTCTACCTTAGTAAATACCATGTTTCTAATTTCTTGATGCAGTTGAAAAAACATCTGGTCACTGCTAGCTATGTTGATAGCTCCATGTCAACGCTAGATGATAAGGCTAAAGAAGCTGGTATAACAATTCTTGGTGAGATGGGCTTGGACCCAGGAATAGGTATGACCTATTCTGATATTAAATAGTCCTTTTCCAGAGCTTATGCAAGCATAAAATAGTCTAGTCTATAATAGCACATATAGATTTATATACATTGGCTGAAAACTTCTGAAAATTATAATCTTCAAAAGCATGACACATTTCCAACCAACACGTCTTGTAATGTAATTGATTGATCATCCAGATCACATGATGGCAATGAAGATGATCGACGAGGCACACACGCAGAAGGGGAAAATAAAGTCTTTCACTTCATACTGTGGTGGACTTCCATCTCCTGAAGATGCTAACAATCCATTAGCATATAAATTCAGGTACTTCTTGGAATATCTATATCTATGCAATAGTTCCCTAATGGTTCTAAAATGACCTCGCTTTTCGTAGTTGAATAGCTGTTAGCTTGTCACATTTATGAATTATGATATATCACTTGTTGATCTTATGTGATGACTTAGTGATCATATAGTTATATATCTTTTTACTGGCATAGTACAAAAATTGATGGTTGTTGACATTGCTATAATTGGCTCATTTGGTTGCCAATTATTTCAGCTGGAATCCTGTAGGGGCCATCCGAGCTGGACGCAATCCTGCCACTTACAAAGACCATGGCAAAACTGTACATATTGATGGTAAGCTTTCAATAAACTGGAAATATAATTCCATGACAGCAACAAGCATGATATATTCTCTAGTCCTTTTTTGAACAGTCTTAACATATTTCTGTATCTGTAATAACTAATATGTATGCATGCGTTTACTGTCAATAACATGCATGGAAATTTCTATAATTTGTTCCATCATGAAAGAGTCTCACCCTCACGTGTTACATTTGCTTGAAGTACTCATAAGCTCACTGCACAATACTTGTTTATTTGATAGGGGAAAATCTTTATGATTCAGCTACAAGACTAAGGATACCCGACTTTCCTGCTTTTGCTTTGGAATGTCTTCCAAACCGCAACTCTTTACTTTACGGAGATTTATATGGAATAGGATCTGAAGCATCAACTATCTTTCGAGGAACACTCCGTTATGAAGGCATGGTTTCCATACGATTCTACTATTTTCCAGTCCAACTTCTTCCACTGATTAATAACATTCTCTGATATTTTATCTACATTAGGAAATATTTGGTGATGCTGTGCCATTCTCTGATACATAAATTAACTAATCCAGGCTTCGTGCGTTCGTGTATGTAAACTTTATTTATCTTTATGGAACTTATTTTTAGCTACTTCGTGTACAGGTTTTAGTGAGATCATGGCGACACTTTCTAGGATTGGCTTATTCAATAATGAAGCTCATCCGATTCTAAAGAATGAAGAGAGACCAACCTTTAGAAAATTCATGTTTGACCTTCTGAAAATTGTTCATGAAGATCCAGATGAAGCATTGATAAGAGAGGAGAATATCACAGAGAGAATATTAACACTAGGACATTGCAAAGATCAAAGATCTGCAATGATGACAGCAAAAACAATCATGTAAGCCATTTAACACCCTCTTATTATTATTATTATTGGAAAATCATTGTTTAACTTGACCGGATTCTCTGGTGTAGATTTTTGGGACTTCTTGATCAAACAGAAATCCCTAATTCCTGCAAAAGTGCTTTTGATGTTGCATGTTTCCGCATGGAGGAGAGATTATCCTACTCCAACACAGAAAAGGTATATTACTTTGAATTCATATGGAATTCTAAGTTCTTCTAGCATACAAGCTCCTTAGGAACCAAACTTTGCAAAACAAACTTATGACTGCTTACTATAATTTGTTCCAACATTAACAAAAAACAAAATAGTTGCTGAATCCGTGCATCACCTTTGACACTGATAAAAAAAGCTATTGAATTTGTGTATCACCTTAAATACCGATGAAACAAATTGTTTGCATGAATGCGAATAGGTTACTTATTAAAGCATGTATTTAGTATATAGTACATTGAATTATATCTGATTTGTAAGCAGGATATGGTGCTTTTGCACCATGAAGTGGAGGTAGAATACCCAAACAGCCAAAGAACAGAGAAGCATAGAGCTACTTTGCTTGAATTTGGGAAGATTGCTGATGGAAAAACCACTACTGCCATGGCACTTACTGTTGGTATTCCAGCTGCTGTTGGAGCTTTGGTACTTTACCACCCTTTTTCGTTCTCTAAACTGTATTCCAAGTAAATACTGTTTGTGAATATATGTGACATCTTTTTTGCAGCTATTACTTACAAACAAAATTCAGACAAGAGGTGTCTTAAGGCCAATCATACCTGAAGTATACACTCCAGGTGACTGCATACAATATTTATTTTGTTTTGATTGGTTGCTCCATTTGTTAGAATATAGTAATTTTTATAAATGCTTCTAATATGTGGGTTGTGTGGTCTTTGCAGCTTTGGATATTATACAAGCTTATGGCATCAAGTTGATTGAGAAGAATGAGTAATCTGTAAAGTGGAAGCTGGTGTTCTATGTAATCATGTAAATAATTTCGACAATAAAAGAGAATTACATATCAGCAATACAATAAAAGAGAATTACATATCAGCAATGCAATCCAATCATGACGTTTATGCACACTCATTAATGTCATCATGGCTGATGGATTCGAAACCCCTTTTGATATGTAAGATCCGTTTGATTTGCAAAAGAAAAATATGATAATAGACGAAACAAAAATATCTACTTCATGTTTAATTTGAAAAGCAATCGCAAAACTTGTTTAATTTGAAAAGAAACTTAACAAACATAAGTGTGCAAAAAGTTAAAAACATAATAAACCACATTTAAAAAGTATTTCAGAGATCATACATTTTGTTGTCAAAGTTGAGTCTAAATATGGTGCAACCATAGCATCCGGGTTCCACTTGTACATTCAAAAGGCAGAAACAAATCTTTGCCTAGTTATAGCAGTAAAATCACTAGAATTTCCACCATAGTGAACAACTTGTTCCAATCTTCATTAGTGTTGTTCAAAATGGGAAAAAGAATATGATTGTGTCAATCCTCTAGGTAGTCATTTTCTTGCAGCAACTTCAAATTATTTCACTTCTGTAAAAACATATGCTAGACATTTCAAAAACATGAATTAGTCCAGCATTGGCTTCCACAAATCCTGGCTATTGGATTTAGATTATGAAGCTATCATTGACATCAATTGTTGCTCTACTTCTTTCCAGTTCTTAACTTTGGTCACCAAAGGGTGTTTATCAACTAACTCACTCTTGGACCAAGGATATGATTCTTCATAATCAAAAAGTAGAACTTTCATTCCAACTTCAGCACACTCTATTGCATACCGCGGATTATCATCAATAAGAACCTTGGCATTTAAAGACCTGTCAACGAGAAACAGCAATTTCGCATCTTTAAATGATAAAAAAAAAAAAAAAAAAGAATTTGAACACAAACTACATTTAAGAATTTGTGGAAGAAAAAATGGTAGGAAATGGAAGGCATCCAAATCTAAAGAGTAGGAAGGGAGGCATGAATACTTGAACATTTCAGTGTTCTACAAGTTGACCAAAGAGCATCAAGGTTTTGGGCCAAATCATAGAGAAATGCAGATGAAGAGGATCAAGGCGCGCACCTACAAATCTCTGATTTTGGTCTTGATTTCCCATCAAGTGCAAAGTGGTTACCAAAGTGAATCTCATGAAACAGTCCTGGGAAATGCTTCTCTATCCATTCAATTGTGTGATCCTTAATTACATTCTGCCTAGACCTGAACATAACATATAATAAAAGGAGCCTCAGTTAGTTGATCCTGACAAGATTCCTTTATAGGTTGATGAAAGTTCAATACCAAAATCATACGTTACAACTGATAGGTTAAAAAATCTTGATAACTTTTGCATTGCCGTCTGAGCACCTGGGAGAGGGTGAATCCCTGACTTGAAATATGGCGTCTTAAAAAACTCATGAACGCGAATATCAGCTGCAGAAAAAGATATTGATTTTGCAACCAGTCCATTAGTCATCCGGAAGCATAAAAGTATATCATTAAGCAAAAAATCATACATAAAAAACTTGATAAAACTATGGCACTACTTGAACCCTTTTGAACAAGAATTAGGAAAAATTCACTTTACAATATATAGTAAGACATCTCCACAATAGATGAAAACAATAGATGAAAATCCAAATTTTCAAAAATGAGACACTTTAAATCAATGAACTATGTAAAAATCACATAAGAAAAAAGTTTAACATCCAGCAAATTTCGGTACGCAGCATAACGGTTCTAAAATGGAATGACAGTCTGATGGACAATAGTTACCTTCATCACGCGAACAGTTCCATATCTGTAACAGAAATGAAGGGTGCATCAGGCTCCACATTCAAACGTGCACAAACTCAATACAATGTGATGGACTACAACTAATAATATACAAGCCAATGTACACCTACTATATAACATAAGATGTGGCTCAAGACAATAACCATGACAGCCTTTCCAATGCTACAGCCTATATAATTATACATAAGACTAGAGAACTTGCAAGTTCCCGTCCATTGACATTGTTTAATAGTAATAGCAAAAATTGGTAAAACTCAATCACTTATCATGAAAACATGGAATTGCCAAATCAGCCAACAAAAGATACCTTAAAGAACTCGTACACATGATATTCAGAAACTGAATAATTTGATGAATATTGATCTGCAATATACTTGTTGAGAGCCGATACGAAGTTTCCTAATACTGCTTACAAAAATTAAAATAACACACATCAGAGAACATATGAGATAATCTTACAATACAACTATGTATTAGCCAGTTTATACAATGCAGTGAAAATCAAGAAAAAATAACCGATTGAAACATTGAACTGATAATAGGGGATTATCAATTATTCATGCACACCTGCAGTTGACAATTCAAGATTATTTAAACATACACACACACACAAAAAAAAGACAGCACATATCTAGAGAGAATCTAATCTTGACCCTCCATTAATACAAGATTGATTCCTCCTATCCAAGCAACAATATTAGATTAATCACTCCCATGAGAGCACACTGATAAGCTATTATTAAGTATATATTGAAACTGGAGCATATAGTCAAGATTCTAAACCAGGTCTTCATTATTCATATAATGAGAAAATCAAATCATAAAGTATTGAAGACATGCCATAAAATACAAAAAGAGTGGCGCACATGCAGATTCATATTCAATTGCATACATACCCTCATCCACATCAACAGCAACAACAAGTTTCTCAGACATACGTTGATCTCGGAAACAGCGAGGCGTAGCAGGACTTCCATTTACTCCACCATTATCAACCTTAATAACATTAGCATCACCCCCAACAGAATTCCCTTGTTCCAAATCAGATGCAAAGCCGCGAAGCCTCGCATTAGCCCTCACAAAAAATTTACTATTATTACTACAACTGGTATAAAAGCCACAACTTTTTCTACCAAATTGAATTCTTCTACTAACCCCAAAACCAAAAGTATTGGCATAAACCTTGCTCAAATGGGAACAAGGATCAATATAGCCTATTGAATAAGCCATAGAATTACTATTATGCAGAATTTTCTGATACAAGAACCTTGCAAGGTTTTCACTATTCTTTAATCTAAACATAATAACACTAGAATCTTGCTAATATATTCTTGCATCACAATAAAAAACAAAAGTGGAAAAATTAAAATTGAAGAGATAAATCTCACAGCAAAAAAGGCAAATTTTATATTCTTTTCAAAATTTAAACAGAATCAATTCCAGAAACAATTGGATGAAATTGAACACTGCAATCATCAAAGACCGGTCTTTTAGCGGTCAAATCACATTTGGAGAAAAAGGGTGTCGTCCAAAAACACAACAGAATCAAACCCTAGAAGGGAAAATGAATATAATTGGGAAAAATCGAATCTTGATATTATTTCTTGGATCCAATGAATAAAGACGGAAAAAACGAGAAATCTTGGTTGAGATTGAGAAGAATTTGAAAAGGGAAAATGAATGAAAACAAATCGGTGATTGTTTGAAAATAGAATTTGACGAATTTGTGACCACACTGTTCAATAGATTATTTTTCTTTGATATATAAGAATCATACTTTCATCATGAAATGGAGATGCACCGAAACTATATATAAAAAAAAATGTTGCATCGAAATGCGCAAAATGTATTAAATTTGGTTAATTTTTGTTAATATGAGAGAATTAAAAGAGGAAAATAATTTTGCTGGTTAATGAAGAAATTAGGACATAGCACCAATAAAAAGAAGAGGTAATTAGGGCATTATTTGTTTCAGGGATTGATTGGTTTATATATAAAAAATTCACCTAAATAGTTTTATTTTCGACTAAAAAAATAATAAGATGTCCAATTTTGAGAAATGATAGCATGCAATAAATAAGAATTAAATATTTGGCAATAATTTTTAAAAACAATTTGTAACTTATAAATTGACCAAAATAAATTTGTTTGGTAGCAACTTTTTTCACAAACTAATATTTTATTTTATTTTTATATTAATCCTTTAGTTTTTGGGGAAAGGGTCCCATAATCTAGAGTTCGACCGCGGGGTAACTAAAGTCTAACCATAAATTGTTTCTACCAGGAACCTAACTCACCGGACGATTCGTCTTAGGAGAAGCTCATTAATCACTTGAGTTCGATGTCTTTTGATTTATTAACATATTTTTTATACCTTTTTTCAATTTTAAATTGTTTTTTTTTAATGTTAATTAAGTCTTGATGTATGTTAATTTTCAAGTATTTGTTTTATCATGGAATCATCAAATAATTTCGTTTTTATCAATTCTCTAGTGATTACAAGTTCACAACACTGTGGCTTGCTTATGGTACAAGGTATACTCCGACTAGTATAGTTTCATATTGGCAATACCACCCACCTATGATGCATGGGTACTCCGTTTTAGATAGAGTACCGGTACCGGGTACCGGTACGCGTATGGTACTTCCCCGGTACGCACCGACGTCGTACCTAGATTTTATTTTATTTTTGTAATGGGTACATCTGTGGTACACGCGTGGTACACCGATCCAAAAAAACACTATTTTTTTTCTTTTTCTTTAATTTTTTATTTTATATAAATATTTAGGTTTTTTATTTTTGTATAATATAAAAGTAGCACCTACGGCTAAAAACAAAATAAAAAAAGCAGCCATTGGAATTATTCACTCATTCATTAAAAATGAATAGATTAAATTCAAAGAGAATTGAAGATCTAGTTTTTTTATTCATACAAATCTTCGTATTCTCTCGAGAAAGAGAAATAGTAATACTTATAATGAAAGAGCAACAAAAATGTGGAATATTCGTAGAGATGAATGAGATTTATTTAATATATAATTGATATTTTTGAAATTGCTATCCTTTCTCACGATAAACCTAAACTAGAGGCCGCTCTTTTTAGTGATGATGGAGGTGGAAACAATTTACTCTTTTTGAGCTAATTGCTTTTTAATTTCATATTTTGATGTTTTTGAACAATTTGAATTACTTTTAAATTGTGGTGTGATATTTTTTTATGTTTAATTATTTATTTTAACAATATAATTCTATTATTTGATTTATATAATTATATTTTAAAAAAAAAAATATAGGGACGTACCCGTACCTTAGTTTTTCTAAAAATGACGTACCCCGTACCAGTACCGGTACCATACCCGCACCCGGGCAACCTAGCCACCAACATACTAAAAATAAACAAAGAATTACAAATTGAGTTACTCTAAAGAATAAGGAAGTTCAATTATACATTTATTTTTTACATGCTAGGAATAAATGAAACCAAAAAATAAACAATAAAAATTTGATTTACTGAGTTGTGAATATGAATTATACTTTATACAATTCAAATAAGACTAAATAATGTGAAACTGAAGCTTGATACCAGCATGACCATTATGTACTCTAAACCAATTTTTGGTGCAGCAAAAGAAGTAGACTTATTTTCATGCTTCCCAATATCAATCATGATCTCAAAATGGCAACTACTTTGAGAAGGTGAAGGATCAATGTTGGTAATAACAGATAAACCATTGAATTGACATGCATCTTTACGTTGATCAAATGTTTGATAATACATATTAAATGCATATGAAGCATTACCCTTTGTGTCTAAACCACTACAAGATGAACCAGGTGCAAGTGATGTACAATCAGCATATGTACATGCTTTGCTCATACTTTGTGCAAAACTAGGATCCATAACATTAGCTTGAGATTGAATAACACACCATTGTTTTGGTAAATATTTAACACCTTTTGCACCAACAAGTGATTTTCCACCACCAAGATTTAAAGGGTATTTCATAGATCCATCAAAATTAAAAATTCCCCAATGTCTCTCAAATGGGCCAGGATCAATACTTTTAGCATCTTCATCTAAAAGGGCAAACATGTAAATTTCAGGTGGGGTAGGTCTTTTAGGAGTACCTTGTTTTTTCACTATTCTATCAACAAGTCCTTGATTAAATCTTTGTGCACTTTTTATATTTGCATTTGATGTTCCATCAGTTGGCCAACCAACTTCACCAATGATAACATTCATTGAACCAAAACCATTTTTTTCAAGAGCTGAAATAAGTGTATCAAAATTTGCATCAAAAACATTTGTGTAAGTTATTGAACCATCAACTACAGGGGCAGCAGAACCATCAAAGAAAGCAAATTCTTTAGGGAAATTAGGATCAGCATCAAGGCTAAGAAAAGGGTATATATTAAATGTAAGAGGGCCATTATTTTGACTAAGAAATTTGATTATTGACATCATTTGGTTTTGAATATCTGGTCTAAAGTTTCCACCTGATGGAAGACCAGAATCACTTTGGTAAACATCAGCATTTAAAGGGGTTGTCACTTTTACTTGTCTGCCTAAACCTGCTTTTATAAGGGCTGCTTGAATGTTTTTTATGGCTGGAAATGTTGATTGCACAAATCTTCCATTGTATGTTTTTAGAAAAGCTTCATTACCCACAGCAACATACCTGAAAAATTAATTTTTTAACAAAACATTGGTAAGTTACAATTGCATTTCATTTGCAACTTGTGCTACAACAAATAAAAGCATCTTTCTAAATTACTAGATATTCTTGTACTAAAATAACTGATGTCCTAGGTTTTTTTTACACAAATTAAGAAAAGTTATAAATAAACCAAAGAATGTTGCAATTTTATAAAATTATCATTATTAAAACACTCTTCATTTTACAAAAGTATTCTTGATTAACCGACTGCCTTTTGATGTCATTATTTAACAAAAAATATTAATTAAATGACGATTTTTGAACATCGATACACAAAACGAACAAATTTATCATAAAGTGATTATACTATAAGTGAGTCGGTGAATGTTTAGATTTCGGTAAGTTTGACAGAATTACGGTGAACCGCTGTAATTTTGCAAAAGTTACAAAATTAGTAAAATGACAAATAAGTAATTAATGTGGAGCTATATGATGTACCTTATATCAACTCCATTTTTGGATATGAAAGTGGAAACATTTTGATCAACCCATGCAATAGCAGCATTAACATTGCTAGCAATTGAATCTAAAAGGTCATTGGGTATGCCAACCATAACTTGAATGCCAGAATTCCCAAGAGCCTTCAATGCCATGGGTTCAGCTTCAAACAGCTTCACTTTGTTTATTCCATTGTCCTTCATAAGCTTCACAATTATTTGAGGTGGAAGAGGATGTGTTGTAATTGTTCCCCAGTTACAAGCAAAACCAAGGGTACCTTGTGCCAAATTTTGACTTAGTATACAAAGTGCCAACAAAAAGCACGTAGTAAAACGTTGGAATCCCATGTTGTCTTTTTTTCTTCCTTGATTTGCTTGTATTTTTTAGTTATGCACCCATATATGAAGCTGATAATTCTTGAGTAAAAAAGTAAAGTCCTTTTTTTCAATAGAAAGTTACGTAAAGAATTGAATGAAAACTCAACCAAGCACTTGATTCCAAAACTCAACCAAAGGCATAATGTTTTTATTTTTGTACTTGAAAATGCGTACGTTGTAGGAGAAGGAGAACGATCTAGCAAAGAAAGGTAGAATCAAACTAAAAGGCAACTCATTACCAAAAAAAGAAACAAACTTTAGGCATATTAAAATTAAGACATTTAATTTATTTTCAATTTTAAGTGTTGCATGCCCATAAACCATGGAAGAAATTTTTATTTTAGAGTAATTCTATTGTATCCTTAAAGAGAAGCACACTCCTAGGTCTCAAACCAATATCATCAGACCAACCCAAGTGGATTTCTATCAAGAGCAGCCAAACGTGTCTTATATTGTTTAGGATAATTTTTTGTTCTTTCTTTTCTTTTCTTTTTTCTTTTTTGGTCTTCTTGTTCTTTCTTTTCTATTCAATATCAAGTTGAATTTCCTCATAGATGTTACCAAATAAAAAATTAAAACATGAGGAACTAGATAGAACTAGACAAACTACAGGCCAAACGACTAAACAAAAACTAAATTTTTTGTCCGTACAATGAACCAATGAACCAGGGACAACTTTTTGTCATATGTATAAGTTGTCTAATATACCAAAATAATATTCTTTCTATCAAACATCATTTGGACCAAAATTCCTTTAAGAACAAAAATTGCTTTCACAAAATAATCTTTTGACCAAATATCTCAAGAACAAAACCGTTTCAAAATATTTCCTAATCCGACGATTTGTACATACATCAACAAAAACCATAGATGGTCATGACCAGTAGTATCACATCGAATCAACATGTTTCTCTACAACTCATTCATATTCGATCGTGCGTCACCGATGCCTATTCAACAAAAATGCTTATATTACAGACTTGCATGGTGTGAGTTGAGTAAAGTACGACAAATTAACAAACTGGTTGTCTGAATTATGTTGAACAATAACGTAAAAAACATAAAAAAAGAAAGGGAGAGCTGCAAATTCTTTTACCCCGTATTGTATACACTATGAATATGAATGATAATTGACAAATATTTAAAATTTCTCCTAATGAAAGACGCAAGGCTTTCACATGGTACACAGCTATTATCATACAACAAATGCCTGATTGAAAACCTCAACCAAAACATTTCAGCTATTCCAAATACTGCACAGACAAATAGAATTAAGGGCAAGCGAATATTGGCACACCGAGGATGAAACCAAAATTACATTTCTATTGACTTTCTACAAAACTGTTCCAGCACAAAATTTTCATGAAATGATTAATATAAAAGCCTATAATCTTTCTTCTTCCCGAGCCACCTAAAATTAACATCGGCAATGCGTTGAAGTATTTGTCTGAGTGTCCTAAAAGCAGAATTACCAGATGGTTATGGTAAAAGAGCTTTCAATTGTGCTTGGAATAGATCACCAAGAGCTCCCCGAACATCCATCTGATCAAAACAAAGAATTATATCAGTTCATCAAAAGAAGGCTTTTCTCAAACACTACCCTCCCTCCCCTACAAAAAAAAAAGTGACAGTACCATGTACATACTTAGAATCAAATATCTTAGAAGTATCTAATAAACTACCTGGTCACAGCAAACTAGTCTTGTTAGCAAAGGATAGAATTCTCTTAGGTGTCTTCTGAAGATCTTGTTGTTCATAAAGCACATGCTTTGAAGCACCTAAAATAGCAAGGTTACAGGAATCAGGAATGAACAAAATAGATAAGCCACAATGAGTTTCTCCAATTGAATGGAAGGGTAAGCAAGTAAAAAAACACAAGCTAAAAACCCCTTTGATTATTTTTTTATAGAAAAAGGAACTTGTAATAAAAAAGAAGTGAGCTGGGGAGAGTATAGTATCCAAAGCATTTGAAAATAAAAATAATAATAATAATACGCCGAAAACCAAGAATGATGGAGATGACAACTCCCTCCTAAAACTTTCACATACTATCTTGCCGGATAAGCTTGTACCTTAATAATGATAGGAGCACGCAGCTCCAACACACGATGAATATCCATATTAGTTGTTTCTCCAGTACTAGACTGGAGATCAGATGCCTCTCTGAGCACCTGTTCACAGAACGACACCAGTTTCTCCTCGGCTACCCTTTCAAATTTCTCTTCATCGTCAGAGTGTTGAGTAATACTTGAGTCACTGTCTGCTGTAGAATCAGCATGTTGAAGTTTATCAGACTCTGGAGATTTTTCTTTGTTCGCTTCAAACCCGTAAGTTGCTTTTTGTAAGATGTCCAAATACACTCCAGTACCGGCTAATTCTTGCCGAAGAAGATTTATTGGTGGCCTGTCCAAGAACAATTTGATGATGATCAAGCCCTCCATTCCAGAAATGAAGAAATTCCAAAATATTGATTAAGAGAAGTTTTTTAATACCTTTCATCAGGAATTTGATGCATGCGAGTTCTTAGATTTATCGATGAGTTATACGAAGCAGCAAACTCCAACAAAGACAGCAAAATGTCCATTATGGCTATCTTCTGAGGTGCTTTTAACATTGTCCAATATTTCTTCTGCAAATAATTAGGAAAAAAAAAAGTTAATTTGGAGAATGGTTTGAGCCTCGCCCATCGCCATAACTGACTATTAGAATTTAAGTATGTGAGAAAATGCAAGTGATAGAAAATGAGAAATGTCTACTATTTGATTATAGAGAAGAATTTACAGAGGTTTTTTAGATAAGTTGAATCTGCAACAGTCATACCAATAGTGCTGTCTGAATTATGTTACAACAGAGTCCAGTTACAGCTCAGGTAAAATTTACACTTGCAAATACTATAATGCTAACTGAAGCTAAATATCTTTGATATACTAACTGATAACATAGAACACTCGACAATAACCACTTTGCAACCAGGGTAAAGAAAAGACTTTCATCTAACCATCAAATTCCCATAAAGAAAATCTTTGCTAAAGCTAGGAGATGGGTTCTAAAGCATTCCCCGCCACCATCACCAAGTAAAATTAAACAGATGGGTTTCAAATTACATTCTCCGTCATTTCCTATCACTTTAGGCTTTCTAAGTCCATTTATAAGAGAGGGGGAAGACCGACCAAACAAATAATTGGCTGCAAAGCCAACTCAGGTTACCTATTTCTTTCACTTACATACATGAACTTGGGGAAAACTGAAAATCAGAAATTAAACACGGAAAAGAACTAAGCATACAAACCTGAATACCATCAATTGCACCAAGAAGCAATAATTGTGTAATGCACTTTCCCCTGACAGTTACAAGCAAAGGACTCTCCTCATCCTTGGCATCAGGCTCTACAGTATCAGCAACCTAAATGGAGTAAAATAAGGGATGCATCAATGCAATTATCCAGAAGAAAAATTTTGGGCCTGTTTGGCTTCATTTTTTGTTTTCAGTTTTAATAATTATAAAAACGTCACCTTGTCTTCACTTTGTTTTGAAGTTTTTTTTTTTTGGTCCAATAGCCTAGTGGCTAGAGTCACACACTATAAGTGTGGAGAAGTGGGGAATTCGTGGTTCGACTTCGAACCCCATCCCTCCAATAATGTCCCTAGTAGGTACCAACTTTGCTACCTTAACGGGACACTTTGTTTTGATATTTTGTACATGAAACAATGATAACAATAAAAAATTGTTTTCAATATTTTCTATAAAAAAGTTAAAGACGAAAAACAAAGTGAAAACAATGTGGCCTTCAAACAGAAAATGCAATTATACAGAAGAAAAATTTAGGGCCTGTTTGGCTTCACATTTTGTTTTCAGTTTTAATGATTATAAAAAATACCACCTGGTCTTAACTGTGTTTGAAAGTTTTGTACACAAAACAATGATAACAATAAAAAATTGTTTTCAAAATTTTTGATAAAAAACTTAAAAACAATGTGGCATTTTTATAATTAAAACTGGACTTAAAATGTTTCCTAAAACCAAACATTACCATTACGTTTCGACTATGAAATAGGATAATACCCTAACTGGAGAAGACGGTTGAGAAGCATCTGAAATAGGACTTTTAGCTTTTGAAGTAAGATTTCGAAGGAAGATATTATCCATCACATTTCCCATAATTCGTTGGCCTAAGGTTTGACTCCGCTGAAGGCCTCCACCATCTGCAGCTTTGGGAGTTCTTCCTGATGGAGATGGAAGGCCTGCAATAATAAAATAAAAATTAAAAAAGACTCCTTAATTTTCACAATGATATTCATTTATTCTTCAGTGTCAATTAATGTAGAGTTCCCACTTCTTTCTTTCTTCATTAGTTTAAAAGTTCCACCATTGAGGTGTAGGAATTGAATTTTAAATCAGCCATTCCAATCTTGTGATTTATTTTGATTTGATAATGGATACTGCTTCTCGATTATCTTACTGAAAACAGGAGCATGCTTAAACATGCTCCTGTTTTCAGACTAAAAATTCAAAAACTCTAACCTTCAGACTGATCTCCATTTGTCTGTGATACCGAATCTTCAACACCATCAGCATTTGACTTTGGGGATGCAAGTGGCGATAATCTTCCATTACTACTGGCATCAAGTTGATGGTCACCCACTGCATCATTGTCAATAGACTTTATGGTTACACTGTCACCTGAATTGGCCTCAGAATCTCTAATGATGCCTCCATGATTTCTCACGTTTTCAAAACTCAAAGCATTAAGCAGCTCTAGAGGTTGGGTCGTGTATGATGCATCTCTGGAGAACAATATTTAAGAAATGCGCTGTAGTTAATGTCATAATAACTACGGTGAGTTTTCAGAAAATTGGAAGAAAAAAATTGCACCTTATGCTTTTGAGTAGCATATCCCAGTCACTATCACTGAATTGATGACCACCAACTTCAATGAGATGCACCAGCGCACCAAGAGAAATTGAGACCACTGTTTGATCTGTCTTTTTGGCACAATCTAACAGCAAACTCAGCAATGGCGGCAGCATAAAACAAACCTCCTGGAAGCAAGATGCCACATGAATAGTTTTTTTCAAATTTTAACATCAATAAAATAAATAAACAAATAGATAAATGCCAAAAATTTCATATAACTTGATTAAAGAAAAGTAGAAAACAGATGCAACAAAATCTAAGAAACAAATGAAGTCTCCAAAGACAATTTGTCAAGCAAAGACCAAGTCAATATATTTACTTTCTTAGTTCTTATTAGATTGGACCTAACTTTTCTTACAAAAGGAGAGGGGAATCTTTTCTTTATAAACTTATTTTAGAAAAGATGAGGGGTCACAACATTTTAGCCAAGCCACTTTTAGAACCACTAAGTAGACCGACAAAAGCTTTAAAATCTAAACCAACCTGACAAATCCAAATTTCCTGCAAAATGTTTAAAGCATTGTCTCAACGTTGTATAATGTGGTTCATTAAAAGATGTTGAAATTTGGAAGAAAATTGAATGCCACCCCTAGTTTATATTGAACTAACGATATTACTCAAACGGTCAAACCCCTAAACAAATGTTGCTTCCAAGTTCAAGACTTATATTTCAATCTTGCACTTGGTACTTAAGTTTTGTGCAACGTTTAACAATATACCCTGCCGCCAGCTGTCACATACTGTGTCACATGTACTAAAATTTATTATCAAGATGAACAAGCTCCTGTTGCATATAATGTTTGGTTACTAGGCCAATCAGAAGTCAAAGTTAAAAGAATAGAAAAAAGGTACTGTTTTAGCTCTTTACTTTTACCTTATAAAATGTGTTGAAGAGGTTGCACAGCAGCTGAAGTGAATGTATGCTTGTTTCACGAAACCAATCATCATCACTAGAAACAAAGCCCTCTTTTCCAGCATGTCTCACATGATCGAAAATTGGAAATAGAACTCGATGGAAAATACTCTCCCAAAAGGTTGTAGAGAACTTGCTACCTCTTTCATTCAGCAAATCAAACAAGACTTCAAGTGCACAACTTCTGACCTCTGGTCTTTGATCTGATGTTAGATCAGATAAACCAGCCAGCATCGGGAACCAATAATGCTCCGTTAATTCCAAAGTTGCGTCCACATTAGCATCAACGGGCATTAAAGCACCTCCAGGAATAAGACCCTTAACAGACAAATGAAACAGCTTAAAGAAAGAGCATTAAGGTAAGGAAAGAAATCAATTAATAGAAGTTAAAAAACATTTCCGAATCATCAAGGAAAAAAAAACTAGTTATGGTCAGGTACAAAGCAATCGTGTTCCCTTCAGTTTCCCCAAAAAATTTTGAAACTTTACACAATATCAAATCCAGAGCTTTTCCTTTAAGCATTGAGCCTTTAGGAAAAAATATACACACAGTTTAGCTTCCAACATTTTGTCATCTCAGCATTGAGATATCATACAGATATAAAGAAAAACATATGTATAACATTATAAAAATATATCCCAGCCAAGGGTTAGCAGGTTAAACCTAATGGCTGTTTGTAAAATAATATTACCCAGCAAAAGTAGGACCCATTATATTAATTTACAGAATCTCACAATAAAAAACACAATCCTCTATTGTAAAAATGCAATTTCCAACTAAGAACCCAACAAACCTCTGCAAGACGGTCCTCACAGATCCGCAGGAGTGCAATAGCCTTCAAACTTATTCGGTGTGAAGTTTTATTATTAGCAAACCTGATGAGACAATTCACACAATCCATGAAGCAGTCTCCCACAACTTGATCAAAGTGTTCTAAAATGACTGTAAAAAACCAACGTGTTAGATAAACCATTATTGCAACCAAAATCTGCAATGATAAGATCAGAGAAATTCATTCCTACCCTGTTCAACATTTTCAAATGCACTCTCAACAATTGATTCCAATTCATCATCTGCAGCAGCTGTAAAGATCATAAAAACACTACGCCATCCAGACTTTATGTTTCCAACCTTAGATTTTATCATCTGCAAACAGCAACAGTTTCAACTGAATATTAGTAAACACATCCAATGATAGTAACACTTAAATGAGAATCGAAGTTTATGCCCACTAGACCTGAACAATGCAATCAACAATTAGCCTCCTTTTGGATTCACTTTGACTATTCCGCATAAGAACAACAAATGGTTTGAGAATATCATTTTGAAAAGTGAAATTGGCCAGTTCAGCACGCTCCAAATACTTCATACCAAGTTGTCTTAAAGAATCTATGGCATACATGGCAATTTTCTCATCCTGATGACTTCCAGCTGATATAAAGTGATTAGCTAAAACAGACCAGATTCTAGCCCACACCTGAAAAACATAACTAGAGCTTAGAAATGCATTTAGAGCAAATATTAAAAGGCACTACAACTTATTTATGCCAATATTAACAGATATTTTGAACAAAAACATGTTTTCAAACTAGGAATAGGCAAGTGTATTCGTTACTTATGCATAAACTAACTCCATCAAATTAACTAATATAGATGGCTTTCCCAATATTAAAAAAAAAAAACTCAAATTTGAGCCAATACACTGAAAACGAAATTCAACAGTCATAAAAGTCAAATAGCCAAAAAAAAAGTTATAAAACCCCACCAAAAGCAATTTATAAGAGAGACATCAAAGTGTAAAGCAAATAATGTGCAATTCTCTTTGATAAAAGATATACCATACGTATACGAGCCATATTGTAATAACTAATTTCAACAAGCTTTTGCAAGCTGAAAACACGAGCTGGAGTTTGCTTTAGCTCTTCAGCAGATACACCACAGAGAGCAGTGAAGAATTCCACAATTGAATCACTGGGTAGTTTAACACTATTCATGAACACTTGTTCAGCCGGTTTCCCAGCTAATTCTCTGAGTGATAGAACAACAGCATCCTTGGAGATTTGATTTGACCCATACATGACAGTGGCAGAAATTGCAGGAGTTGTTGTTATAAATTCAAGGCGAGAAACACATTCCAGAACTGCATTCCATGTGTCTTGAAGGGAATTCATGTCTGAGTCGCAAAGAATTAATAGTGTCCGTAAAGCTTCCACATTTTTACTACGCATTTCCTTGGGAGCATGCAAGAAAGTAAACCTGAATTGTCAAGAAACAAAATGAACATAGTCAAGTCCACTGCGTCAAACATCAAGTTTTATGCTGTTTTCTCATGGAGAAGGTATGATACTTCATAAATATTTAAAATAAAAAACAAAAGGAAAAAACAAATGACTCATTAATAGTCAAAATAACATTTTTGAGGGCGTCAAGCAACAGAGGATGCAGGAAAATATCATACCTGACCAGAGATGTTAAAAATGCATAACGCATGGTATCCATTCCGAGCACATATGTAATATGTATGCCAGCTTTAAAGCCCTCCATCAACAGAATGACACGAGGCTTATTATCACCTTCCTCCATAGTTACAGAGAAGGTAGCAAGCAACGGCCACCCAACAGCATCCACCATGGGCCTTACAAGTTCAATCTGCTGAGCAGTGTAGAAAACCCCTCTTTTCACCCCTTTATTCCTGAAAATGGCTTGTGTTTTCTTAATGATAGCCTCACTTTCAGACTTAGCATCTTCTGATGACTTTCTTTTGGGGAGTGCCAGGTTAAGTATACTGACAAGGCGTCCTTCTTCACCTTCTGACTTTTGTTTGCTACTTTTTCCAATAAAAGATGGGTCATCTTTCATTTTAATCTCTTCTTTGACAATGGAATCATAGATCTCTTCCAGAAGTTCTTTAGGTGCACATTCATCTGGATCATCCTTAGCATTCATTCGAACAAAATCAGATTTGGACATCTTAGGCCACACCATTGGGTTATGAGCATCAGTATTCAACATAATAACAGCATAAGCAAGAACATATGCTGTATCTGCATTTTTAAACAGGCCCGGGTTGTCTGCACAGTATCTGGCATAGACAACATTCAAAAAGACACTGATATTAGTTCAAAAAGACATTATTATCAGTACATCAGAATGGCTATGATATGTACAAAGAAGTATGTATATAAAGCACAAATAGAGTGTCCATCAAATTTATATCGATCATTTTAATTGAAAATCAACCTAGCTCTTACATCCAATGTAAAAAAGCACACAGACACGTCCTAATTCCGTTAAGAGGAATAATTAGGACAAGTCAAATAAATTCCTTCTTCCCACACGATTCAAAATTAATAATTGAATTGGACCAAGTTTAAATAAAATATACCATTGATAGAGCTAAAGTTTAGCTTCTTAAAAGCAATAACTATGATGGGATGATCATACACATTACATCAATCAATATTCAGCACTTAGTTAATGTGAAATGAAGGCAACTTGGTCATACAAAATAATCATTACCTCTCTGCAAACTTTTCCATGATCCGATCTATCTTTTGAGCTTCCCCGGGAAGTCGAAATCCTTTAAGAAACTCCCTGATAGCGGTATCAAATTTCATTCCAGAAAATTTCATGGAATCTACATAAGCATGCATCACAGCAAGGGGAAAATCTTCATGTTGACCTAAATAGTCACCAATAGTAGCCTGAAAACAACCAACAATTTTATATTCCAGACCAAACTTGAATGTAATAAAAAAACTAAATTGTATTAGATGACAGATACAACCTTATCCAAAGTGGGCGTGTTTTTTAAAAATTGAGCAACAGAAGCAGGTTTGTTTTCCACCAACTTATTTGATATTAAATACTCCACCCCTTTCATTGGTTTCCTGTTGAACTAAAAGATGGTTAAAAACATAAGTCAGTCCATGATTAAAATTTGATCATTATGCATGGAAAGGTTAAAACAAAATTCATTTTCCATATATGACGCTTAAAGAAATTATGATCTGATACCTCACCAACGGCAGCCTCCAATGTCGACTTGTGGGCCTTGGCCTTCTCAAAATCACTAGTTGTATCCTCCCTGGATCTTATTTCAAAAGAATCTTCACCTGAAACCCCTTCTTGCTTATTATTCTTTAACTTTAACAATTCCCTTTGCGATTGCTCCCAATCAACCAGTGATTTAAGAACACTCACAAGACCCTGGAAAGATAAAGATGATTGGGTCAACCAATTATTAAGAAAAAGGGTTATTGATTTTCAATGAAAAATGCAACAGCTAAACCTACTTGAAGTGATGAACCTTTGATTGAAGCTGTTTGAGAAGCAGCAACTGAATTTGGATCAGTATTTTGAGTCCCTTGAGCTATTTTGGACAGAGTTGTAACCTATTCATCAAAAGGGCAGATGACAGAGATCAAACTTATAATATTTGCCAAAGAGGGCATAACTAATATAAATACTGTCTACAATGTCATAAAAGATCACTCTGTCGGATTATACCATTCGTTCAAACAAGTTTGGCGCCTCAAGATCACAGTCATAATTCACGAAGATGTCAACAAGCATTTGCGGATCCTTACATACTTTCTCTAACATCCTGCAAGCCCCACTAAACCAAATTAATAATCTTGAAAGAATAATTTTTAGTGTTATTTATCAATTCATGTTATTTCTTGATTCGAGTTGCAGATACAATCGTGCTAATAACTGCTTTTCTAGAATAAAGCTATACTGCAGGAGGCAAATTTGTCCTAAAGAAGGAAGTAAAGCAAAAAATCTGTAGAGAAAAAACATATGTTCTAAAATAGTACTAATTACAATAATAACACTTTCACTCAAATCGATAAATGGATATCAATTGTTCATTTATCCGCAGCTTTGTATATATGATCCTTGTGCTCAATTGTATTCCCTAATTATTCATAATAAATCTACCTATCAGTATCCCAAAGGAATATATATGCTGTGGTCAATTAAGTAGAATATTTCCTAGTCAAATTTGAATAGCATGGTTTAAGGGTGTCATAAATAGTACTTCTAAATAATACTCAAGATAAAATGGAAAAAGAATGACAAACAACATATCAAGAAGGCTCATTAGCATAATTTTTTAGCCAGAGCCCAGAAATTTTTTAATCAACTGGGAAGAATATATACCGAAGAACACTGAGTTTTTGGTTGACAGAAAACTCTAAACCATCCAGTGGCCTAAGAACTATCAATGGAAAGAAGATGCCTATTTCACCCTGAAAACAAAATAGTGGTATAAAAACAAGACATGTCAAATTAACAATGTTTCTCTGCAGAGAAGCTTCTGTAAAATCTCTAAAAATGACTTGCATACTTTTAGACTCTCCCTGAATCGCAATAACAGCACCAAGAATATTCCCGTTGCATACTGCCATCAAAGAAGGTTGGTATTAAAAAAAATTACGCATGAATCCGTAAATGCCCGCAAATAAAGATAAACCCAGTTCCACAAAAACCTGAAATATGACGGGGGATTGTGAAACTGAAGCTCGTAACAATGCGTATGAAAGATATGCCTTCACTGAATCAATAAAATGGAAGTTCTTTGTAAATGAGTGGCTAACCCCCTCCAACAAACCCTGAAACAAAACATAACAAAAGTGTAATTTTTTAAATAGTCAATATAGTAAATAACGAAAGCTAGTATTAAATGTAGAACAGCATTATTTATGTCTGCCCTGCTCCTATCCTATCTATCTAACATTATAGTCTAGTTTATAATGGGCACAACTAATCTAGTTTATAAAGGACACAACCGGAAATCATATTAATCAGCAACAAGAAATGAGTTGTGTCATCTTTTTTCTATTCAACATGTCACTGGCCACAAGATGGAAATTTATTGAAAGGAACCGGAAGGAAATTTATACATTTATCTATCGTGTGGGTAAAAATAAATAAACCACTAGACACAAGGATTGTGTAATAATAACAGTTCCATGAAGTGGTTCAAAGATGTCCAACTCAAGGCATATATAATTACACATTTACACTTCCATACTAAAATCATATGTCCCAAAGATAGCAATCCTTTCCAACAAATCACCTCATGCTGTGATACTCTTACAATTAGTCGCCAAGCTTCTATAATTGAAAGAATAATAAAAGGAGAACAAACGGAAGGAAAAAAAACTCGTTGTCATCATTAAACATGATTCTAAATCTCAACCAACGGCAACACAGACAGCAAAACCAAGTCAAAGGGTGTTTGTGGTTTGGTTTGAATCAGTTTTGAGGCAAAAAAATCTTCCAACCCAAAGGAAAAAATAGCATGTGGTTTGGATTGTTTTCTTAAAAACTTATCCGATTAAGTGTGGTTTGAATTTTATCATTTCATTTGGTTTTTACCAAAGCATATTTACATACTTGTATTATGTTAAATAACACATTACAATCTAAATAACATCAACATATATAACATGCTAAAAATTAGCATTACTATAAATTATGTTTTAAAAATATAAATAGTGTGAAAATATATATTACATTAAGTAATAAGTATTATTAAAAAAAAACCAACAGATAATATATTAATACAACATCTCATACTAATAAAAAAATGTATTAAAACTTATAAATGTGGTTGGGTTCAATTTAAAAAGAAAGGATTTAAACAGTTTTCAAAAATAAAGATCCATAAAATCCAATAAAATTTGGTTTTTTTGCGGTTTTTTTAATTTGTTTGTGGTTTAACCAAGTCTATCACATAAAATAATGTAGACCAGCTAGTTGGCCTACAATCATGCGAAAAATGACTCAGGTAACATATATTCCAATGTATTATGCTGGACCTATTAACTAACAGGTAACAGAAGCTGAAATCACTGTATAACCTGCAGAAGCTCAAGAGACAGAATCCTAGTCTTGGTTGTAACTTCGTCATTATCTTCCTTCATACCCATCTGCCAAATTTAATGTATGGACAATAAGTGGCATGCACAAGAAATGAACTACAATGTTATCATTAGAGAGAGAGAGAGAGAGAGAGAGAGAGAGAGAGAGAGAGAGAATCAACCTTGCAAAGAGTGCGGAATACCAACAAAGCGTCACGTTGTGCTACACTCATGCTCTCCAAATCAATCCCACTTGACAGAGGTAAGACTAACAGTTTAGGAACCGCTCTGAGTAAAAAATACAATGGATATCACAAGTTACTATTCATATCCGTACCGTGTTATTTTTTTACCATCTTCCGTATGCACAGCCTTGTCCAGTACAGCTTCTAGGCCCTATACAAGGCAATACAATCTTGTTATAATAAGGACATGCTGTAGTGGATTCAGTACATAACTAAACAATTGATTTACCTTGATATCAGCACCCCCAGCAAGACTCTGAATTTCCTCAAGAGATGTTAGAGATGCATCCTTGGCTTGACTGAGTGCATCACCTAAAGTCATATCTTTTTCATTTGAGTCTCCTGCATTAGTTTCATCAGGTTTTGTGTTTAAATTCTCTGCTGATGCTGCCTTTGTAATTGTATGCCCACCAGAAACAGATGAAGTTTCAACCTGAAAATTAACAGGCAAATTACTATCAGAATTTACTGCAAAAATAATAAGCCAAATATGCGCAAGGCTAACAACTTAGCCAAATCTCCTTAGTACAAAGCAATTTAAAAAGACCCACCGGATCAGTTTCCATTCTCCTAAAAACAATGCTGATCATCTGGGTCAGCATTGCCTTTGATGTTGCTTGGTTTATCGGGGACTTGCTACAAATCCAAACAATGAACCTCAGTATTATTATATATTGATAATAACAATCCTTGAAGATGAAATAGAAATGATTAATACCTATTTAGAGCAATATTATAGCAAACTCTGATAACTGCCAGCAAGGGCTCACCGTGTACTGAACAACATAAATGAGAAATTAAAAACAGCAAAAATAAGGAGAGAGAGAGAGAGAGAGAGAGAGAGAGAGAGAGTAAAAGAAGACAGAGAATAATAGAATACAATAAATGTTTTCTGGTAGCAAATGATGGATCTCTAACAATGGCGCCTAAATAAATTATCAGACAAACATGGTAAAATGACAACACAAGAACATCTAACAAATGCATGCAGTATGGGACAACAAATTTGTGCAGAATCAATACTCTAAGCCTCCAGTTTCACATAATTACAAGATCAATAAAGTTATCCAAGTACATCGCGAGAAATCATCAATGAAAGTGACATAGTATTGATATCCTAAATTAGAAGGCCGCTAGGACCCCAAATATCAGAATGCACAATATCAAATGAAGACGTAGATCTTTTATTGGCACTACCGGGAAAAGACACCCGAACATGTTTACCAAGCTGACAAGACTCACAATCAAGAGTCTTTTAATGTGAAAGTTGAGTAACCAACGCCTTTAACTTATCGAGACTTGTTGATTAAAACGATTTGGATCTTTTTGTATGGTGAAATATGTTATATGATTACATGTCTGTATAAAATTCATTTACAAATACATTGCCAGTGTCAGTTTATTTAAATGTAATTATGAAGTGCGTGAACGAACATGTTTTATTAGTCTTGCCTTTTCTATTAAATTATTAATACAATTTCCTTTTTCCTTTTATCTTAACACAACTTTTAACATAAAGTGGTTTCCAATCAAGTCTTCTTAGAGTACTTCCGAGTCCTAACTCCCAATCTCAATGTGCTTGAATTTGAATATGTTTCAATAAAGCTACAAAAAATAAAGAGCGTGAAACCAAATAAAAACTTAAAGGGCAAGCAAGCAACAAAACCCGAGGCAAGTAGCATAAATGGCGAAGGAGAGCCTAGCTCATAAAATGATTCAAGTTCATTCTTCAAAATGTCAACTCATTAAAAAATTTGCATGAGTAACATGAAATATATAAACTCTTGTTGAACTTCAATTGCAACTCCAAACCCATGTTTATATCCAACAACTTTTCAGAGTTTAGATATGGTACAGAGAACAAAAAAAAGGCTCTAAAACTGAAATATTGCCCACCGTCCTTCCCCAGCCCAAAGCAAGAAACGTCCTCTGGATATACAGAAACCAGTGATCAACAAAAGGAAGTGACTCCCTGAGAAACATACTTCCAAGTACTAGCATGAGTTGCAGAATCATTTGGTTTGATATTTTCTAGTCTCCCATGTTTTAACAGACCAAAACTGGACTGATGAGCAAATTCTAGACCAAAAGCATCAAAACTTCTTTGGAGACAACAAAAATCTTTAAGTTGAATAAAAAGTCAGCCAATCTTAAGTCCTTACTTCTTCAGATAAATTACACTAGCAGATAAGATTGTGAGCCTAATTTATTTACCATTGCATTTCAACTATGGAATGTTCATAAAATGAGAGTAGAATTATCATAAACATTGAAAAATAGAATAACACTTAAACGTGTAAATTATACTCTTTTTTCCAAAATATCATTCTAAATATTTAAAATATGCATCATATTAATCATTTACATGTATAAAAAATGTGCTGATTTACTACACTGCAGAGTTCGCAAGTTACCCATTACAGAAATGTATATGCTATATGAACACAGATTGTATGCCCATGGACAGAACATGATATCAGCAGACATAGATAACAAAAGAATCAAACCATTTCTATCACAATAAACATACCTCTGAATTTTGAGGAAGCCACGGCAGTTAGAAGTACCTTCAGCACTTGGAGAATAGTACTGCATGTTGATTTTCAAAAATGAATAGGTATAAAAAGAAACATATGTTTAGTCAGTGCTGCCTATGTGTAGTAATTTGCATACCTGTCAGGTGATGAATTGTCAATACAACTGCAAACCATGTTTAGCATGTCTGTAAATAATGGGACATTTTTACCGCCCTCCAACCCGGGATCACCCTCCAAATGGTCATATGCAATAAGTTTCTGTATTAACAATAATTACGCCGAATAAATAAATTTTTACCAATTTAGTAGAATTTCACACCATACTATCATAGTAGCTATAAGCACTAACTAAACAACGTATATACAGAGTAGAATGAAGAAAGCATGCACGTACATGGATACAATCTAAAGCAGGTTCTAGGATTTTCAAGTTCTTTGTTTCAACGGCAAGACGAAGTGGGTTTAAAACAAGTTCTGCATCACTTCCTTCAAGTGTATTCCCGGCTGTATTTAATAGTTCAATAATATTTCCACTATAAGGCCTGTTACCATGATCTTCCGCATTAGTAACAGGCTCAGCCTTCTGTGACTGATCGGTTTCTGAACTAGTTGCTGCTCCATTTTCAGTTTCATTTACACTAGTACAAATAATTCAAATGTCAACATCAAAACGATCCAGGTCCATACAAAAAAACTTGGACTAAAAATATTCAAAACGCAACAGTGTCGTGCGTTTTATCTAAATTCTAAAGCATATTTACCTCACAGATTCAGGTGAGGGTGCAACTTGATTGGCCTGAGTCTGCTTTCTCTGGCTAGCTTCTTTGGTGATATCTAAGTAATTAACATATGCAATGAGATTATGAATTATGAATTTATCAGTGGCATCATAACTACATGAACTATAAGATCAATGCAAGCAATTGAACAATGAAACGGTTAATTATCTTATCTTATCTAATGTGGATCAAAACAACAAGATAGAAATGAAAATAGATAAGGATCTAGGTTTTCGGAATTGAGAAGAAAACCTGTGTAATTATTGATAGCTTTATGAAGTTCAGGATACTTCTTGCCGGAACATTCCTTGAGCATAGAATCGAATGCTCGAGTGACAAAACCTCCTGCTGCACCACCAGCCATTTTTGAAATCAATTACTCTCTCTAATGTACACGGATCAAAGAGTGTGTTGAATTGTGAAACGAAATTGGAAGAAATGTATGTGAATCGAGATCATCGGAAATTGAAACGAGATCAGTCTGACTTTTCCGACAGCGGCGGAGGAATTGGATGCCGCGGTGGAAGAGAGATAATCGGAAATCGGAATTGCAGTTGAAGAAAGTGAGAGAGAGATCTGAGAGATGGAAGAAGAAGAAGAAGATTATAATAATGAGAAAATGGAAGGTTTAGTTTAGATCTGTGCGTGTCTAAAAATGTTATTATGGGTTTGTTTTGATTTGATTACCAGTGTCTTAACTATTCTGAAGTTTCCTTTAACTTTGGGATTTCGGAACAGAGGACTAATCTGCAATTTATTTATTTTGTTTTTTCCCGTGATGAATAAACATTTTCGTTTTTTTTTATAAAAAAAAAAAAACAAATAGATGTGGGCCTTATGGGCTTTATTTGGGACTTTTGCCACCCTACTGATTATGTTGCGCGCCCTATCAATTTACCAAAATATCCACATCTGCTATTTAAGTAGCAGACACCCCAAAAACACCTTACTTTTATAACGTCGGCTACTTAAGTAGCGAACTTTATAAAAATGAGAATTTCTAAAATATAACATCCGCTACTTAAGTAGCGAAAGGGTAAAATGAGAAATTCGTAGGGCGTGCGAGTAACCGCTAGGATGACAAAAGTAATCGTCCTACATTGGGGTAGAACAACCAGCAGCTCCAAATTTTCCACCCTACCCCTCTCATCTAATCCCTCTATTTCATTGGATGTTACATAGTAGTTCGACAAACTCTTCTTTCGTCACAAGATTTAACATGTAGAAGTTAGAATTTAACCCCAATAAATAAATAAATAAATAGCCCAAAGTATCCAGATAGGCAGTTTGCTCCCCAATACATGGATAAACCTGTTAATAGCGAGACGATTTTTGAGTTCTTGGTGTCATTTAGGCGCATTCACAAAAAGAAGGTAGAAGAATAAATAATCAAACAATATGTATTTTTAAAATATTGAAATGATGTGTATTTTATTTGTGTGCGTCCAAATAATTTTTATTTGGAGTTGTAACCACCCAAGTATATCACATACATATATGATATAGATAATACCAATGTGGGTGAGAGGAGAACATATATTATTTTCATTATTATTATTATAATAAAATTATTATAATAAAAATGTGGTAATCATTCACTCGTTGCTTTTTGTCTCCTCTAATTGGAGCATTTAAGTTCTATCTCGTTAGTAAGTATACCCAATCAAATTCGTCTGTTTAGTGCAATGATTATGAGGATGAAACCTCTCAATATAAGTGATAAAACTGATTTTGCAAATTGGACTCTGTATGGTCATTTTACACTTAAATATGCAAACAAATTGCATGTTCCTCAAATGGAGTTGATTAATCATTTTAACCACAGTTTCCTATTGGGTTGGACGTGGTCAAGTTTATTAGAACTCATTATTTTTTACAAGGCGGTTTTAGCGACGCAAAAATAACTTATATAGATTATATATAATATTGTTATCTAGTATATTGATGTTTTAGTCTCGTTATTAATATTTTTTATTTGAAGACTCGTGAAAATGATCTTTTAATTTAACTACAGTGCTTGGAAAAAGACGTTTTAAATATGTAATTCGTCTGAAGATGTTAGTTGTTAGGAATATGGTTAATTAGGTTTGCAATCACAAACAACTATTGAATCTTAATGGTTCATCCCAAACCAAACTGTTATAGAAGTTTGGTGCACTATTTTTGTAGTTCTAAACCAAACAAAAGCTATTACTTTTTTTAACTATCTTTTTAACCGAGTTGTACAAAATTGCAATTATTATCTAATAATTAGGACTATTGAAAAAAAAAGTGAACCAAATCATACATTATGACTTTTAAGAAACCAAAAATATGAACCATGTCAATAGTTCACTTAATTGATTTGAACCGAATTCGTTAATCAAAATTCAATTTATTTTCTCTGTGGCGGTTTAGTTCACTTTTTTTGTTTTAAGTTTACCAAACAACACTACTTCCTCCGAGATGAGATTTAACGTTGTATTTGCGTAACAAAATTACGAATGTGATTTGTTCGATTAAAATAAATAGTTGAGATCATTTTACTATTCAAAACCAAATTGAAATCTAAATTATCTGATCTTATTTCAACGGATAAAATGTTTTACACCATGTGCATGTTAAACTGTCTCATCTGATCTAACCATTTGTAAATGGAAAAGCTAATTCTCTTAAAAATATATATGACACAATATTGGTATTCTTTTTTATTGTAATTGTAATTCTTATTTGGTGAGGTTAAAGAGATAGAATGAAAAGATGATCGACGAGGGGATGATAGTGATAGGGACGTAACATATGTTGGTTGGTCTCGCATAAAAGCATACACACTAGTGACTAGTGAGTGAATGATCATGAATAGGTTTTACACTATTACGTGATGATCAATGCTTGTCTTATTCTTATTCTTGTCAATATGCACTAATTGCCTTTTCATGCTCTTACGAGTTTTTTATTTTTTTATTAGGCTTGGTCTTAAGAGTTAAGAATGTCATTATAAGACTTTCCGTTGGTTAGGGCTGTTCGCCGTGCGGTTCGGTTCGAGTTTAAACATAAAAGTCATTTTAATCACGAGATAAAAATACATGCGGTTTGATTTTGTTGGTTTTTAAAAAGTCATCCAAACCAATGCGATTAGGGTTGGTTCGGTTTGTGCGATTTAACGCGATATAAAGAATATGACGATATTATCAACTTGTTACAAAATAAACATAAGAAATTTTAATTTATTTATTGTTTACGTGATATAATATGCTAAACATAAATTCCATATACATAAGAACTTATTTTTAATACCAATAGTATAGTTTTATATCGCGTTAAATTATATGTTTTGACAACCTACTGTTTTATGAACTTAATTTGAGTTGGACTTGCTAAGTTGGATTAGGTAATAGGTTGATGGCTACTATTTGATCGAGTTAAGTTATATATTGCGGTTTGATTCGGTTTGGTTCGGTTTTCTAAAATGACAACTGCAAACCAAACCAAACCAAACCGTGCGGTTTAGAAGAAAAATGATCCGTGCGGTTTAAAATAAATGCGGTTTTTTACGATTTCGGTTTGGATTGGTTCGATTTGCGGTTTTATTTTTTTATTGATTCGGATACATCACCCTTACTTTCAATGGCTCAACGCTTATTATTTGAGGACTAATCTAAAATTTGACAAATGAACTAATAGATTGAATAAAAATTAAAATTCTTTTTTTTAAGGAAAAGAAATTAAAATTTGTATACTCACTAAATTACATTACATGACAATTTTTTACATATGCATAAATTATTTTAAATATCAAAATAACTTTCTACCTAATAAATTGTACTATAATATTGGTTCAACGACATTAGTTTGGAGTTCAAATCTTGAATGAATTAAATAAATCTTAATTGTGATTTTTTTAATAAGCCACATGTTATTTGTTATTTTATTTTAAATTGTCTCACTTTAAAATAAAAGATAAGATCAAATGACATCACCATATGCTTTACATTTGTGTTATAAAATATACTTCTACCACAATTTGACCACAAATAAAAAAACTTCTAATTATTTGAACTGATAATCTGTATATAAATAAATACTTGACAAATATCGATACTATTAGACTATACATATTCACTCAAGTTCAAACTCAAAATTTAACAGCTATATGCATAAATTTTAGTGATGCTTATGAACCAAAAAAACAGTAAAAATTAAAAACTATTCCATAAGTGCCTAACTTATTACTCCCTCGGTTTATTTTAAGTGTTCATTTTTGTCGGATTTAGCGTTTATTTTTTTTTTAGCAAAAGAGGTCGGTAGCATGAAGCTAACCAACACAAAATGTATTAAAAAGAAGGAAACCAGAAACAAGAAAATAAAATGGAAGGGACATAAACCAAAATTCCATCAAGAGTTGCAAATTCTAAAGCTAAGAATCCCTAATTTGTTTTTGACAAGGCTATATTTAACGAAATCAGGAACAAAATGCCAGGAAGCAAGAGATGACAGAGAGCTACCAAAGTTAGCAAGAGTGTCAGCTACTTGATTCCCCTCTCTAAAAATATGAGACACAATACAATTCATTTGTCTTAAGAGC
Source organism: Trifolium subterraneum (assembly GCA_951799995.1). Lineage (NCBI taxonomy): Eukaryota > Viridiplantae > Streptophyta > Magnoliopsida > Fabales > Fabaceae > Trifolium > Trifolium subterraneum. Next base: position 4,175,557 of record OX637464.1, read on the forward strand.
AGCTTCATATTGTTCCACCTGTTCCTTAAGTTCCAAGTAACATTAGAGTTAAGATTTTTAAAAGTTAAGACAACCAAAACTGAATTTGTTTCCAACCAAATATTTTTCCTATTCCTGTTGTGAGCCATTTCAATAGCCCTCATAGCACCACATAACTCAGCTTGAAAAGTTGATGCAGTACCTAAAGGTTCAGCAAAACAATAGATCATGTTAGCCACGTGATTCCTAAAGATACCACCACAAGAAGCCAAACCAGGATTCCCCTCGGCAGCACCATCAATATTACATTTTAACCAGTTGATCAAAGGAGACTGCCAAAGAATTTCTTTGATCACATATTAGTTGAATGATGAGTAGAAACATTGAATTTCTTCAAAATAGTAAAGTCTCTAATAGAATTTGATGAAACCTTCTTATAATTGTTGCCAGATAAAGATGTGTTAGCTATGATCATGGTAATAACAGATTTACAATCGATGTGATTATTGTGAAATCTAGCTTGATTCCTAGCATACCATAAAGGGTTGATCAAATTAACCAAAGCAGCAGTAATAATAATTTTACATTGTGGGAACCAATTCATGTCACATAACTTCCACATGTCCTCCATAAAAGTGAATTGCAGCACCATATTCAAGCAGTTAGAAAACCAAAACCAAATCCTAATGGCAAACTCACATTCAAAAAATATGTGGAGAAGACTCCACATTCTTCCTACAAAGGTTACACGTAGATGGCAAAGCACAACCTCTAATCATTAGATTATCATTTGTTGGTACCTTATTATGCATCATTCTCCATATAAGAAAAGATTTGGAGGGTGGAATGTCTGGACTCCAGATAACTTTTGACCACTATAGCTCTTGGAGTTGTTGCAATTTGAAATTATAAGCATCACAAAGATGCAAATCTCCAGAATCTGAGTGCTTCCATAACAGTTGATCATGAGTAGGTTCAACCGGAATAATGACTTGCTGCTCAATAAACTCAAAAGCGTTGTAATGTTGAGTAAGCTCATAAGGAATCATCCAATGACCATTGTGAATATAATCACACACTTTTGAAGTGGGAGACTGACTGATAACAGGAGGGATATTAAACATATTGTTTAATCACACACTTTTTAGCGTTTTTATTTAACTATTGTTTTGGTATTTTAAGGGTATGATGTGTCAATTATATCATTTGTCAAATACTCTTATATTTTTTAATAAAAATAATTAATGCTATATATTTGAAAATTAAGTTTTTTTTTGGTGCTTAACATATTAATTTTTTTTGTACATAATATATTAAATTTATTGAAAAGAGAAAGTGGGTGAAAAAAAAATTTATTGATGGATTAAAATGGGGATATAATAGAAATAAAATGTGCAAAAATATATTTCCTAAATTTGGTATTATACTATGCTAGAAGTACATTTAAAAAAAACGGAGAGAGTACCGTAAATGACCTATAAGGTTTTATTTTTTGACAAAATATTACCTATAAAGTTTAATTCAACTAAACACTAAAGGGAAATGCTTATTTGAAAAAAAGGGTAAAAACAAGAAAGACAAGAATAAATTTATAACGTTCAAAAAAAAAAAAAGAATAAATTTATAATAAATGTCAACCATTCAATTAATACAACTACTCCGTGATTTCTATTAAAAAGAGAATTAAATTTATAATAAATTAAAAATTAACCTCTAAAATAATAACATATGTTCATTCTTGCCTTTATTGCTCAAATTATTCCGTAAAGAATAGCAATGCTCAATACTAAAACTAGTGCTTGTTGATATATTGAAATTATTGAGTTCTACTTCAAACACAAAAGTTCACAACTATATTGTACGTCAATTTTAAATGATTTTTGAAAATATAGGAGAAAAGAAAAACTATCGATGATGTAAAGGCAGAAAGGAAGGTATATGACGTTTTGCCAGACAAAAGTTGGAGACTATACAATAAATAAATAAATTTTCAAAAAAACAATATACAATAAATAATTGTAGATTACTATATGTTCAATTATTGATGTAACTTACGTAGGAAAATTTGGCCATCTTTAAAACCAAATCAACCCCCTTTTTATCAATTGACTTTGGTTTGAGCTAACCTTGTTGATAAACATGATTTAGTGGCTGTCTAATCTTTGCACTTAGATTATTATCTCCTAATAGTGTACTCTTGCTCAGCAATTTATTTTCTTTGCTCACCAAAACCAAAAGTAGGGAAAAAAAGTTATCTGTTTCTATTGGGTTAGAGAACTTTTTCACGTCATATGATATTAATAATCTATAATATAATATAACTACAAATGTGAATCTAAAAATTAAAACACTGAGTATACCCTGTAAAAAATAAAATACCATAATCAACATATAAAAGATGATGAAATTATAATTTCTACAAATGTTTTTTTTTAAATCTCTGATATGGATATATGATGTTCTCTTGTTTGTTTCATTCTTCATGTGAAATTTGTTGGAGAAATAAATTCAATACAAATTTACATAGGTCCAAAAATCTTACTACTCCTAAAAAATTTAGAAGTCAAAGTAAAATGATAGTCGTCATGAAATTTATTGGACTAATTTTTATCTTAACCCAAAATCCTAATAATTAAAAATTTAGTTACATAGATTTTTAAAATTCTAAAATACTATAATTTTAAAAATCTATGTTTGGTATTACGGTGGGTACGTCAAAATTACGGTGATTTACCGTGATTTTAAATAAGCTATAAAATGTAGTTTTTATAAAATCACGGTGGATCACTGTAATTCTGATATCTACTTAGATTTAAAGTGTATTTTCTACTAGGAATCAAAATTGAAGTAAATACTATAGTACTAGTAAAGAATAATTCCTTTTGTTCTTTTCTTATGCCTCTGTAATTGTAATGTAATCTTACTCAATGCTCAAGAAATGAATCATTTGCTTTATTCAGAAATGCAGGAAGAAAAAGAAAAAGAAAACAGAATTAGCTCTCTCTATTGAGCTCTTGAACAAATAAATAACCATATAATAATCATAAATAAATAAATACAATTGGACTAATATTAATAAGAGGTAATAATATTTCATATAGATTAAATGTGAAAAAAAATATGCACATAATACATAAATTATACATACAAATTTTGTGTCCTGACATCTCTACTTACTAAATTTGTCACACAAAGAAATTAAGCAACAAAAGAGGATTTTGAGCTAAGAAATTATTATGATGAAGACCCAAGAAACAAATAATGAATTGATCCCTAATCTATCTATTAATTACCTTATAGTAATTAATTAATTAATAATTAACAAGGTAAAAGATCATCTCCAAATAGATAAAGAAGTCTTTCAACAGCCCAACTAGGTTGAGGAGGTGAAAATCCAGCACAGCTTGAAATCTCAGATGAAACTGAAAAACTATTAATCAAAGGAGCTCTACAAAGTGGACAAGTTTGATTATGATTTTCATTTTCATAACCATGTTGTAACCATTTATCAATGCATTCTCTATGAAAAACATGATCACAGTTCATCAATTCTCTAACTTCATCTTCCATTTTCAGTTTGTTCAAACAAACTGCACATGTTGAATCTTCTGTTGTTTCTGGATGTCTTTCCTTAATTTCACCAAAACTTGTCAAAGGTAACATTTGGCAACAAGAAGAGTGTTTTTGTTGTTGTTGTTGTTGTTCTGATTTTCTGTTGTTTATTATTCTTAAAACTAAGCAGAAGATCCATCTGAGAACTGCTATGATAAGAGCTGCTTCATATATGGCTTGGCTTATGGTTAGATTAGAGATGGATTGTTGAGCGTAGAAACCCATTGAAGTGATGATTTGAGAAACTAAGAGAAGGGTTTGAGAAGGTGGAGGGGGAGGTTCTACTGAGTTATGTGGTTTGTTTATAAAGGCAATTTGTGTGGGGGTGGGGGGTGTGGTGGAGGCAACTATACTTTGCTTTTTCTTTCTTTCTTCTTTTTTATCTTTTTTGGATTTGCTTTTACTTTCACTCTCTTCTATGTTCTTTCATCTTTCCTGTTTTCCTTTTTAAATAGTTCTTTTTTTTTTTAAAAAAAAAAGAAGATTTTTTATTGTCTTGATATGCTAGTAAGTCGGTAGTTAAAAATCAGCCGAATTAATTAGATTTAGATTGCATGCAGTCAGAATTATACAGTCGTGCAATCAGGACATATATGACAGTTTAATTTAGATTGTACGGTTTAGATTAAAAGCAGTTATGTAGTCTGATTAAATCTTCTTTCAATTTGAAACGTCTTATCATGATCAGACGACTAAATATGTCTTGACTGAATGTAATTCAGATCCAAATTAATTGCACAAAATTCACTTAAGTAATTGATCTATTTTAATATGTGTTCTTTAGGTAGATTAGAGATGGAATCACTGATCACTTATTTAGAGTAAATTTGGCCTCTTAAAAAAAAAAACTCCAGAGATTAATCTTACTAAAATGACTATTTCTTTTATCGGGAAATGAAATGGTCCACAAGGTAATTGTGTAGACTACATTGTAGACTAATTTGTAGAAAAAATTGTAAATGCCACATGAAACTCATATGTATATTCGAACTCGGAACACCGCAAATATCAGTCTAACTATGTTTTTTTTTCTTGTTTTATAATTTGTATATAAAAATACTAATAGTCTCTAGTATCAAATTTATGTTAATTGAATGATTAAAAAAATTATGTTAATTAAATGCTAATCCACCGTCCTTTTGTGATTAGGAATACTAAATTAAAGAGTGGTAAACGATTAGGCCTTGAGACTCTTCCGCGTGTGATTAGTCACCATGTCGGAGGGGCCAATGTAAAGAAAAGGTTGACGTATGAATACAATATTTTTATCAAAACATTAGCTTCTTACAACTAGCACAGTTGGATAATCAGAATTGTTAATGGATCTTTTGATTCTATTATTGAGGTCTTCTTTATTTCCACTTGTATAATAGTATCTTAATTGAATTACCAAAGCATATACGTAATACACAACTATTTTAATATACAGCAAATCCACGCAAGGTCACTTGCATGCCACTTGAAACATTATTGTAATGGAGCAATGTGATTGACCATTTTAGCTTTCATAAATTTTCGTGTTAATAAATTATTGGTAATCATCAATTACGGGATTGATTATGTATTATATGATATAGTTGTTGGAATGATGAAATTTGTTAGGTGAAAGAAAAAGTTTCATTCTCTTGCTTACGAATCAAACTACTTTTTTTTAACAAGATCATGAAACGTCATATGGACCCCATTGCATGTGTTGATTCCTAACATCCTAGTCAGATCCAACGTATGTACACAAACATTACCATATTTTGGGTAAGAAGTACGATGAACATGACAAGGAGGAATGGTATTGTATAAGTGGTGGGGTGCAAGTGAAGGAAAATGATCACACAGTCAACTATGATTCATTACTTGCAATTGAAGGGAAAAGAAATGAAAAGAGGTTTCCAAACATACTTTCTATTATCTACATATTTTGCTCAGATTGTGCAGAAATTTGGTTCTCTTTAATAGAAATATCTAAAAGCTTTCTATCCTTAATTGGGTCCATCTAGATTGACTCAGATCGGATGTTGCTACCAAATACTGAGAATATACACACAAAAAACACTTCTTTTGTTACCATGTTATTAGTGAGCTTTGCCGACTAATCTGCCGGAAAGCTGGAACATGGTGTCTCACTTTCCACCCACATTTTCCCATCCCGAAGGTTCAACACAAAAATAACTTCTAATTGAGATTTTTCTTTCCCTAAACCTTAATATCCATATATTTTTGTGTGGAGGTGGTGTAAAAAGTAATACTAGATCAGATTCCATTTAAAAAAAAGCCCAGAGTGGTACAGAGAAAGATGGTACTGGTCAACAACACAGATGCATTCTAAAAAAATGCACTTTATGTCATACAACAAACAGATTTAATCTGATTAAATTCGAAGACATTACATCGGTCGGCATTCTTGGAGTCAGAAATAGATAAATTGAACTCCAGTTCTGTCACATTATAGTGTAGCAGAGAGTTTCATTCTGCTTTCAGTCACAAAGCCCTATCACAACTTAAATGCTTGTAATGTTTGAAGCTTTCTTTGGGGCACCGCATAAGAAGAGTATAAATAAAAGTGTAATAGATTATTCAAATCCTTTGGTCCGTTGCTCCACTTTCTTCAATCTTCTTTCGCATTTTGTATTGCAGTGTAGCTGGAGCACAATCTAAAGGCGTTTCTCCTGAATAAGAAGTAGCGAGTTAGTGTTTGCATTCATTCAACAATATTTGCTACCTATTATTATTATTATTATTATTTTATTTTCAGATCTTCGCAGATGATCCGGGATGAAACCAACCGTAATTGACTGAATTTTAGGAAGGGAAAGTATTAATTACCTTGAGCATTTTTATACTCCAGACTTGCCCCCGCATCCATGAGAATGAAAACTATATCAGTTTGATTGAAAACTGCAGCCTACATAGAATATTAAAATTAGTTTCAACTGTATGATTAAGAAAAACAGAATTACATTATATCGATGTTTGTACAGACATGAGCACAAACATGCGGAAGAGTGAGAGAGATACCAAATGCAATAAAGACAGTCCTTGCTTGTCTCTGTAATTTGCATCTACACCCTGCAAATATAGAATCCATGAATACTACTTGACTAAAAAAAAACCTATAAAGGTGCATCATTTGAAAGAAACAGACCTCACTAAGAAGTTTTTTGACAGCAGCAATGTCACCATTTTTTATTGCTTCTCGTAAACCCTGAGAGCAGCATATCAAATTCAACATATGAGACATGACTTGCAACAGCCAAGTTCTTTTGCATCATGTCATATAAGAAATTAAAAATTCTACACAATAAGAAACATTTACCTCTCCATTAACTTCATAATCAATTTGGGGTCTGCTTGAGGCACCAGTGGATACAATTCCAGGGTTAAACGTAGAACTGCGAATTTTTCATCATAAACTATCACATAATGATATCTGAAGTAATCAAGAGCAAAATTAAGTGATGAATAAGCAAAAAGAAGTTTGTTAACTAAGACATAGTGAAACTTGTAATTGCTTTATAAAAATGTTCAATATCCTAATGAAATTTCTGCATACTAAAAAATCAAGTTTTATGACAAAGATAGAGTGTCACTTTATTTCACCTATTCACGAGTAGGAATAGAACAATACTCTATAACACAATCAAAACATTCAAGTAATTTTTGGCCGGAGCATAAATACAGAATATTCAGACATAGAAATGCTAAACCTTCCCCATTACCATCTCAACCAAGGAACTTATATAATGCAACAATATATATTTCTTGTCAATTGGAAAGTCAATTTCACTTCTATGGAAGTGCTATTTTTCTGCCAAGACTATTGAGCTTCTAAAGCTTATTACTAGTGTAGGAACTACACATGTTAAGGAAAAGAGAATGCAATTTCAAGCTTTCAACAGAAGAAATTCACTTCTTTTACTCTACATAACCAGATTTTTATCCACATATGTTGGAGAATGATCATTACCTTGAGATGCAAATTACACATTGGGACTTTCAACTATGTACTAAAACTAGTTCAAAACATACATATTAGTGACATTACCACAAAAAAATAATTAATCAGTCCCTACCTAAACTTGCTCGTGGAACTTGAGCTTTTACTTTTAGAAATATTATCTGTCTTCTTAGGTTTAGGATTAGATGGAGCTGTAACAACTGGGGTGGACTTCTTCTGTCGCAGAGAACGGAAAATAGAAAAATGAGATTGTGGATTTCATCAAAAAGTTATCTGAAGACAATAAGAAATATTACCTCCTGTGGGAGTGCATCGGAGGAAGGAGCAGGAGCTACACAAATGCAAAGAGGCATTCCACACTTACACTCTTTAACGCCTGATGCAAGGTTATTATCTGCAGTTGGTATTCTTTTTGAAGCATCAATATCTAACTCAGAAACTGCATCTGTTATGCTGTTTACTCCATCTGAAGAAGCTTGTGGTACACCCTTCCCAGATCTATGCCAAAGAAAATATGTAATGTACAAATTGTTCCTAAATAATATCGATCTCAAGTGGAAAATAATGATATCATCACAAAAATATGAAAAAAAATATAGTATATTGTTAAATTTTTAAACAAAAAGCTAATGTCGTGAAATGAGATGAGCTTTATGTTGAATAAATAATGGGCATTGATATGTTTTTGCAGCCCAGTAAAATAAAAATTTGATAGTTTCTCAAGAAACCCATATATGCCTGCAATGATATTAATAAATATAGCTTCAATCCATGTAACTTTTGTAAGATTATATGTTTGGCTTCTACTTAATATAAAATAGGCGGTCTTTTTAAAAGACTTAACATTTTCCCTAATAAAGATGTTGAGGGATGGGGTATAGCTCTGCTGCTTGATGTGTTCTTTATTAACTCTTAGACCTTAGTCTATTAGATTTTGTTTCTGTTTTTAAGGAAGAATTACTATCCTCTTAAATCTTAATTCATCCATGTCAACATCTTCATCAAATTCTTTTAGTATAAAACACAACTCTTGCATGTAGCTTAAAATGAACATACTTCATCAGGAAAAACAAACAAAATATTCCCACTAAAATGCTTGACATCATTTGCAAGACAAAAAAGCCTAGAATATTAAGGCGAACTAGCCATTGAGCTGATGGTTCACATAGCATTGAATCCAGTCTTATAGACCAAGGCATGCTTGATTCCACGGGTTTGATCCTTTTCCAGGTCTGCATGGCTTCCCATGTAACCAAATACTCCCTCTGTCCTTTATTATAAGACCCCTTTTCACTTTTCCTGTGTCCCTTACTATAAGATCATTTTCAAAATTTCACATAAATACCCCTACCATCGGGAAACATAAATAATTTTCTATCTCTTATGATATAAAAAATTGTAGGGATAGATAAATATGAAAAAATAACACAACTTTCTGACCAAGTTATTACTACACCTACTTTTCTTAATACAAGGTAAACTAGTTCAATAACATAAGTGTATACCGGTCTCTATACAAGGTAAACTAGAAAGAATTTCTATTAATAAGTTCTCACATTTATGGTTAAAAATATCGCAAGTTCCACCAAATGGATAAATAAAATTGAACTTTTCAATTGCTCAATGATGTTGAACAGCTATACATAATAGCTTATGAGTAAGTAATTTACCGGTTGTTGAAGCAATCCGCACATACGCGGACATTGGAGTAAATGCCAAATTGTGGTAAAGCCTGCATATAAAAACATTGCTCTATAAAATTCATGAAGGATAATACTTCCATTAATACTCTAAACTGAAAAAACAAAACTCCATACCATTTGATCCGATGAATGTTCACTGCACAATGTTCTCCCACAGGATCGGCAGTGATGCTGCATACAAACCACACAAAAGTAGTTAGAATCTATCTATGTATTCGATGAAAATGAAAAGTGTAACAAAATCGAATTCCGAGAAATGAAAAGGGTAAACATGCATGAACGAACCCGTCTCCTGAAGGTGTTGAAACTGCAACTACAGACAACACATCTTGCTGCTTCTTGGAAAGGAGGAGGAGTTTCAGTTGTTGACATTATGATGATGATCGCAAAAATTAGGGTTTCTTCTTTCTTTCTTTCACTCTTTCTTCTTATCCACAATTTTTCAATATTTTTTGTTTAACGAATCATCAAAGGATCGATCGATTCATTGCTTCAATGGAGAAGACGATGGAGATTGTGATTGTGATCTTCTAATAAATTAAAATAAAATAAAATAAAATAAAAAATTGTTAATAGTACCTCACTTTTGTGATATTCGATCGATTTATTTTTTGGGCCTTGGATGAATGTGGATAATAGGGAAATATTGTTAATAGTACCTCACTTTTGTTATTATATACACCCCTTCAATCTTTGTTTTTCCTTCAAAATACTATTTGGGAGTTGGGTTTTTAGAAGATTTTGGAGGAGAGAATTTACTTTTCTTTTTTAAAATTAATGAGACTATAAAATGTTTTTGAAAATAAATTAAGTGTCATTTCATTTTGTTCTTTCAATTTATTAATGTTTTTAAAAATATCAAGTATAATTACTTTTTTTTGGTCCTTAACTAATTTTTAGGATTCACTTTGATCCCTTAATTAATAAAAGTTCCAAAACTACAATGACTCCGAAAAATTGCAGGATCAACAACATTATGAAAACTAGTTTCTAAGGCTTTTGAGCATAAAGCACAATAAATTGAAATTTGCTTTAGTAATTGGTTAGACCACAAGATGTCTAAAGGTCTTCAGTCTATTTTTATGTCAAATTGCTATAGAATTGTGCAATTCTCTACAATTGAAAAAACTTTAATTATGGTGTGCCACAAAAATATATGTAAAACCCATAAAATAAAGAAATGGTATTCAACCATTAAATATGCAATCACACTATACACACTTGAAAAGAATCTAAAATTATTATAATAATAAAACAACATCATTACATTATCACTATATAGATCGAGCTCTCTATTTCTTCTGAGAATTGAAAATGGAGAGGATCTTAACCCCTAATAAAGATATTGGATATTGGAATTTAGTCAAAAAAAAAAAAAAGATATTGGAATATACGTAAATAAATTTAAATACATTGTATAAGAATTCTTTTACCTTCACTAATTACGGTGAACTATAATCATTATATTTATTGTTCTTGGTTTACATAATTCAATTCAATAAATAAAATATAAAACAATTTTAAATAATTCAATTCAACATTTCCAGCAAATATACAATAAGTAGGGATGACAATTAAGTCCAAATCCGCGGGCTCCGTCCGAACCCAAACCCGAGTCAACGGGTAAAACTCGAGTTTACTAGGTTTGAGTTCGGGTTCGGGTGCCACCCGATTCCACGGGTGCGGGTTTGGGATCAATCAAACCCGCACCTGAAACCACACCCGCTTATATGTTAAACTACTTAATTACCCTATATTTTATATATCAAACTATTTATTTATTTTGTATCATGTGGGGTGAAACTTATTTGTTTAATATAAAACAATTTTAAACAGTGACCACAACATATGTATTGTGGCGGTATCATATCATATTTAGGGGTGGACAATGGGCTGGGTTGGGTCGGTGCAGGCCCAAAACCCTCACCCAGCCCAATCCACGGGTGGAAAAAAACAGTCCATATCGACCCAATTTTGTCTCACAGATTAGGCGGGTTCGGACTGAACGAGTTTGCTGGTTCACGGGTCGGTATTTTCAGGTATGTTTCAAACACAACAAATCCAAACAAAACAAAGTTAGTGTTTATCGGTTTTCATCAAAATCTTCTAAGTTTTCCAGTAGTTCATCAAACATCTTAGATCTAGATTTTTTCATCGAAAAATATCAAAACTTGAAACAGAAAACTATTAATAACATGGGAAGGAGTAAAATTTGTGTAGAAGCTGAAAAAATACCTTTGGCCTGTATCTTTAAAGAGTATGAAACAAAACAACACATATCAAAACCAACAAATACATATGAAGGAAAAAAATTGAGATTTAAGAAAAGAAAAGGGAGACGTTGATGATGAAAGAAGAGAAGGAGGAATAGTCCATTCATAACATCTTTTTTTGAAGAATGTTCATAACCTTTGCAACACAACCTTTGTTGTTCATAGACATTGGTAATTGATGAATGATGAATGAAAGAAACTAGAAAGCTTAGTTTTTGATAAATTGGGAGGAGAGAAGAATTAAAAAATAAGTATTGAAGTAGAAAACTAAAGAGAGCTAATATTCAAGTTTCTACTTTCTTGAAACTTGAAAGTGGTGGATAGGGGTAGAAGAAATTAATAATAAGTGTTAGTAAATGCTGAAAATTGAAAATAGAGTTAATTGAAAATTGAAAATATAGAGTTAATACGGTGGAATGGACAAAGACTTCTTGACTGACGCGTAGCTGGAGTACATGCATTGGAACTGATGAAAAATAGTAAATGCTGTGTGTCCAGATTGTGGGTCTCAAGGTTAGACTCATTGAAGATTTGACGAGACAGGACAAAAAGCATGGCTTAAACAAGAAAAATAATAACAACTAATGCCTATATTGACAGACTATCGGTCAGGCTCAGGTTCCCATGGTTTAGTTCTTGAGATCCGAACCCGACCATGTTAACCTATGCAAACTCGAATTTTACACTCTTTGAACCCGACAACCATTTTAAACCGACCCATTTCATCAAAATTAGTTCGGGTCATCAGATTTTTAAACGGGTCCCGGGTTATGTCCACCCCTAATCATATTAAATTATTTTTTTTCTTGTCATCACACAAAAATGAACATAACCAAATTAATATGTTAATATAGGGTAACATAACCAAGTCACAATAAAAAAACCAAGCAGTTCTACCGGGTGAATGTGCAAACAATCTACTAAGAAGATAAACGCCTCATAGCATCAACATGGACTATGTTAGATACCTTGCTCAAGAAACCCTCAGTTGCAAACAAAGTAGAAAAACCACCGAAAATCTCATCCAAAAACTCTTTATTTGAGAATAGTGCATTGATTTAATCTCTCACGACAACAACAACAGTACGACGGGGACTTCCTCCACTACTAGACTTTCCTCCTCTCCGGTCCTGGAGGGCCTTCGGTCCAATTTTTCCCATCCTCTTTTCAATCTATTTGACATTTTTCCCAGAAAACTCATATGTATAGGAAGGGTCTTGATACTATTCTTGATCTGGTAACCATGGATTCTCAACAAGATATATCATTGTATAACAATTAAATAAATTCAAACACAAATTTTTGTACTTTAATTTATCAACATAAACCCCTAGTCAATATTGTATTGCATTCAAACATACAATTTTCATATTTAAACAAACATTTAAATGGATCCTAAACAAACAACTAAAGCTCTTTGATGGGTTTGAGGAACGAAACAAACGAAACCACATAACATTCTACTATTTTAGGAGTTAAATAACACACTGAACCTACTGAATAACCACCAAAATGTGCAATGACAAAAACATTTCACTAAAGTGATTTATCTACCACTTAGGCTAGGCAGTAACAACCTGTTTGACACAAAATTAAACATAAGCAGAAAACCACACTAAATTAAAGGCTTAATTACATTTTTGGTTCTTTATCTTTATTTTAGGTTTTAAGTTGGTCTTTTATCTTTTAAAAGTTTCAAGTTGATCCATTATATTTAGTTTAGGTTTAAAGTTGGTCCCTTCCGTCATTTTTTTTTACTATTACCGTTAAATTTGGACACGTGTCATCTGTCCAAGTGTGCTACGTGCCCAAAGTAGTTTGCCACGTGTCCAAATTTAACGATCAGGTGTCTTGGTTCAGATGTTTGTAGTATTATGTTTTTTTATAGTTTGTAGTATTATGTTTTTTCTCCCCTTTGTCAGGTGTCTTGGTTCAGGTGTTTGTCGTATTATGTTTTTGTAGTTTTGGGTGAAGTGTATTTCTAGTACACTGCCTTGTTTATTTTCTGGTGATGTTTATCTTGTTTGTACCGTATTTTTTGTTATGTTTATATATATATATATATATATATATATCTTTACCATTCAAAATTTTTTTGAAAAATTGTTGTGAATACAATTACAAAATCAGTTTGGTATCTTAAACAAGGATAAAGTTACACAATAAACTAAATTAGAAATATAATAAATGCGTCCACAAATTTTAGCTCAACTGGTTGAAGATAATTTTACTAGAGAATTTTTTCCTAAAATTTTCCGAAACATATTAAACTCATATTACTTTTTTCCCAAATATTTTTGTTTTTGTTTGGGGCTCTGAATACTGGGTAATGGGTAATACAACTGGGCCCAAAATGTCAACAGCCCAAATTGAAATCAGCAGGAAACTAGCAAGAAAGTTCAAAGAAACCCGGATTACAAAGGAAGTTCAATGTCTCACTCTTACTCTCACTCTCATCACACACACAACAAATCATGTTTGAAATCACTCGTAGAGAACTGATGAAAAATATCAGGTCTCTTGCAACTCAAAATTTTATGAGTCAATTGGGTTTGATTTCCCCTTTTCTTCCTCATGGTCTTGCTGATTCTCAAGTTAGCACACTTTTTCTAGCTATCATCTTCGTTTTGCATTTTACTTATTTTAGTCTTATTCTATTTGAAATCAGCTCAAATAGACACATTGCTGATTTTTCTTGTTTGTATCTAGTGATTTTCACAAATCTGGGCACTGACTCAATTATCTGGACTATATAAAAAACCTTGATTTGCTTCTGTGTGGTGGGGTGGATTTTGGGTGTGATGGTCTTTTATTATCACATGTTGTTTATGTGTTTTGTTGCTTCTTGGACATTCTTGGGGATGCTACTAAGAGATCATCATTTGGAAAAAATTTCTCATCCTCCTGCTGTAGCTTGTTGCCTTTGGCTGAGCAGCGTAAAAAAGGAAAGCTATCACCTGCTACCACGTGTCTAATGTTTAGGGTATTATATGTGAAGTGAGAATGAGTATATGAACATCGTTATATTATATAACATAGTATTTAATGTCTTGTGTTTAGGGTATTATATGTCAAATGAGAACTTGTTTCTCCAATTTTGTATTGATGAGTATATGAACATCGTTATATTATATAATATAGTATTTAACAACTTGTTTCCAATTTTGTATTGAGTATATGAACATCGTTATTTTATTTTATTTTATTTTCTGATTAAAATTCCAAAAGTTAATTTGAGGAGATGACACCGGATAACAAGGGTCAAGTTGGTGTTTGCGTCTGCGGTTCCCTGTTTACTGGTGTTGTTTTAGTTTCTTGAGAATAATCAACACATGGAAATAAAAATAACTATTCAAACAATTTGAATTTATAAAAATAACTATCTACATTGAATTATGTCATTTTTTTCAAATTATTATCGTTATTGATGTTTAGTATCCAATTAAGTGATTTTGATTAAATTTTCATCAATTTTTGGTCCCTTGAAATTACCAAATAGGAAGCAAAAGAGTTTTACGTCTTAATCATTCGATTTTTAGAGGGAGAACTCTGATAATCAGAAGTCCGTGCTTCATAGTATATATATGACCACCATGAAAAGACATTTTGTTTTATTGTTGTGTATAGACAGCTTAACATTTCTTAGTATTTGGGTCCATTATCTTTAGTTTAAGTTTAAAGTTGGTCCATTCCGTCAATTTTTTTTACTATAACCGTTAAATTTGGACACGTGTCATCTATCCAAGTGTGCCACGTGCCCAAATTAGTTTGCCACATGTCCAAATTTAACGGTCAGGTGTCTTGGTTCAGATGTTTGTAGTATTATGTTTTTGTAGTTTGTAGTATTGTGTTTTTTCTCCCCTTTGTCAGGTGTCTTGGTTCAGGTGATTGTAGTATTATATTTTTGTAGTTTTGGGTGGAGTGTATTTCTAGTACAGTGTCTTGTTTGACATCTTAAACAGGGATAAAGTTACACAATAAACTCAATTAAAAATATAATAAATGCGTCCACAAATCTTAGCTCAATTGGTTGAAATACCGAAATTGCTAGTGTCGGATACTGTAATCGGGGTTCGAACCCCCACCACTCCACTTTGTGTGTGAGTTTTCGATAGTTTTACCAATTTCGCCTATAAAAAAATAAAATAATAAATGCAAATCTAAAACTCCTAATTAGTAATAAACAAACCCTAGATTCCAATTACAAACCTCCACCTCCAAAGTAATTACTACAATAATATCAATTCAAGTGAATCTTTAATTTGCAGTCAAGCTAGCATCTTTCTAAAATCAGAACCATGAAAGTACCTTCCAAATTTTTTTTGCCCCCCATTGAATCAAGGAACACTATTTTATACTCTGGATAAGTTGTCTAAAATACCAAAACAATATTTTGTCCACAAAATTTTGTACAAGACAAAATTTGTTCAATTATGATCTTAAACGTTTGTTCTATATTATTTTATCTTATAATGACAATATTGTCCCGTATTATTCTAGCTAGCATTTACATTTTACGAATCAAATCAACTTTTAGTTATAATTTAATTCAAATTTCCTACCATAAGACAATCATGCATTTATATATCAATATCAATATCGTAGACAATTGTAGTAATTTATTTAAGATCAAATGTCTCATTCATACATGACACATTTAGCAAATTAGTTCTAAACAATCTTTACAATTGATTTAGATCACACACTATTAAGTGATGGAGTTATTGCATGGACTTGGTCTTTGCCAAGTAGAAGACAAATTTGAACCATATAAATTAACAATAATCCTCAAGGTCAAAGTAGAGATTTCCATAGGATGTAAGGTGGAAGAAAGAAACAAAAAATCAACAATCAATCAACTACATTTATTAAAGAAAGAAAAGTATATTAAAAGGTAAAGAATTGAAGCACAAAAAACTCATGCTTATTAACTGTTCAAGAAACAAATAGATAAATAATAATAATGTTTCGGTTGCCTTGCAACAGAGAAAAGGACCCACCAAAATACAATCAATTAGAGCCTCTTGTTCATCAAAGAGTTGCAAGTACATTAACCTTTCAAATAACTCTCCTTAAAACAAACCATTTACTTGTTTGGAGAATTGTTATCTTTTGAGTTCATTCTCAGCCATGACTAATACTGATAGTATCAGTAATGTTGACATTAACAGCCTCAGTGATGAAGGCTCTGTCAAGCATTTCTCTGCTAACTGGTAATTATCTCTCTCATAACTCATATGTCTGATTCTCAAGAAAAGAATTACAGTAATCTGAATTTTGTCTGAGAGATAAATAAAGTCTATTTAAAGACCGTTCCGGTTAGTATCGGAACTCGAGTTCTAAGTAACATGTCATATGTGTATGTGTTCTTTTTTATACTATATTTCTGACCCCCCACAACCCCCTTTTTCTTTTCTTTCTATATTTGATTTTGTGTTTAGTTTTTCCATATTATTATCATGAATACCTCAAAATGGATTTTATTTAGCTTTGGAATCATAGATTATGAAATAATGAACTTGAAAGTCAACTTGATATGTTCTAGGCTATATGTGAGAACGTTTTAGTTTGAGCTTTGAATCATCTTTAGAGGCTATGAGATGGAAACTAGTTCATAGAAGGGGTCTAGTTTAATCAGATCTGAGAGGGTTGTTTGTTGGCTTGTTGATAGCAGATGTGGATCATATTCTCTGTGTTGTCAAGTCCAACTAACTACAACAAAATTATGAACCCATCATCTTGATTTAGCAAAAAGAATTATAGATACTTCTTATTCTTAGTAGTTTACTAAACTGTTAACAAGCAATCTGTATTCAATTCTTGTTATAAGATTGTTGGGTTTGACTCATTCTTGTTACTTCCCTCGGGTCTTTTTTTTTTTATAAGAAAGAAATTAGTTTTTAGATTTATTAAATAACTTGTGTATTTGGTTGATAATATAGATCAGTTATTCAATAAACCTAAAAAGTCAATTGTTTTTTATAAAATGACCGGAGGTATACTTATTTTGGCCTCGCAAGAAACATCACAACAAAAACCTACTTCTTTTATAGGCAAAATATTAGTAAGACAGTGGTTTCATGGTTCGATTCTAAATTCCTTCTTAAAACTCCTTCGATTTTTCTTAACTCACCAACAAAACTACATACCTACTTTGAATTCACAAGAATGAATTTGGATTTTGTGCAGTGTGACTGCACAAGTCAGCCACATCTGGACCGTCTGAGATCAAATGATCCATATTTCAACATATATTTTAATCTATTTATTTTTAATTTAAAATGCCGAATTTAAAATCTAGACCGTGTAATCTTAATCAAACGGTTTAGTTGTGGTTGACTGCACACATGCTGAATGTGTACTTGTAGGATTGCATTTTCAAAACCATCCAAATCCCACAAGAACAAACTTAAAATGAGATGTTTAGATTTCACCTATCAATATATTCTTGAGACATTTCACCAATCTAGAAAACAAGGGAAATTAAGACTATCTCTATCTATCAATGTTAAACAAATTAATATTTGCTTTATTCTCTCCCTCCTCTTCAGGCCAATGTCAGTGAACCCTGGTGCAGCTCAATTTGCCATCCTCTATAATGGAAGTATGTGTGTATATGAAGGAATTCCTGCAGAAAAGGTAACTGTTGAAAGATGATATTCCGGCACTTCACTTTTTCTTTTCTTGGTCCAGTAGTCCAGTGGTTAGAAAATTCACCTTAAAGGTGAATAAGTGGAGTGTCCGGGGTTCGAACCTCGGCTCCTGCATAACATATGCGATATCCCTACCAATTGAGCTACGCTCACAGGGACTTCCGGCACTTCACTTTATGTGTCAAACTGTCAATGGTTCTTCTAACACAAGTCATTTATTTTTTGTTTGGTTATTAACAACAGATGCATGAAATAATGTTGATGGCTGCTGCCAATGCCAAGTCTTCTGAAATGAAGAGTGGAATTCCCTTTACTTCTCTCTTTTCCACTGCTAACAACCCTCCTTCTCCTCAAGGAACCTCTGACAATTTGCCTTCTCCTCAATCAGTCTGTTTTCCTGCTGCTGAGAAGACTTCCATTTGCAGGATGCAAGGTGCTAACTCTTTCGAGACCAATTTCGTATTTTCTCCTTTTAAAATTCCATTGCTAATTTAATTTTTTGACTTAAATGCTATTTTGGTCGCCCTATTACAACTTTAATATCTCATTTTTAAATCTAAATTTTAGACTTGTTTTTACCGATCTACCCTGATGAATAATAAGCTTACAAATCATTGCTAAAATATGCATTGGCACAACAAAGCCGCGCGACTCCAACAATTCTTTATCATTTACTAGTAAAACATTCATCAATCTATTAATAACTTAAATATTTTATGGCTTTTGGTTGGTATTTTATTTTGTCTTCAGAATTTCCAATAGCACGCAGACAATCACTTCAAAGTTTTCTTGAGAAGAGAAGAATGAGGTAATACTATAGCAACATGTCATGTTTGGAATAATCACTTTAGAATTTTCAATAATGCTATATTGATTCCATTTTTGTTTGATTAATTCTTTAATAAAGGGTACGTAGCAAAGCACCTTATATCTCTTCAACATCAAAAGCAGCTAACAACATTGAGAACAATTTCAACCCAACAATGGTGCCACTTGAGGGCAAGTAGTGTTGGTGTCAAGTGGTATGTCTCCAATTGCATGTGCATATTCATGTACAAGCAAATAAACTTAGTATTGTATAATTATGTTATGTTATGTTCTCCACACCATATTATATATGTATAATTAATAATTACTTATTTGAAACTTAATGTGTAATTGTTAATGTCTAGCAAATATCCGTTATTCTGCTAAGAAATCAGAATACTAGGTACCTGCCTTTTAAATTATTATTAATGTGTCTGTATGTACAATTGATTATCAATTATGTATTGTGCTCTTAATTTCCTTTGCATTTTGGATGTTTAATTAGTAATTACCATGTACAATTTGTTGGGATATTTTTTTTCTTCATATTGAAAATATATTTTAAGAAAACTTTGACAATATATTACTGTTTTCGGAAGGAAAATGCTATTTATTACGAGAAAAAAAAGTTATTGAATTACTCACGACGAGTACTGGCATGTATTTAGTGGATATATATTTGTTGACTTTTCTTATATATCAACACACCACCATGTTTTCTGCAAAAAAAAACCTAGTTTGACCGGTCAGTTTCTTTTCGCTATTTTTTCGTTGTGTTTAGCATTATTGTTTGAGAAGTGCAAAGCTTTATCAATAAATATATAATTGGCTTAATTACATTTTTGGTCATTTATCTTTATTTTAGGTTTCAAGTTGGTCCCTTCTGTCAATTTTTTTACCGTTACAGTTAAATTTGGACACGTGTCATCTGTCCAAGTGTGCCATGTGTCCAAATTTAACGGAAATAGTTAAAAAATTGACGGAAGGGATCAACTTGAAACCTAAAATAAAGATAAGGGACTAACTTGAAACTTTTAAAAGATAAGAAACGAATTTAAAACATAAAATAAAGATAAGGGACCAAAAGTGTAATTAAGCCTATATAATTTTAGTATACTTGCATGAAAAAGAAATGTGTTTATGCAAAATTAAAACTTCAGTATTTCAAAATAAGACTATAATAGTGTTTATTTATTCATAGAAACTTGAAAAAAAAAATACACCCTGGCCATAGTAAAATAAATCCAGTTAATTATATGCATGACCATGACTTTATAATTAGTTATGATTAAAAACAAATATTTTTTGTACAAAAAAAAAAAACAAACATTTTTAATAATCATATGAGTGATATATATGAATTAAATCCACTTAATTTTGATTGCGATTTTCATGTTATTTTTTAAAACTTTTGTATGGCTTTAATATTAGTTTATATTTGAGGTAATTAAATTTCAATCCCAATTAACTTGTATAATTTTATGATGATATTTGTGTTGTTTAGTATTTTTTTTGCCATGTGAATAAATAGTTGACACTTCACATGTGACATTTCCTACGGAAGAAAACGTACACAAATAACAATATAGAAACGTCAAATTTTGTCCTAACTTTACTAGAAAAATTGGATGAAGAAAGATAACTAGCAAAGTGAATGATATTTTCTTATTGATATGCTTCGTTGACCATATAAATAAAATCAATTAAAATAAATTGATTCTGATCATGCTTTGATCTGAAATCAAATACTAAAAGTTATGTACAGAAGAAATGAATCTCTCACACACACTGCTTACAATAACTTGTCGGTTGGTTCCATACAAATCAATCACCAACAAAAGATTTCCACCACATAATATATTGGAACGTGAATTTCATGCTACTTATGCTTTCTTTCACTAACTAACCCCACAAAATTAAATGTTTTAAAGCACTACGTACTAGTAATATGAAAGGTGGTCCTTCTCCTACTCCTACCTAGCTAGTCTAATAATAACATGTTCCACGAGGCTAAACACACTCTCACTTGGTATTTGGATATACTCTAAAATTTATGGACATGTCATAACTTAAGTTATTTGTATAAACTCTTCCAAATCAATTTTGCATTGACACAATTCGGATTTCATACATGAACAACAAGGCAGTGTAATCCATCTGATTTAGAATCAACCCGTATGCATCAGTGGAAATCTCTGTTTGTCCATATGAAACACATGTTGGGTTAGGAAAATGAAAACATAGTGGTCTGAAATCTAAAATCCGAATTTTTCCAATGCAAAATTGATTCGAAAACTATGTTTCGAACCAACACCTCGCCTTCATTACCATCACTTGCTTCTTGTTTTTATTGTTATTGGGTCTTGATTTCCATTGAAGAGGACCTAGCTCCTACTCCATTTCTTGTTGTTGTTGGGTCTCAACACTTGGATGACTGCTTTACTTCTTACTCTTTAGGTCACAACCTTTAACAATTCCCCCCAATTGCATGTTCATGAGAAGATGAAATATCCTTAACCTCCATTCGATGACTCTTTTCGGTCTAAATTTCCAGTCTCCAACGACCGAATGCTCGAAACTTTGACATCAACAACAACTGAGTTAGAGTCTCAAAGATATCATTAGCAGAAACCAAATCCGAATTGAGAATCTTAAAAACACTTGGAAGATGAAGATGAATTGAAAACCATAAATTGGAAGCCTCCTTTTGAAAGAAATATAAAACCATAAATTGGAAATAGAAGGAGAAGGAGGTGTAGTTTTAGTGTAGTCTTGGATCTATCAAAAAAGAGAAAACAAATGCTAGTTGATGGAATTCAGAAACCATTGGTTCCCGTGATTCAGAAGTTGAATTGAAAATGGAAATTGAAGAATTGATGAAGATTGACTTGGTTCGAAATGTAAATTCTGAATCAAATATTAGTTCGAAAAATAGATTCCGAACCTAACTTAAAGGGCAAAAATGGATTTTTGTGAATTTGGGAGAAATGTAGGGGGCTAAAGAGAAATCAGTTATAACAAACTCATTTGAGCATATACCATAATATGATTTCATTATGATTTGTTAAACATATTCCATTTATAGCTAAGGTTGGTGAATATTGAGGAACTAAACAAATCATGAACCCTTTTAAGCATTTCTAACAATAAGAATATTATCAATTGATGGCTCTCTTAATTAATTACCATTTTACTTAATTAATTAGACGCGGGAAAAAAGCTCGATCTTCCTATTGCAATATCCTAACCATAAACATAAACCTCTTAAACAACAAAGTAAAATCTTGTACCATAAAAACTCATGAACACCAATAAGGTAGGAGAAAATCTAGAAAAGAACAAAAGAAACACAAAAATCTTTTGAAATCTTTTATCACGATGAAATTCCCTTTGGGAGCCCTTGTGACCTCATCATTGTTCTTTCTTGTTTTTTCACTTTCTAACGTACATGCAATCAACTCCTCATGGAAACATGCAGCTCATAATATTATTGGACCTAGCAATCCGATTAGTACCCCGAAACATCATCGGAGATCGTTTTTAGCTGGTCCATGGAAGAAAGCACAAGCCACTTTCTACGAGGGTGGCTCAGGATCATTTGGTATGAACATTTGCTAATGTTGATGATCAATGTGCATTACTCAACAATTAATCCATTCATATAGAAAAATAAAACAACATTTGCCAACATTAATATCTCAACTATTAAATTAATCCAATAAACTCAAATTTCGTGGAAAAAATATCGTAAAAGGTTTTGCGAATTATGCTATATCATTTTGTACACATTTTTTATATATAAATTATTGGTACCTCCACATGCAAGTTGTGCAAAACTAAATCGTTGTCAAACTGATCTTTACATCGATCTCTTCATCGATGCATTTTCCACGCTTAAAATTGAACTTGAGATCCTCAAATTAAGTAAGTTAGAAGAAACTAGTATCGATCATACCATGCAACCTAATGCATACATAATTGGTTTGATTAATTTGTTTACAAAGAATAAATTATAAGTTGATAATGTAGGTGGAGCTTGTGGATACGAGGATGTGGTTAAAGATGGTTATGGTTTAGACACAGTAGCATTGAGCACAGTTTTGTTCAACAAAGGTCTAGCATGTGGTGCATGTTATGAAATCAAATGTATGGACTCTCCTCAAGGGTGTAAGCCAGGGCAACCCTCTCTTTTTGTGACGGCTACAGACCTTTGTCCTCCCAATTATGCCCTACCAAGTGACAATGGAGGATGGTGCAACCCACCACGTGAGCACTTTGATTTAGCCAAACCAGCTTATCAGAAAATTGCTGACTGCAAAGCTGGAATTGTGCCAGTCCAATATCGCAGGTGACATACATATATCTTCATATATTTTAACAGTAACATGAATAGTAAAATTGATAAAAAAAAAAATACATGAATTAAAGGTAAAATTCATGTTTATTTGCGAGGATAATTCATATATTTTAACATTAACATGGTATATGGTATCATTCCGTTCCATTCTATTTAATTATTCACTTTTTTAATCAATTAAAATTAAAAGAAGTTTGTAGGAAAAAAATATTAAAAGTTAAACGGAATCAAAAGTGCTTAATTTCATATGTTCTTATGTGTGTGTATTCTTCAGGGTACCATGCAAGAGGCAGGGAGGTATTCGATTCACAATCACAGGAAATCCTTACTTCAACCTGATAAAAGTGTCTAATGTTGGAGGATCTGGTGATGTAGTGGGAGTGCAAGTGAAGGGTGAAGGCCAACTGAAATGGACAGAATTGAAGAGAAATTGGGGTCAGAGATGGGAGACTAATGCAATGTTATCTGGAGAGACATTGACTTTCAGAGTGACCACAAGTGATGGAAGGTGCTCCACCTCTAAGGCTGTTGCCCCTAAGGGTTGGCAGTTTGGTCAGACATTTGTAGGCAAAAACTTGGCATAAATTAATTTAACCGCATCGGATTTGGATTCTCTACATTCAAAAATCTTATACTCACCTACATTTAGTTTATTTTTAAGGTCAATTTTGTCATTACAATTTATCATATTGTCTATCTTCTTTCTCTCTCTCCTAACTTTTTGCACTAAATATAAGTGAATTTAGGAATTTTTGAATCTAGATAATCCAAATCCGTTCATTTGTATAAGAAACAAAATACTACAAAAATCACTAAGACCAAGGAAACACATTATAGTAGTTATCTTTATTTAATACTCCTATAAATTTAAATTTATTCCATGAATACTCCTATTTAATCACTCTTATTCCACAAACTTACTTTTGTCGTAAAATATAAAATGAAATTAAATATTTAGGCCTCATTTGGCCCGACTTATTTTCTACTTTTCTATTCACTTTAAATGAAGTAGATCAGTAAAAATTTATGTTTGACCTTATTTCTCCTTGTTTTTGACTTCTTTACTTTATTTCTCTATTTATTTTACGTAGAAATAGGGTCAAAAACAATTTTTTACTTCCTTAATTTTTTTAAAAAGAAGTAGAAAAGTAGAAAATAAGTCGGGCCAAACGGGACCTATTTCAAATATATATATATTTACGAATCCCTATGAAAATCTTTTATGGAAATTTTGTCTTCGTATATTAATGACTATCATTAATAGAGGCCACATGTCACTCTCATAGATGAACTCATTATAACATGAATTAAAAATCTATATTAATTTATAAATTTTAATATTTTAAAATTATTATTATATTGTATAAAAAAACAACATAGAAAACAAAGGAAGAAGAAAATAATAATATTTTTTTATAGATATAGATTATTTTATACATAAAAAGTATTATTTTGTTTTTATGGACTGAAAATTTTGGAATTTTATTATCAATTTTTTTTTAGAATTTATGAACTATAATAAAACAAATAAACGGAGACTTTTTGACATAAAAATAATATAGATTTCGCAAATAATATACTAATTTCGAAAAAAATTGGATGTTTTTTCATACCGCTTCTTTTAAAATAATTTAGACAAATTACTATATTTTTATTATTTTTGTATTACACTATGTTAATAAATAATTAATTAATTAAATAATCATACGTAATTTTTGTTACATGTACTATCAAATAGTCAAACATACATTCTATCATACACCAAATAAACCTATTTATTAGGTACAATATTTGGGGGGAAATCAAATAAAATACATTAAATGTAATTTTTATAATAATGACCAAAAAAAAATGGCCAAGTTATGTAGTCAGGCTTGAGTCTTACTCTTACATGGGAGATGCATGACAACTATTGAAGAGCATTTTCATTGATAAGATGCGTTTGGTTTAGCAAAAAAAGATTTAAGAGTAAAGTTGATCATATATTATATTTTTCAGCAAGCTTGTAGAATATAATGTATGAACATGTTTCTAAATTTAATTAGATCAATCAATGTAATAAATAGTAACAGCAGAATGGAGCTCACATGAGTCGCATTCTTCTTTTTCCTCTTCTGGGTTTCTTATTGTTTATTACTAGTTTTTTTATTATTAAAAAAGCATATCAGAAGAGCTTTGTTATAGCTATGCTATGCTAGTAAATTATTCAACAAAATTCAATTAAGAGACGGGGGAGAGAAATGTAAAATAGAAACAAAACTAGGGAAATTAGCCATGAGAGAAGAAAGCTGTATTAAATTAAATTCAAATATAAATTTTAAATTTTGATGTTTACACATACAACAAATTAATAAGTACCAACCTTTTTTTAGCCACCCCGCATCAGTAATAATTGAATACTTCAAAAACCCTGCTTCTCAAATGAAGATATCAACTTCACATCAAGGTAAAGCACAGTTTAACACAACAATCTTCTTGCAAAAGGAATCGTGTTGACAGGGTATGCCTTTCTGGGGATCAAACCTCTATAATCATGCTTTTCTCACTAAAGGTGTGTGACAACTTTGATATGAATCTGCAATGCTTCACGCGATATATACTCCAGTGTGGTTAACTAATGCTCAGTGATTGAATTAAAATACCCATATCATTAACATAATGTCCTGAAACAAAACAAGATACTTTATGTCTTCTTTTTCTTCTTCCGCATCACCACTTCTCCAGTATCCAACCTGTCTTGTAAACGTTTGGATTGTTGAGCACGTATCTCCCGCAGTTTTGATTTTGCATCCTGGAAAAGAGCATCTGATCTTGAAGCCATCAATTGCTGAAAGAACATTTCAAAATTGAATTAGTTTTTCTATCAATGGTGAGCAAAAGATAAGATTCAATTTAAACAAACCTGGATATGATCCATGGCTGCAAGATTAAAACCAAAGATATCTTTCCAACCCTGATACAATGTTTAAGCAAAAATTGTCAAGGACACATTCCATATGAGAGTGGAATACAAAAATATTTAATTTAAAAATTCTTATGTGGGAACTAACTGGTTTTTTGGAATAAATCATTCCCCCATACTAAACGGAAAGGCATCAAATGTCTGTGTTCTTAGAATTTCATGCATTTCAAACATGACAGTAAGAGATAAATAACTAAACACCATCATTAGAGTACTTTCTGTCACTTGAGTTTAGCCAGTGTTTCATCATCCTCTGAAAAGGTTTCTATTTGTCCCAATTTTATTTTTATTTTTTTGAAAAAAATTAAACAAGTTTTCTGAGCAGCAATAGCCATATCCCGTCTCTGATAAAAAACGCGACAATATCACAAAAGTATGGCTATTGCTAAGAAAACCTTTTTCTGGAATGTATAAAATGATCATATTGTATTAGTTCCAAGAGGAATAAAATGTTTTTTAAAACTTACGAGCACAAAAATAAAATGGGATATAATGATCATATTGCATTAGTAACATAAATATAAAAAATGATCATATTGCTATTTCTGTGATATTGTCGGTTAAAACTTACAAATTTATACGGCTATTTCTGTGGTACTTCTTTTATGGAATGTATAAAATGATCATGCTGTATTAGTTCTAAGATCCATAAAATATTTTTTCAAACTGGTTCCTTGCCACAGCTTTTGTTGGGTTCAACCTACTCTACTCAATAGTTTTGACATCAACTTGTTTTTCGGTTAAATTAATTGAATCCTGGACTGACTGGTTCTGTTAACTGAACCAGCCTGTCCAATCCGGTTATAAAACATTGACATCGAATACCAAATAAGACCTTGACCCATTCATAAGAAATGTACACAGAAATAGGCACAGAAGACCCTAGCATATTTACCTTGACTCGTTCATAGAAAATGTCACTGAAAGCAGTTAAGACAGGTCTGGCAGCCGGTGTGGCAAGCAACTGATTGTAATGTGTCTGCAACAGCAGTGTGCCTATCCGGCAAACAAGCTCAACCTGCAATTATCAGGAATAGATAAATCGTCAACTTGCAAAAAATATTGCAAGACTTGAGCAAATTTTCATAAATCTGATGTTATTATTACAGGAGAAAAGAAATACACAACAATTTGAAGAACAGTGAAGTTTCTAAACGACAAGTAACCTTATCAGAATACGAAGTCCATTCTTTCAAGTATGACAGAAGCTTCAATGCATCTGAAAACGGCAAAGCCTGCATAGACATGTAAAACTCGATGTCAACAGTATTTTTTCTACATTTAAAAGAAGAAAGTAAAAGGGAAAAAAACTAAAACTAGGCCAAGCACTGTTTCTGTGTTCTAGTGGGTGGTGGTACACTTCTTCACAAAATAAGTATATGATATCAAACATTTTGCTTATATTCTTGGACTATAAATTTAAGGCAAGAGTGTTAAGACTTTGACACCACTTGAAACTCTGGCCATTGCACTAATACCAGGTGCACTGATGCTCTTCTTGTAAACCATATAATATCAATAAAAATATTGTTTCGACTAGATATTCAAGTTTTTTATACAAAAAAGACAGCCTAGTATCTAGGTGCACTAATGCTCTTCATCATAGTGTTGTATATAAATAATAAAGGAACCAATAAGACCTTATAGGAATTAGATTTTTTATCATCCAAAGAAGTATTAAGAAACAAGATTAATTAAGTTGCTAGCACAGATGAAAAATAGCGGGCCCCAAAGAAAACAGTCTGGTATGCGTTATATTTCTGCATGAGAATTGATATCAATGAATAAAAATGTATATCCAGAAATACCATTAATGTTTGTTCCAAATCATTTGAGTGGACATCTTTAAATGCACTTAGAACATAGTCAGAAGGCGACCGGCCAATCATGAGCGGATTTGCCTGGAAAACAACCTTTTTATTGTTTTTTACCTCCTCCTGAAATGCAAATAAAAAAAATTACAGCAACAATATTAGATCGTAAAAAACAAGATACAAGACAGTCTTCCTCAGCTCTTTTAGTTGTCTAGCACACCCAGATTGAATTGAAGATATTTTCCTAATTATACGTACAAAATAATTTGACTGAAATTTGGGATTTTAATAAATCCCAATGGTGTTCCATGTTACTAAGCCTACTTACTAAGGGGATTTGTACTTGTTGCATGCATATTTCATCAGCTGAAATAGTTTGTCCGCACTTACAACTCGAAAATTAATTTTGGAAATTGAAAGTTGAGATTTATCTTTTGATAAATAGCAGTGGTTAATTAATAGGACTAATACAAAAAAAAATCCAATTTCATAGGCCTCAAATTGCTTAATGGAACAATTTGTTTGGGACTTGTAGAGGACTAATGCTGCATTCTAATCTGGAACAAATTCTGTTTGTCAAGTCAGTAAAGGTCAACCAAATTGATATATATGTTTTGAGAATAATCACTAACAGAGTTTCTGAAATCAGATTTGTTCTCTATTGTACAGACACTGATAGAAGACAAATGTTTATCTGTATTCAGACATGTCTTGCTGAATCACTTATGAGATCATACATCAATTTGGAAAACAGAAGTGTGCCAAGAGAGATGAGTATAACCTGATGTTCAGCAATGCGTTTTTTTTCATTTTCTGCAATGTCTAATCTCTCAATAATTATGTCAGTAGCAGTAAGGGTTTCCTGGGTTTTTTTTCCAGCTACGGCGACGGCTCCCTCCTCTGGTATTTCTTCCTTCGGTACATATTTATTTTCAAATGCATTGTCAAGATCAGCATCGAACATTTCCTCTAACCTCTTCTCCTTTTCTTCCTGCAATTAAAATGGTTATTGGTTTATCATATTCCAGTGAAATTGTTTTTTTTCTTACCAACAAAACATTTTATCAGAAGATCAATAGGAGTCTTGCTAAAGAGAGGGCGTTGATTAAGAGGAAAAAAAAGTATTTATTATTAAAAAGTATAACAGTTAATGCATTAATAACTTTAAAGGCTACAGTTTTCAATAAAAAAAATAAATTTTGATTCTTTAAGCAATGTCCTAAGGACACTCATTCAAATTTCCCTTTATTAAAGGCAATGTCCCTATGTACTACATTAAAGAAGTATTGCTCCATAACCCACAAATACAAGTTATGTATACCTCAATGAAAAACTGCTCTTCAGTACGATCCCAGCGGCGGATTGAGCGGTCATGAGATCCAGTGACAATAAAATCACCACGATTACTAACTGCAAGACACCAAATATCTGCATGATGTCCTTCAAGAGTTAACAGCTGCTCAAATTTATCAGCATCCCAATATTTTACTACACGGTCTTTCCCAACACTAAACACATAATGCGTCTTGGGAACAAATTGCACTGCCATAACACTGAAAAGGACATTACATAAGAAAACTTCAAATACGGCTTCATCCATACTCTTCAATCAATAAACGAGATCAAAAAAGAAAGAATTATGTAGCACCTGTCAGCATGCGCAAAAATGGATTTATGACAGTCACCAAAATCCAAACCCCAAATCTTTATATTTTTATCAGCAGAGCCAGTCACAATTAAATCTCCATCTGATGAGATATCCATACACAGAACAGGCAGCTTGTGGCCATACAATGATAGGAAAAATTTAAACGAGTCTACAAAGTGAATCTGAAAAACAAATAACTCGTCAAAAATAGTTGAAATAATTTAACAAAATATTGCAAGAGAAACCACCAAAAATCAAATAACTCGGAAAAAAATATTTGAAATAGTAACAAAATATTGCAAGTAAGAGTAACCACCAAAACAAGTTCATAGTACATACAGTAATCAACAACCAACATTCAATAGAGCACATATAGATGTCCACCATACTTAGAAATTGGCATTTCCTATTATAGATGTAGTTTAAGGAAAAATAAATTAATCAATTTGGATAAACTCTAAGGAAGTATCTACGGTTAAAAAAATATCCCAAAAAAATCATATGCAAGCTACAAGAATTCAAAATCTAGCTAATTTCTACCCAAGTTTCACTCAAAGCTACAATATAAAAACAATGGTGAAGTTCCCAAATTGCCAACATACAGTAAAATATTTATGCATTGTGAACATGCACTTTGAGGTTGACATGTGGCAATAAAAACAACAAAAAACAAAGTGCAACTTACTAAGAAAATTTTGGAAACCAAAGATAAGTAATTAGGAACGGGGAACGAGAATATACTTATACACACATAAGGAAAATAAGATAGGTTTAACAAATCTGACCTTTACAGTACTATCCAACAAAGCAACAGCGATATATTTGGCATCAGGACTAATTGCAACCACAAGAACATCATCATTCATTGTCAAAGTCCTGACATTTGACAGAGTGAGTTGCTTAGTAGCCTGAAACAGAACAATAAGTGTTACTAAAATAAACAAATTGTCTATTGACAGAGATTTTTCCATGTATATACACAATATACAAATATATATATAATATATAAATAAAGCAGAGAATCGTTGCATACGGGGGAGGGCGATAAATGTCAGTATCTCACACCCAAATAGTGAAGACTAAAGAGTGTTTAATTTCTATGTATGTATTTATATACCAATTCAGGTTCTAGAGATCAAATGTAAAACAGAAAAATTATTGCGGAAGAGTGTCCCAATGAAATACCATAAACAAAAGGTCTTCCAGACTTCTACCTATGTTTTATGTGCAGTATGTGACGTGAAAAAGGTAAATTATTGTATTCACTTGCAAAAAAAACAAATACTTAGAATAGGGAATGATATGAAGTACATACTTGACCAGGTTTCTGCTTAATTTGGTACTCCCAAAACTTTACTTCATGATCTGCACTTCCTGTGACAAAACTGTGTTTCTCTGGCATGGCAGCAATTGTCCGCACAGAGCCTCCATGAGCTTCAACAACTTCAACACGAGTACCGCTTCCGATGTCAATAATTTCTAAGGTTCCGTCTTTAGTTCCAACAAGTCCATACTTGTTAGTGGGGAGAATTAAACTACACAGCCCATATCCAGAATCAATGGTCCGTAAGCAGGAACCAGTACTTGGATTCCAGATTTTTACGGCATTGTGACTCGTTGATAACAGAAAACTGTTGTCCGAACTAAGTGTGACACTTCGAACATCAGAACGGTGCCCTTGAAGATCAATAGCAAGTGTTTTTTTTGTTTCAGCACTTTCAACGGAGTAGAACTCAATTAGATTATTGTTCAAGGACAATGCTAATGTTGCTAGTGAATTCTTTGGAGTGATTGGACAGAAAGAAATGGAGCATATCTTTTTGCTAGCTCTAATAGTATGCAGCAGCTTAAAAACATCAGGCACGGTAACTGTGATTTTATTTGTTTCTATGGGTCCATCAGTCACAGTAGAATTTTCTCCTTTATTCTCAATATTCCCATCTCCATTTTCAGTTCCCTCTGTAGCCTCTTTGCCATGCTTCTTCTCTTTTTTACGGTTAACCCTGCGTTTGGCTTTACGCTTTGCTTCGGCATCATCCAAAACACGGAATATTTCTACCATCTTTCCGGCAACATGACAAGCTAGAAGATTCCCAGATTTGTTGAACTGGACTGTGGCAACTCTATCTTTGCTCTGCCGCTGAATCTCACCAAAATGGGTCAAAACTTCCCATTTATTTGAAATGGAAGAATCATCACCATCCTTTACAGACTCTCCATTCAAAGAATCTTGCTTGATTGCATAAAAACGAAGCTCCTTGTCCGCAGAACCAGTAACAAGAAACCTCTCGGAAGGATCAACATCCAATGTCCATATTTCACTATGATGCCCTCCAACAATTTGCATACAGTGTTGTGTATCAATATCCCACACTCTCAAAAACTTGTCTTTGGAGGAACTAACTAGTTTTTTCCCAGAACCCACAAAAACAACATCAGTCACCTGCCACAAATGAACCAAAGTTCAGCTAACAAAAACTTAATTAAAGGCCTGTTTGAAATAGCTTATTTTAGATAAACAATTGTGAGACAGTTTAGGAGAACTAATGGAAACAACAAATGACATGTCCATAAGTTGTTTTCAGCTTATTTCCATAAGCTCTCCAGGATAGCTTATAACTTACTAGTATATGAAACGAGTTTAACTTTATTTTATCTTTTGTTATAAAAATAACATATACATAAACACTTAATGGGCTTAAACGAACAAAAAACTTAATTAAAGGTTTGTTTATATTGACTTATTTGAGCTTATATACTAGCATAAACACCTGTGACTCGTGAGACTGTTTGAGCGAGCTAATAGAAACAACTTATGACATAAGCTCTCTAGGATAAATTTTACAGATACAGATAGCTTATGAAACAATGTATAGCTTATTATATAAGGCAATTTGAATTTATTTGATCCTTTATTATAGAAATGCATTTAGGATATAAGCACTTAAATAAGTTGTTTATCCAAACAGGTCTAAATTGAAACTACACTCAGCATTTGAATTGAAGAGCAAAAATTAAACCTGATCGCGATGGCCACGAAGACGAAAGAGTCCAGTCTCTCCAACAACATCCCACAAAATAACATCATTATCTTTACTACCAGAAGCAAGTAAAGAACCAAGCTTATTATAACGAAGAGCAGTAACAGCTCCTTTATGTCCATTCAAAGTAGTCTCACAAGTTCCCTTATCAGAATCCCAAATCCTTATGCTACCATCACCATAACCTCCAGCAATCTACAAGAACAACCAAAACAGTTAAACGAAATCGTAAATTCATTTCACACATACACAATACGGAGAGATTCGATTCGATTGTGATTACCAATACAGAAGGAGAGGAGGCTATGGAGGTGACGGCGAGAGATGGACCACGACATGGAACGGAAGGAGTTAGGGTTTTGGTGGAGATGCCCTGTCGGACGTGCCAAACGGCGATTTTCTCGAGAGCTGGAGAGAGAAGGTGTTTGCCGGAGCTGTCATATGCTATGTTGGAATCAACGGAGGCTATGACACCGAAAGACGCCGCCGGCTCGTATCGGAGATAGGCTTTGACCATTGTTGCTGCCGCACTGAGAGGTTTATGTCTTCGGGGCAGGGTTTAAGCTTCGGCGCGTCTTTTTGTTACTTTTCTTTTTACTATTCTAACCTTCGTATCCTGAAAAATAAGGAATCGTGAATTCGTGATAATATAGGTTGCTTTTTGCACGCATTTTCTTTTATATATACACCCCTACTTTGTTTCATTTCTCCTATCAATAAATGTTAGTAATACAAAAAGAATACTCTCAAAATTATGGAAACTAGCCTACGAAATGAACGTCCTAGCAAGAATATGAGCAACTATATTCGTTTGTCTTCTAATGAACTTTACCTCAAAGTTCACACAACATGATATAATGATATCAATAATATTAACAACAAGAAAACTAAATTCAGAAAAACCACCATTCTTTATATGAATAGCTTCGACTAGCGCATGTGAATCACTCTAAAATTGAATCATAACAAAACCTTGGTGTCTAGCTTCCTCCATAGCTTCAAGTAGTGTTCATGCTTCAGCTTCCACTACAAAGAGTGCAACTTGCTGCCTTTGCATAATACCAACCACCAAATTACCTGCAAAAAAGCACCCAAAGATGTAACTCCGACTCTGCCAGAAAAAAGTTGCACCAATATTGCACTTTAACCATCCTTGCCTTGGCTTTTCCCATATCGGTAAGACTCTATCTTGGGCTTGAGAAACAACTTGGCGCTGCAAAATGTGAACAAAAAACCAAGAATTCCACATATCGAATGCCATATTTCCAATTTGGTTCGGCCATCGTTCCAAACTTTATCATTATGGTTGTGCCATTGACACCACAACAACGTTGCTATTCGACCTGTTGTATCACGATCCTCCAACTTATACATAACAAAAACTCGATCAGCTGCAGACCCTTATTGATACGCATCATTGTGTAAGACTGAGAGCAATCACGTTGTCTCCCAGCTGTCACAAGCTGATGCACAGTCGAAGAAAACATGCATCACATCCTCTAATGGTTCACTACACATATGGAAACTTAAACCGCACTCCATATGTCGCTGTAGCAATCGATGTCGCATTGAAAGGCACTCTCGATACAAACGTCAAAGTAAAAATGACATGATTTATGAGAGGCATGCACTTTCCATATATCCTTCCAATTTCCTTCCATATGAACTTGTTCACTTCGAGCAATAAAATACATTGTAAGATTGTAGCCCGACTTAAGAAAGTAGCACTCATTCCTATCCTCGTCCCACACGAGCTTGTCCTCATGAACCGAGACAAAAAGTGGTGTTTGAATAATCACACCGACTGCT
The DNA here is from genome assembly GCA_951799995.1 of Trifolium subterraneum. NCBI lineage: Eukaryota > Viridiplantae > Streptophyta > Magnoliopsida > Fabales > Fabaceae > Trifolium > Trifolium subterraneum. The sequence continues at coordinate 4,210,167 of OX637464.1, forward strand.
AGACCTGTGAACAAATTGCGAATTTTTACTATATCCCATGATTTATGACTAACAAACACTAAATCTTTAACCAAAGGGTGAAACACACTTTAACATTGTGGTGACTAAACCCAATGCCCACCCCTACCACATAACCACCGATCAACCATAACATTACTTTTATCACCACTTCCTATCCTCCACCTACACCCAAGTAAAAGATATTTTGTAGCATTCCAGATACTACGACAGACAAAACACCCCTAGTATGATATATTGCATTAACATATTGATTGTTCGTTTTTAATTTTCTCAATAATACTTATTAGTTCAATTTAATCTATTTCTTTTTACTATTTATAAGTTACAAATATAACTGATAATTGTATTATAAAAAAAATATAATTCATAGTTGTTATTCAAAAATATTAATTTTTAATGTATTATATGTTATATTTTACATCAATTATATTAATTTACCGTGTCTTTATAATATTAATATTTAATTAAAAAATTCAATTTGTAATTTGGATATAAAAAATCGATCCAAATTAAACCGCACAAAAGAAGCACAAATTGCCATGTTGGCAATCCGTAACTCAACAAATCAACCAATAAGAATTAAGCACACGGATCATGATTAATATTTCTAATTAAAAAAATGATCATTACCGTTGAAAGTCCACGATCTCTCTCCTCCCAAATTAAACCGACCTAATCATAATTAACCGACTCATATATCATACAGTATATAAACACTTGTATTCATTCTCAATCTTCATTGCAATAATAATTAATCTTCTTCTTCTTCTTCGCTTAGTCTCTCTTCTCCAACTCCAATTCAATGGCTCGTACTAAGCAAACAGCTCGCAGATCCACAGGTGGCAAGATTCCAAGGAAGCAAATCGCCACCATGGCTGCTAGGAAATCTGCTCCTACTACTGGTGGAATCAAGAAGCCACATCGTTATCGTCCTGGAACCGTTGCTCTTCGTGAGATACGTAAATACCAGAAGACTATTGAACTTTTGATCAGTAAGCTACCATTCCAGCGTTTTGTTCGTGAAATTGCTCAACATTTCAAGACTGATCTGCGATTCCAGAGCCATGCAGTTCTTGCTCTTCAGGAAGCTGCTGAGGCTTATTTGGTTGGATTGTTTGAAGACTAGTCGGAGTACCCGTGCTAACGCACGGGAAGCACCAAATTTTAGTAATTTCGTACATAATTTTGAATTTGCAAATGCTATATAAAGTTGAGATAAAATTAAATGGATAATTAAATATTATGAAAACACATCGATTTGAATCAAATCAATTACAACTGGAATAAAAAATGAAATATTCATTGATCAAATCAGTCACTCCACCACAGTCTGATGAATCTTTTGAATAACTGATTAATCAGACGAGAATAAAGATAGAGTCCCATTCTACATGTCAATACCGACATCAATGAAATTTTTAGTAAGAGGAAAATCCGTCGACTTTAGAAATCGTGAGGGTTCAAGTCCCTCTATCCCCAAAAGCCCCTTTAATTCTCTAATTTTTTATTCTATATCCCTTTATTTTTTATTTTTTTCAATTTAATTCATAAAGTTTTTTTAGTTGACATGTTAAAATGTTATAGGTAAAAAATCTTGTTTTCAATAAACGTGGTGGACCGGTATTATTTCAATATCCATAAATTTTGATTTAATATTACACAATTCAAAAAGATATGCATAAGGACCAAAATATAATGCATATATATATAATGCATAATCATACTTCTGTCAAAAAAAAAAATGCATAATCATACTACATGTTAACAAAGGGTGTCCAAATCACAAATAACCTAATAGAAAAAAATGATACGTGACTAAAATTGAAAACTTCAAATTTAGATGGATCAAAGTTTAACGGAAATTTTAAGAGAGAATACAAATTTCCATAATAGCTACCAATTGAAATACCCTTCCGGGACGCTCCCCATATTTTTTACAAAAATAAAATTTGAAACTTAATTATACTAAAGCTATATAATACATTCCCTCTATAATATATGCATATATAATATATGCATATAGTTTCTATAATATTAAGAAGAATGACAAAATAATGTTAGTTTGGTAAATATATCAATTTTCTTTAGCTAAATTATTAATCTATGGTCATATACCAACTAAAATACCCTTCTGGGATGCTCCGGTATTTTTTACGAATATAAATTTGGAACTTAATTATGATTAAAACTACATAACATCATTCCTCAATAATATTTTAACAAAGTTGATATATGCATAGACATATTCATTTAATTTAATTACACTAAATATTAATCAGTAATTGCTTTACATCGACTTTGTTATAGCATTACATTGATTAAAACAAATCCATTAACCTTCTAAAAGATAAATATGATTATTGCTACACATCTAAACTATAAAATAGAAATAAATTTCTAATGTCAAGTGCCAACAAATAAAAAGACATTGTACTTTAATAAGAGTCAAACTGCTTTATTAGTTTCCACTACAAGAATACATCAATTTATTGACGGATTCCATATTAACTTAGTGGCTGCCTAGGCGGCCAGTAAGTTAGTGGCCGCCTAAACGGCCGCAAAATCAAATAAAACGGCCACAAAGTTAAAAAAATTAAATAATGGGACGCGTCAGCCACTTACCGGCGGCCACAAAGTTGTCCTAGGATTTACCGGCCGCCTAAACGGCCGCAAAATAAGAGATGACAGACCTTGGAATTCGCAAAATAACTTTGCGGCCGCCAGGGCCGCCGCTATATTAAAGGCTGTTTTAAAAAAAATTAACGTTGAACTTTGCGGCCGCTAGGGGCCGCCGCTAAATTAAATAATATTTAAAAAAAATAGCTGTTTTATTTTGCGGCCGCCAGGGCCGCCGGTAAATTGAAGTGAGTTTTAAAAAAATATGACCGTTTCACTTTGTGGCCGTTTGGGCGGCCACAAAGTGTAGTTCCGGATTCCAAAGCAGCACCCCCTCCCTCTATATATACACATTTCTTCTTTCTCATTTCATTTACAACATTTCAATCTCTCTCTATAATTTTCTCCAACATCTCTCTACATATTTTACTCTCATTCTTTTCAAGTTCATCACACCTTTGATCTTTTGTAAATATTTTTTAGTGTTTATACAATGTTATAGTTTATCATATTATATTGATATTTCAAAGTTATTTGTATTTATGCTTATAGTTATATTTTAATTTTAATGTAGAAACTTTTGAGTTATTTGGAATTGTACAAGAAAGTATGTAGACTCTATTCGGCATAACAAGTAAGTTTAATTTATGTTTTTTATTTTTACTAAGTTTGGTTGTATTAGTTTTTTTTTTATTCATATGTGGTAACACTTGGTTGTATAATTTTTACTAAGTGTTTTTTTTATAATACGTAGTAACACTTGGGTTGTTAGCACTTTTTTAAAAATGGTTTTTTTTACTAAGTATAATTGTATTAGTTTATTTAATGATATGTATATTTTTGTAGTAGTAATATTTATAAGTGATTTTTTTTATGATAAGTAGGAAATCTTTAGTTGTTTGGAATTAGCTTTGTCTTAAAATGATTTTTTTTTTATTAAGTCTAATCGTATTAGTATTTTAATCATATGTATATTTTTGTAGTAGTAATACTTATAAGTGATTTTTTTTATGTTAAGTAGTAACACTTGGTTGTATAATTTTTACTAAGTGTTTTTTTATAATACGTAGTAACACTTGGGTTGTTAGCACTTTTTTAAAAATGGTTTTTTTTACTAAGTATAATTGTATTAGTTTATTTAATCATATGTATATTTTTGTAGTAGTAATGTTTATAAGTGATTTTTTTTATGATAATTAGGAAAACTTTAGTTGTTTGTAATTAGTTTTGTGTTAAAAATGATTTTTTTATTAAGTTTAATCGTATTAGTATTTTTAATTATATGTATATTTTTGTAGTAGTAATACTTATAAGTGATTTTTTTTGTGTTAAGTAGTAACACTTGGTTGTATAATTTTTACTAAGTGTTTTTTTTATAATACGTAGTAACACTTGGGTTGTTAGCACTTTTTTAAAAATGGTTTTTTTACTAAGTATAATTGTATTAGTTTATTTAATCATATGTATATTTTTGTAGTAGTAATATTTATAAGTGATTTTTTTTATGATAAGTAGGAAAACTTTAGTTGTTTGGAATTAGCTTTGTCTTAAAATTGATTTTTTTTTATTAAGTCTAATCGTATTAGTATTTTTAATCATATGTATATTTTTGTAGTAGTAATACTTATAAGTGATTTTTTTTTGTGTTAAGTAGTAACACTTTAATTGTTTGGAATTAGCTCTGTTTTAAAAATAATTTTTTTCGTAATAATTCTGTTTATTATATTTCATTTTATTATAATTCTCAGTTATAAATTTTATGTTAACAATTTTTTTATTTTTATTTTGAAGGCATTTTTTGGTTCGTCGGTTGTCATGGTTTTGGAAGATTGGTGTTAAACGTCAAGTCAGACACTACTCGGCACAACAAGTAAGTAATATATTTTTATGTAAACTTTTTTTTCTTGACTAAATAATTTTATGTTAACTTTAAAAAACAAATATTACGAAAAATGTCTAATTGTTATATTTTTTTGATTTGAACAATTACAAAAAATATATTGTGAACTTTGTAATCAATATTTTTATAATCATTAAATTTGATCAAATGTCATAATTATTTATTTTATAAAAATTATTAAATTTGGGCATATGTGATATATTTATAATTGTATTGTTATTGTTATATGTTTAGCCGTAAATAGACATGATGATATATGTATATCATGAAAGTCGATCCCTCTTGATCTATATAACAGTCGTGTTGATATATCTAGTATTAATTTATGTCCAGAAATGGATCGTAGGTGGATGTATGATAGATGTTACGATGGAGGACAAGTTAAAGAAATTTTTAAATTGGGGGTTGAATTATTTATTGATGCCGTAAAGCAAAATCCCATTGTTCGTAAGATAGGAGGAATTAGATGTCCATGTGCGGTTTGTCAATGTAGACGTATTCATAGTGAAGATGACATTAAGTATCATTTAGAAAGGAAGGGATTCCAGCCGAATTATTTGATTTGGACAAGTCATGGAGAAACATTTCCCTCGGATCAAGGTGCTTCAAGCAGTGCTGGACCAATGTCGTTAGCTTCTCAAAATTATCATGGTCGATACCCGTTTAACGCGATGAACGACATGATAGGTAATGCTCTTGGATTTCATGAAGCGAACGAAGATGAATATGAAGCAGATGAACCTCCGAATGCCGAAGCCCAGAGATTTTATAATTTTTTGAAACAGACAAATGAACCGCTGTTGATTGAAGGTTGTACAGACTTGAAGTTATCAGTGTGTATTAGACTTTTGGGTCTAAAGTCTAATTATTTGGTTGCAGAATTAGCCTTGGATCAGATCGCGAAATTGGTGTTGGATACAACACCCATATCCGTCCGTGGTGATTTGCCGCAAACTTTTTATGAGGCAAAACAACTAGTGTCAAAGCTACGACTAGGAGTGAAGAGAATTGACTGTTGTATCAATGGTTGTATGTTGTTCTATAACAACGAATTTGGTGTAAGTGACGGTGATTTAGTTGAATGCAAATTTTGTCAAGAACCAAGATACCGGGAAACAAGATATTCAAGGTCAAACAGGAGGAAGCCAGTACCAAGAAAGTCGATGTTCTTATTTATGGTTTTTATTAATTGTTTAAAATATTTATTTATATTTAAATTCGTTTTTTAAATATTAATAATTATTATTATATAAATAAATAAATATTTTTTAAAAAAAATAAAAAAAGCATTTTGCGGCCACCATGGCCGCCGCTAATTCCACGTAGAACTTTAAATTTAAGCTAGCACTTTGCGGCCGCCTTGGCCGCCGCTAGCTGCGGTCAAAGCGTGTCAGAATGTGTCAGTCCTGCTTCTTCACTTTGCGGCCGCCATGGCCGCCGCTAAGTTGCCCAGAATGTGTCAGTCCTGATTCTTCACTTTGCGGCCGCTTTGGCCGCCGCAAACACTTACCAGCGAGCTATTTTGCGGCCGCTTCAGGCCGCCGGTAAGTTGGACAACTTTTTCACTTTGTGGCCGATTTTGCCACTTTGTGGCCGCTTTTTGCGGCCAGTAAATCCTTGTTTTCTTGTAGTGAATTCCCCCCTTAAATTGACCTATGAAGATTTAGCATTAATTAAGAAGTGATAAAAAAAGACCGACAATCAAATATTTTGCATCATAGAAGCATGTTTGAGGGTGAAATACTTATTCAATTTAAGACCTTAGTTTTTATAACATGTTATTTTAGTGAGAATTTGTTGTATGAGATTAAGTTGAAAACAGTGCAAAAAATAAAGAATAATAGTCTACTTTGTAATATTTTCCATTTTATAGTTGCTAATTGAACTTTGTAATTTATAATGGAACAAAAGTTAATAGAGCAATTGAACAAAAATATTAGGCTTCACATTAAAAGGTTCAATATTACAAAATTTGGTAGTTTTCTTCCTAATATTGTCTACCATTTCAAATCAAATTAAAAATAAAAATAAATACACAATATTGTAGAAGGAAATGTAGTATCAACATTTGTATTAATTGCTTTTTCTTTTGTATATCTTCATGTAGTTTGAAAACTTGAGTCATCTTGATCCTTGCAAGGTAGTTGAAATCTAGATAATGCTACAACAAAAGATTCTGATGCAATAAACACTTATTCTAATAAAATATACATAAGCGTCTGATCAAATCACTCATCTACCAATTCCAATACAGCTAATAAAAGTACATAATAGAATTCACTACTATATAACAAAAGAGGTTACAACACATACACTGAATTCAGCTATCAATGTTTCAAAGGATAAAATAAAAGGGTCTAATCTATCTATCTATCTATCTATCTATACTATATACAATTGAGAATAAAATTACATTAAATGTGTTACATGATCTTGTAATTTTAGACTATTTACATGTTAATTTTGCCACATGGCAGTGTTTAATTTACACACACATATTTAAACTATTTTATGTACAATAAATTGTCATGTTAAAAAAAACAATAAATTGTCATGTTCAAAAAAAACGTATCATTCAAAAGGGCTATAGTATTGGGAAGCCTACATTAAAAGTACAAAAAAAAAATTATTACATCACATAAATTATAAGTACAATTTTTTGTTTTATTACATTACATAAATTATAAATACAAGTAAAAAATTATGTAATTACATGTAATTTATTAGTAAAAAAAAATCACATTTCCTGTTTAATTTGTTTTCATCCCGGCGCCTAATTCAAATGGAGTCTTACTCCAACTTCAATGCACATGGAATATTTGCTATAAGTAATAAGTAACACATTTAATTCCCAAAACTAATCATGATATTTGAAATTCCCAAAATTAATCATGATATTTGAATTTCATATGGCGGTCTATTAATTACTGTCCACCGTCTACGCCTAGCAATTAAAGGACCAGCTCAACATGGTCAACTTTTGAACTATAAATAGATAACACATGAGACAACTGCGAAAAGCACACAATTTCTTAGCAAATTACTACATTTGAAGCAAGTTGTAATTGAAATCGAGGTTTTTTTTCTTTTCAATTCTATATTCATCCTTTTTGGCACTTTATTTTAGCTTTCAATTTTTTTTATATTCTACCAAAATTAATAATAATTTTGTGTATTATCTACTTTTTTTTATTTTGACAAATTGTGTATTATCTACAATTTCACATTATATAATTCTCAATAGTTAACTTACGGCTATATGCCAAAAAAAAAAATTATGGCAATGACAAATTGACAATTCAAAATTGGTGATAATTAGCTTTGATTGGTAACGTTCAAAACATATGCATTAATATGGCCGTTTTGCAACCATAGCAGCGCCATAATTTTACAACCATAATTTGATGAAATTTTCATAAAGTGAACTCTAAACCTTTGTATATGTGCCTATAAATAGGTTTTACACAAACATCTATTTTACTATTTTTTTTTTTACATAAGCAAAATATGGGATTAGTAAGAAGTACGGGGTACTCAAACCCTTACAAATCACATGAGGGCGCCCTCAAATGCTACAATACAAAGACACATTAAGGGATTGTTACACCAATCAGAAAATTGAAAATTACAATAACGACCTGCTCTACCTAAAAACCAAAATCAGACCCAGGAAATAGATTTTATACGTTCAAATAGTCCTTGAAAATCTGCCACTTCGCATCTAAATATGATGTTATTCCTCATTTTCCAAGTACACCACGTAGTAGCTAACCATTTTAATAGAAAAGTACTATTATCTTCTCTTTTTTTTAATATTATATTATGGACCATAATTTATGGTATTGTATTAGGTCAAACTATTTTTAGTTTATTTATTTATATATTCCTTTATTTTTTTAAAGATTTTATGTTTGTATTTCAAGTAAATAGTTAAGTCATTTTCATATCTTACTTAAATTTTTCTTTGTCTTTTGTCATGACTGTCAATCTAAATATTATTATGATTTCTAAATATTATCAAATTTCTAATATATTTTTAATCAATCAAATTTCTACGCATAATCTTCTAAAAAAAATATTATTTTTATATGTTTTTTCCGCGAGTATTTTCCCGTGCATTGCACGGGTTTGATTCTAGTGGAACAAATCATTATGCTTGTGAAACATTGATATGCCTAAACTTATTTGATCATCAAATGATTTGTTCCATTAGACCCCTTTAATTGATCATAAATGGCTAAGTGCTATATAAAGGCTGATTTTGAAATTTAACCAAGCCACAAAATTAAACCACAACCTCAAAAACAGAGTTGATGCATATTTTGATGATGCAAATGAAACACTAACTAAAATTTCCAACTAATAAGGCATATGTTAATAGATTGAATCAAATTAACGGTCACTATTCCTAGTTTTCTTTTTCTTTTTTGTCAAACTTTTACTTGGTGATTGTAGTGGATATATGTGCATATATTTAATGTCAAAATTTGTAAAACACATTAACTAACTTATTGCTTATAAAAAAAAAAGCCAAACTAACTTATTGCTTATAAGAAAATAACCAAACTAACTTGTTTCACAATAACAAATTGGCCTCAACCTAATAAATATCATTAATACACCATTGAAGGATGGAACATTTCTTCTATTTAACAACCTAATAATGAGTAACATTGCCAGAAACCATACAGCTAAATAGAAAACCATATCAAAAACACCGCAAATCAAAACAAAATTGACAATATACACAATACAATTCATTCTAATCATATTTTAATGTGTATAATATCTTATGAATAAAAAACTGAAACTTCACAAAAATTTAAACAATTGAGTTCAGAAAATCAAGAGATACCTTGCTTTTTGGGAAGCTCTTTTAGTAAATCTGAAACCAAAAATAATAATAACATTCTTTTAGTAATTTCAAATCAATAAGATGTCAAAGCCTTCAAATTTTAAAGGATGCAGTCCCTTAAAAAAAAGTAAAGGGTTAATCAAAATTGATATCAAGGAAATTGAATCGAAACAAATAAAATTAAAGAGATCGATATAATACCAAATTAAGTATGAAGTATGATTTATATGCCTAAACTTATTTGATCATAAATAGATTTTATCAAATGTCCTATTCTAATTTATGATATAGTGAATTCCTCTAGTTTCAAAATTGGAAACCACTTAGCTACATCATAAGAAAACTAATCCTTACAATTACTTTGTTCATCCTCACTTGCACTGAGGTTTTCAATAAAGTGTTATATATCAACAAAGGCTAATTTTGAAATTAAACCACAACCTCCAAAACAGAGTTGATGCATATTTAGTTCCTTTTCGATCATAAAGTGTTATATATTAACAAAGGCTAATTTTGAAATTATCAACTTATGTGTCAATGGGTTAAAAATATCATGAAGGTTTGTTCATGTAAATGAAACACTAACTAAAATTTCCGACTGATAAGACATATCATAATGGATTGAATCAGACTAACAGTCACTATTCCTAGTTAATATGGCTGATGTCTATGCCAATGTGGAAAAAGGGAAAGAAATCAAACCTCTTCATTATTGTGAAGATAGCACCAACAAAAAAAATCAGAATTTTTTTAACCTATTGCGATTAAAAAAGAAATAAAAAGACTTAATAATGCCATGTACTTATAGGTTTTTTATGCTTCTTAAAGACTCAATTATGTATTATTTGAAAAATGACAAAGAAAATTCAGGAAATATCGTTGAATAATCTTATTTTGCAAGGCTTGACGATTTCATGGCAGAAAATTAACAAAAGAAACCTGACACAAAAAGTAAAGGGCATAACCTTTAGCACACCCTCTAAAAAAACAATATCACCCTTAATTCTTGAATACATCATTCCCAATTTTGTGGAAAAAGGGACATAAAAATGAAATAGGAAAAAAAAGTTAACCATCCCTTTACAAATAACAAATTAAAATTGATACAAATCTTAAAAAAAATCTAAAATTTAACCATCTAAATATCACTAATAACCACTCCTAAAAATTATGGATTATTACTAAAAGATAGAAACAAACCCTAATAAACATGACAACATAAACATGACAACTGAGCAACAATATTTTCAACAGAAATTCAAAGAAAACTTACCACTTCTTTGTGGTGACCATGTTTCATCGCATTCTTTGACAAATCTGCCATCAAATCCCTTAAGGTTGCTTTCTAACCATCTAAATCTGTAAAAATTAAGGAAAACGATTTGTCAGTGTTAATTTCTTGAATTTGATTGAATTCGTAACAATAGTCATAGCCATTTTTTTCAAAAGTTTTAAGAAATTAAACTAATTAAACTAAAAGTTAAATGCAAAAAACTAATTAGAAGGAATGAAAATTCATAACATAATGCATAATGCAAAAAATAAAGAGAAGGAAAGAAAGTGAGACGGGAAAAGTGGATTCTAGGGATAAACCGATAAAACCCAAAGCCTAAAGTAGGGATTCTAGTAATTTAGAATAGAACCCGATACTATTGAGCTTATGCAAGTAGTATGCAAATAGAATATTGAGTAGTAAAGAGAAGAATTTATTTGTTATGAGTTGATGATTTTATTCCATTCACTTAGATGATTATATATAGGCAAGTTGGTAACAAACTTTACCACTCATTGCATGATAATAGATAAAATAACAAAACAACTTAAGATAATAACTAATTAAAATAATAACAACTTAAAGATATTGGAATCGATCCATATATCTAGGAAAATAACAACTAACTAAAATTAAACTAGCTAATTAAAATAACAAACTATCTAATTTATTTTCTAACTTAATTCCGGTGACAATACCCCTTCCTCAACCACACACTTGTCCTCAAGTGTGAAAATTAGGATATTGTTTAAGCAAATCATAATAAAACTCCCAAGTAGCTTGAGACGTAGGCTCCCCTTTCCACTGTACTAGCACCTTAGTGGCAGCAGTGCGTCCCCTCTTAACCATTTTTCTCTCTAGAATAGACTCTGGTTCCCTGCTTAATGTAGAATTGTTGGTTGTAGTAGGTAGTGGGTGAACTTGAGCAAATGGAGAATTCACACACAACTTTAATTGTGAAACGTGGAACACATTATGTATCTCAGCATCTGAAGGTAGTTCCAATTGATAGGCAACTGAACCAATACGATCAATCACCTTGAAGGGGCCATAAAACTTAGGAAGTAGCTTATGAAAAGGTTGGTGTCTCATAGAGTTTTGCCTATAAGGCTGCAATTTAAGGTACACCATATCACCAATGTTAAAGTTTCTATCGCTGCGATGTTTGTTTTCTTGTTGAGTCATCCTATTTTGAGCCCTCAACAAATGGAATTTGAGTAATTGAATAACAGCTTCTCTAGCACTCAAGGATCTGTCAACAGCCATAGCAGTGGATTCCCCCGGTAAATAAGGTAAATGAATGGGAGGAGACTGACCATACACAACTTCATAAGGGGTGCAGTTGATGGAAGTATGATGATTGGTGTTATACCACCATTCAGCAAGAGATAACCACTGATACCAAGAAGATGGTTTGTCAGCACACATACACCTTAGGTAAGTCTCAAGGCATTTGTTTACCACCTCAGTTTGACCATCCGATTGAGGGTGGTAAGCAGTGGATTTATTGAGTGAGGTTCCTTGTAACTGAAAAAATTCATTCCAAACTTTGCTGAGAAAAATAGGGTCCCTATCGCTAGTAATAGTGCTAGGCATACCATGTAGTTTGAAAACATGATCCTGAAAAAGTATTGCAACATCAAGAGCTGTATAAGGATGAGATAAGGCCATAAAGTGTGCATATTTGCTTAATCTATCAACAACAACAAATATGACTTGTTTCTTAGATGAAGTGGGTAATCCTTCAATAAAATCCATGCTAATTGCATCCCAAACTCGATTAGGAATTGGTAGTGGTTGCAACAGGCCTGGGTAAGCAGCAAGGTCTGGTTTGCATCTTTGACACACATCACAGCTCCTCACATACTGTTGAATGTATTTGTTCAACCCCTTCCAATAGAAAAGTGATTTAACTCGGGCAGCTGTAACATCTCTTCCAGAGTGACCACCAGATGGTGAATCATGTAGCCAACCAAGAATTATTTGCTTTAAGTGTGGATCTGATCCAATGACCAATTTTCCTTTTCTTCTTAATTCGCCTCTACACCAAGTGAATTTAGAGTGAGATTTTGCATCTTGCTGCAATTCTTGAATGAGATTTTGGAGAGTGGTGTCTTGAGTCCAAGAAGTCTTGATTTTTTGTAATAAATCCTCATGTGCATTGCTCAACAAGAGGGGTAATAATTCAGCTCCTGATTTTCTAGACAATGCATCTGCAGCTACATTTGTCAATCCTTCCTTATATTGTATTTCAAAATCGTAGCCCATGAGTTTAGCCATCCATACTTGTTGAAAAGGAGTATTTAACCGCTGTTCGAGCATGAATTTTATACTTTTTTGGTCAGTTTTTATGATGAAGTGTTTATAGGCTAGATATGTGCTCCACTTTTGAATAGCATACACAATAGCAAGTAATTCTCTCTCATATATAGACATAGCTTGTTGTTTCAATCCAAGAGCCTTGCTAATATAAGCAATAGGATGTTTGTTTTGCATAAGAACAGCACCAATTCCCTTGCCAGATGCATCGGTTTCCAAGGTGAAAGGTTGATTAAAGTCTGGTAAAGCCAATACGGGAGCTGAAATAAGAGCATTCTTTAAATCATAAAAGGCTTGTGTTGCTGTAGGGGACCAATGGAAAGAATCCTTTTTTAACATGTCGGTTAAGGGTTTGGCAATTTTACCGAAATCCCGCACAAATCTCCTATAATATCCAGCAAGGCCTAAGAAACCTCTTAGTTGCTTGATTGAAGATGGAAGAGGCCAAGAAGACACAGCTTGTACCTTATTTGGGTCTGTTGAAACACCCTCTTTGGTAATGAAGTGTCCTAAATATTCTACTTTGTCTGTAGCAAAATAACATTTCTCTTTTCTGAGGAATAATTGGTGTTCTCTGAGGACTTGAAACACTTTGTTTAAATGCATTACATGAGTCTCTATGGACGGACTGTAGATCAAAATGTCATCAAAAAATATGATCACAAACTTCCGTAAGTATTGTTGGAATATCCTATTCATTAATGCTTGAAAAGAAGCAGGGGCATTTGTGAGTCCGAAGGGCATCACAAGATATTCAAAGTGTCCGGCATGTGTTTTAAATGCCGTTTTGTATTCCTCTCCAGCTGCCATACGCATTTGATGGTATCCTGATTGTAAATCCAATTTGGAGTAAATTACAGACCCCCCTAATTCATCCATGAGATCTTCTATCAATGGAATAGGGAATTTGTCCTTGATTGTTGCTTGATTCAGTCTTCTATAATCAACACATAACCTCCATTGTCCACCTTTCTTTTTAACTAGAACCACCGGCGAAGCAAATGGACTATTACTATGTTGAATCCACCCTTTTTCCATCATCTCTTCGATTAATCCATCCACTATATCTTTCTGTATTGATGAGTATCTGTAAGGTCTGCTGTTGAATGGAGTAGTTCCTTCTTTTAGTGGTAGTTGGTGATCAAACCCAGGTTTGGAAGGTGGCAATCCTTTTAGGCTTTCAAATAAGTCAGCATAGGAATTCAATAAATGAGCAATTTCAAGAGGGAGGGTCTTTGTCGTTTCTAACTGAAAACATGTTGTTGCAGGTTCAGATTGTATTATGTCTATACTAAGGTAGCATAGTTGAGCTCCTTGTTGTAAAGTGTGATTAAAAGATTTATTGCCAACAACTTTTATGCCGCTTGGCTTAGCTCCCCTTAGTACAAATCTTTTTCCGTTGAATTTAAATTCCATTTGGAGAGTGTTGAAATCCCACAAAATAGGGCCTAATGCTTTGAGAAAAGGTATTCCCAATATGAGATCATAACAGCCGAGCGGTAGAACAACAACATCAACTAGGAACGTTGTCTGTTGGAGCTGACATGAAAAATTTCTACAAATAAAAGGGGCTTGTATTTTATTTCCTCCTCCAGCGGTCACAATCATTGGTGTAACAGGTTCAAGTTTGCATCCCAATCTCTTGGCTACTTCTAAATCCAAGAAGTTATGTGTACTACCACTATCTAATAAAATTTGAAGTGTCTTTTGGTTATGTGATCCACAAACTTTCATTGTTTGATAAGAAGGTAACCCAGTTAGCGCATGCAAAGATAATTGTATATTTTCACCTTGAGATTCAGTTCCAATAGAACTGTCAACAATAGTCTCTTCATTAATTTCAGGTGGAATTTCATCATCATCTAATTCCATTACCATAAGTTGTGTTCTTTTGTGTTTAAATTGGTGGCCAGGAGTATATGGTTCATCACAATACATACATAGGCCTCTTGCCTTCCTGTCAGACATCTCAGCAGGGGAATAAATTCTAGTAGGTTTTTGGATTGAAGAATTGGTGGTGTGGCTGGTGTTTGAAGTTCGGTTTGTGTTTAGGGCAGGGGTGGAAAGTAATGGTTTTTGGGGAATGATTGTAGTTTTGCTATAAGTAGATGAATTGGTTTTATTTTGAAAATTGTGGGATTTTGAAGAAAGTGTTGATGCTTCATGGAATTTAGCTAACCTACCGGCATGACTTACACTAGTTGGGTGAAACATTCTAACATGCATTTGTGTTGTATTTTCTAATCCAGCCAAGAAAATACTTAGAGATTGTTCAGGGAAGAGATTAACCTGTGTTGAAGCGAGCTCAAAAGCATCAATGTAGTCTTGAACAGTTCCGGTTTGCTTTATGTTAATCAATTCTGCTAACGGATCTTCAAAGACTTCTCCGAATCGTTGTGTGACGTCGATCACATACTCAGTCCAGGATGGATAAACATTGAATTTGGACTTCATATAATTGACATGCCATTGCAGTGCAGGGCCTTCTAGATGAATTGATGCTAAACGAACCCTTGAATCGTCCGGTGTAGCATCTAATGCAAAAAACTGATCGCATTTATAAAGCCATTCTTTCATCTTTTTCCCATCAAACCTTGGGAAATCAATCTTTGAAATACGTGTGGCATAATGTTGTTGAGGACCATCACGGGGATCACCTTTGGAGGATTTGTTACGGTGTGAAGAATTCTCGTCTGCATCGCTTTTCTTAGAGAGCAAGAATTTGCGAATTTCATCCATACCCACACTTAATTCTTCCAAACAAGCGCTAACTTCTTCATGACGTTCGTCAACCTTCTTGTTGAGTTCTCCGATGTTGGTTTCAGTCATCACCATTGTACTTTCGATCAAAGCAAATTTTATGCGCTGAATCGAAGGCTCGTGATACCAATTGAGACGGGAAAAGTGGATTCTAGGGATAAACC
This sequence comes from Trifolium subterraneum, assembly GCA_951799995.1. Taxonomy (NCBI): domain Eukaryota; kingdom Viridiplantae; phylum Streptophyta; class Magnoliopsida; order Fabales; family Fabaceae; genus Trifolium; species Trifolium subterraneum. The sequence goes on from OX637464.1 coordinate 4,226,075, forward strand.
GATAAAACCCAAAGCCTAAAGTAGGGATTCTAGTAATTTAGAATAGAACCCGATACTATTGAGCTTATGCAAGTAGTATGCAAATAGAATATTGAGTAGTAAAGAGAAGAATTTATTTGTTATGAGTTGATGATTTTATTCCATTCACTTAGATGATTATATATAGGTAAGTTGGTAACAAACTTTACCACTCATTGCATGATAATAGATAAAATAACAAAACAACTTAAGATAATAACTAATTAAAATAATAACAACTTAAAGATATTGGAATCGATCCATATATCTAGGAAAATAACAACTAACTAAAATTAAACTAGCTAATTAAAATAACAAACTATCTAATTTATTTTCTAACTTAATTCCGGTGACAGAAAGCAAGCAATGGGCGCTTTGCTGGGGCGAGTTTCAGTGAACCTAAACTTCTCCTTTTATTGATGAAAAATTAGGGTTTCATAGATTATAATAATCATAAAAATTTGGGGTTTCAAAGGAATTTGGGGGGAAATTTCAAAACCAAGAGGATAAGGATGAATTGTTTACCTCTATTTTTCACCTTCTGCAGCGAATTGACCAAAACTCATATCCTTTGGCAGCATATTTTTCACTTATTTGGAAAAAATTGGGAGATGAGGATTTGAGATAGTGACTTGATGAAAAATTGATGGTTTATTTTGGTTGATGGGTGCAGAAGATAGGTTTTGGCTTCATCTATAAGATTGAGAGACTTGCATCAATTGGGGCTATGCTTTTTCTTACTCGTGTGAGGGAGAGCAAATTTTTCCAGATACGGTGAAGGAGCGACTTTGCGAGTTGGCTATCTTTGCGTTTTGATTTCACGCGTATCACACACGGAGTATTTTCTTCCTTGCGTTTTTTTTTTATTTTGTTTGTAAGCTAATGGGCCTCATGTTACATTGGCCCGGTCCAAATATGAGTTGTCTATTTCCTTAAATAAGAATCAAATGATAACAACTTAAGAGGGAAATTCAAACTTTTGAATTATACTTCCTACTCAAGAAACTAAGTTCAACTCATAAGTTTAGAATGGAAAAAAATTCAAAATTTGGATTTCTACAAAAAAAAAGTAACTCATTTATTTACTTCAAAAGAGTGAATCATCATCCAAGTCATGTATCCAACATGGCAACCAAAGCTAAATTTGGTATGAAAATAATAATTAAAAATGATGATTTGGCATTGATATAGTTAGGAGAAAGACAAATAAGATTTCTTTCCCTAACATTGGTTTGAGTTTGTATATTATTAAGATTAAGATACCAATTTGTGTGCTATTCATGCCAAGAGGGTTACAATCATGCAGAAGGATATTCATCTTGCACGCCGTATTCGTGGTGAACGTGCTTAGGGTTAAGGATTCATATGATCTTATTATTATTATTTTAGGGTTATGATTTAGGGTTTTTTGAATTCCATGTTTTCTTTTATATAGTTTTGAACCATATATAATGGTCATCTTTATCAATTAGCAACAGACAATTTAAATTTAGTTTCTTTTGGGATGTAATTGTTCAAATTACAATTGAAATTTATGCAACTATATTTCGTATTATATGATTTTGTTTTTTAGTAAAAAAACCATCAGTACATAGAATTAGTTGGATCCTCCCTGAATAGATGGGTTGGGTATGGATTTTTAAGTTTGCATTTTCAACTCTGACTACTTCCAATAGATTTGTTCCGTATCTATATACTACTGTATTTAGTATCGATATCTTTTAATTTGTTCATAAATGAGAGATGCAATGTAAAATTTGTTCCACTCCAACATAATATATATATATATATTAATAGAATGAAAGAGTAAACTGAGACATTGGATCAATGGGTTAATGAGCTTCTTCTAACACAAATCGTTCGGGAGAATCCGAGCTTAATTTTTAGTATAAACAATAGAATAAAAGATTTATTTCATTTTATTCTGCTTCATTCTATTTCACTCTATTCTACTCCCATTCCGTAATATTTCATTAATCCAAACCGTTCATAAAAAAGAAATATTTATATGTAACAATCCCAGTACTCATTATTTAAATATTTTCTATTTTAATCCCTCCGTACCAAAATAAGTCACTTTAAAATAAAAAATTGTACTAAATTATAAGTCATTTTACATACCAACGAATCATTTAATTTCTTCTTATTTTACTCTTAACTATTTATTTCTCTTTGTTTTCAATTCTTTAATTTATTTTTTTCATATCATTAATGAAGTATAATTTTATAATTCAACTTATAATTTTTCTTTTCCATACAACATTAATTATATTTTTTAACATGTTTAAAAGTGGCAAAGTGAATTATATTGTGGTACGAAGGGAGTAACTTATATGTGTACAAATAATTTTTGTTTGGACTAGTGATGTGGAAGTTCCAATATTGCAAATTACTATTTTTGTTGCGAATTGTCAAATACCCCCCTGAAATTTTAAAATTCGTCAAACACCCCCCTGAAATTTGAGAATAGGCAAATACCCCCTGAAATTGAAAAACGTCAATCAAATTGCCCCTTCCGTTAGTTTGTTCCGTTAAATATGATGATGTGGCTGATATAGGGAGACGTGGCATGATGACGTGTACAAATCTATGAAGCCACATCATAGGGGGCAATTTGACCGAAATTTGTTTTTATAAAAAAAAATTATCATCTTCTCAAATTCATCTTCATTCATCATCATCATCATCATCATCATCATCTTGTTCTTCTTCAACATTCAACAATACCAATTTTTATCAACAACACAAACAAGAACTTTTTTTTTATAATAGATGCATCTCATCTTCATAATAAAATTCATTATAAAATTAAATCAAAATCACCTCTTTATCATCAATTTTGAAGTCATAGAAAGAGGGTTTGAAGTTTTGCTTATCTTCCTCACCTTAATCAACAACTACACACTATATACTCCTTCAATTGCAAAACCCTAAATTAATCTTAAAATTCCAATTTATGGGTTGTTCATAATATCAATGTTTGCAATTTTTTCTTGTTCTTTCTTTATGAGTTGTTCATCCATTATTTTTAGGGATTGATTTATGGGTTGCATTTTTGGATTTTGTTGTTTGTGCCATGATGTTTAAATTTTTGGATTGAAGTGATGAATGTTGTTATGGGTTTGTGTCATAAAAAGTTGATGATTGTGGTGTTGATGTTCTTCTTGTTGTAATTGCTTGCTGGAAAAATTCCTTTCAATTTCATCCATCTCTACACCAAGTTCATAAGTTTTTTTTTTCCATTTTTTAAAAATTTTCGGTCAAATACCCCCCTATGACGTGGAGTCTGAGTGGCAGTTGCCACATACTCAGTTAACGTCCAAGTCATCAAAATAGAAGGAGTTAACGGCCGAAGGGGATATTTGATTGACATTTTACAATTTCAGAGGGGGTGTTTGCCTATTTTCAAATTTCGGAGAGGTATTTGACGAATTTTGAAATTTCAGGGGGTATTTGGCATTTTATTCACCAAACTTTGGTGGAAATTGAACATTGCAACAGATGAATAATAACAAAAATTTCAAATTGGATTGACAAAATTAAGAGAAATTCCACCAAATATGCATTCACGCTTTCACAATTACAAATCTACTTGACCCCCGAGACCATACACTAAAATCCTTTCTCCAATTGTATAGGCTATTTTTTCTTATATAGATAATCAAACACAAAATAAAAAGTTTCACTTTTTCCTCATTCTGTCTGTAATTATGAATAAAACGCATAATTTCTAAGATGGTGATGATTTTCTTGGTCAAGTTAAGAGAAAACAAAAAGGAAATCAAGTTAAGAGAAAACTAAAAGAAAATAAACTAGTACAAATTTGTCCATCCTTATTATTGGAATGTAAAACAGAGAACATGAATTGACATGATGAGATAGTGAGGGTGTGCCCAATCGAAAACATGGTATTTGTTAAACTTGAATATATTTTTGCTTTCGGGGTTTTCAAAATCATCTCAGTTGCAGTCGTTATGGTTATTGCTGGAGCAGTGGAAGAAAATGACAAGATTGAAGGTGTGATTTTAGGAAAAATAAGAAAGAGAATGCAGTATGAGACATGAATCACAAACAAAAAAGAAAAGCAAAGTGTGTTAAACCTATTTTAAATAACTGCATAGCCTTATGTTTATTTCTCTCAATCTATTTCACTAGGTTTCTGCATATATACCTTTGATAAAATAACAATTCTAACAGCATATGCATGGGTTCAAACTTCAAACACAATGGGGAACAAAAAAGAGTAACGTCAGTAAACAGAGGCAAAACCAAAGTTCACATTCACCATCCTTATTTCACAACAAATGTCTATCTGTATGACAAACATAAAACATGGGTTTACAGCAGAGATCCCAAGTTTCATAACAAGAGGGGATTGTGTTCACCAAAGTTTACAGGAGATCTCACATTTGTTATTTACATTCTAGTGTAAACTACGCATGATTCCGTGCAAGTAACCACCAGTCATAATGAGTGACACAAGGGACACAACGCCTGCCGGAAAGACCTTCCCTGATTTCTTGAAACGTGAACCCATCACCGCAAGCAGTGCAGCAGATATGCCTATATATCAGGAAAAAATAAGCAAGTATAAAGTTTATAAACACAAGAGAGAAGAAAACAATTTCACATGAAACTTAACTGTAAATATCAATTGTAGTTTTTCACAACGTTATCAAACTTGCAGGAGGGTAAACTCAAAAGTCAACTCTGGAAAGTGAAAACTGACGAGTTTTTTTTACTTCCAAAATAATATTTTAAAATTAAATTCAGGAACCAAGGTTGAGAAATTCTACACTGGATTTCAGTGCTAAGATTATAGGTGTTATCAAATGTGCTTTGGACTTTGGAATGGTCATAAACTCCAAAGCAGATAAACCAGTATAAAGTAATGTGAGAAACTACAATTCCTGACCATAAACGCGCCACAATTTTGTAACAATGAAATGATTCATCGTCATCTATTCCATGACCAGTTGTACAAAAAACTAGTTTTCAATTCTGTATAAAAAACTAGTTTTTAATTCTTATTATGAAGTTTATAGTTAAGGGGTTACCATAATGCTTTAACAAATCACATTCAAAAGAGTTCCAGAATTTAGATATGGCAATGTTGGCAGAAGCTCAAGAAATGCATACAAGATTTTTTTTCAAAAGTACTAATTCATCCCTGTTACGTAAATAAATTTCATTGTTCCTCTAACAAAAATCATTGTTGTTTATCTTATACAAAGAAAATTCCTTTGTATTATAACAATAAAGGACAGAAAGGAATGCATCATATATCTACCAACAGTAAAAGAGCTTCTTCAAACAGGTTTTAACCAATAATTAAGATATCTTGAGAAACTACTCAGCAGTCACTTACCAAGGCCCACAGATGATGCAAGAACAGGTCTTCCGGGTAGCTCAGAAAACACATAAAACAGCAGTGCGGAAGATAAACCCCCGGCCAGAAGTGACTTCTGGCTGCCAGTCTTGAGAAACCCCATTACACCGCCCGCTATCAAAATCCGTAAAAATAACATTATGCAGATGTCATTAAACACACAAAAACACAAGATTATGTTATTTAACAATATGATTAGTATTGATAATATGTTAACGGTTAGTATGTTAGTTTTTTTTTTTTTTCCTTTCCTCCTTGCCACGACTTGAATCATCTTAACCCTTAGATCAACCGGCTTAGCCAGTTGAGCTACCCATCCCACCCAACAATTTTATGATTAGTTCATTTGTATTTTACAACAACAACAACAAACTTACGATTGAGAATCCACTTATTCCACTGGTTCATCTATTAGAGGGCGTGCGTGAAATTAGCGTTAGATAATCAAACACAGTGTTGATGAAAATGATTTTCATTCTAACTCGGTGAATTGAAGATAAATCAAAAACAAATAAACGAAAGGTTATAACGAATCGTTCTCTAGGGTTTAGTAACGAAATGATATTGTGTTGGCAATGATTTGAGAGAGAGAGGGAGATACCTCCGACGAGAATAGCATAACCGAGAGTTAATTTCTGAGACATTGACAAAGCCATCTCCTTCTTGTCACCTTCCGATCCTTCTTCGCCCTTGCTACTGTCGTCACCTCCTCCTCCTCCTCCTCCTTCTCCACCGTTACCGCCGCTTCCAAAATCGTCTCCGTTTCCTTTGATATCGCCGCCTCCACCAGTAGTGTCCAAATCGGGAGCACTTAAGTCAAATGAAGTGGTCTTTGAATCTGAAGAGACGACAGAGAGTTGAGAATGTGAATTGGAAAGAGTTAAGTAAGGGAAAGAAGGAAGATCGGCGTGGAAGGAGCGAGTAATGGTGGGAGTTTGGGATCGGGAAATGGTTGTACGGCGAAGAGAGAGTGAAGGAAGTGTTGAACTGAAAACCACCGCAGTCTCTGCCATTGATGGAAGAAAAGGTTAGTTTCTAGTTCTACTTTCTAGTTTTGCACACTGAAATTCTTTGGCGCCGTGGTTTTTGTTTATTGGGCCACTCTTTCGTCCTTTGTAAAGACACATGAGTCCAACTATGCTAGGCCCAAGCCCACACACAATTGTTATCGTCTTTTTATCACTTCCAAAAGACATTTTTTGACCAAAATTACTTTCCAATGAAAAATTCATCAAAATTATTTCTAGAGTTCGGCGGCGAGATAAGAAAAACTTTGCAAGAATTATTTCTATCAGGAATTGAAGTTTTCTCGAATAATTTGTTCTAGGAGAAGTTCATTGACCACTTTAGCTCATAATATCATACTGCATGAACGTTTGATAAGTTGGGACATACTTTCGAACATTTTATTTTTTACTTTCGAGTTTTGACACTTATTGCGTGTGATTTCCTCCAAATATAAATGTGTCATTTTCTATTATTGTTTTGTAATTTTTTCTATCTATATATGTTCTTGAACTTTTGCTTGTATCTGCCGCCCCTTATGATTCTTTGTTTAAGTGATTGTTATTAGAGTCTTGGTTTAAGATCCTTTCAAATAAATATGGCAAGGTGAATGGTGTGATAACTAAAAAAAGTGCAAGGTGGAGTGTGAGGCTTTAAGAACCTTGAAGTGAAGGTAAGTTCCTAAAGGACCAATTTAACAACATTTTCAGCATTTTGGAGGTTAAAATCTTAAAGAGACAACAATATGGGCGTAAAAACAGTCTGCTAAAGACAAATGAGCATGAAATCAAAGTTGCATTCTTGATTCAACATGTCAAATTTGTCGGCATGGTTTCGACTTTTTAAACATTTGTAAATTGAAACTTTTAAAACGCACACACTATTTTGTTTCAATAATGCAAAATTAAATAAGATCCACCAATTGAAATAACATATGTATTTTTGTATATAACATAGAGGGCTTAAGCCCAAAAGAGAAAAAAATACACATAAATTAAACAAGGGGTGGAAATTCCCATTACATCAGCAAGTAAAAACCAACTAAACTGCACCGGACATGTCCAAAGAAGACCATCCCATGCTCCATCAAACATCCATGATTCGCCAAAACATCCGCAGATGAATTTGCTTCGCGATAGGAATGATGAACCACAACTTCCCACAACATATATTATTTATTCATTAACAATTTAAGCTGACTCAGATCAAAATAACAATGTCTTATTCTGTTAGGAATTTTGCTTTGGACAAAATTTCCAAAGTCATTTTCATTTCATCTACATTCTTCTTCTTTCTTTTTTTTGGTACAACATTTCATCTATATACTCAATCAGATACACAAAGTATATAATCAACTCCATATAAACTTTTCTTCAAAATGCTCAATTATATTCCCTTATCCTTTGTTAACATGCACACAATTATTTAATTATTCCTTGGTGTATCTGGTATTTCAGGACAATCAAATTCTTCCATAACCAAAGGATGAACATCAGATGAAGAATTATATTGTTGAATGACCAAAATTGAAGCAGAATTGGAGAAAGTAGAAGAAGCCATATAACTTCCAACAGGTCCAAGCTCAGGAGAATCACTTTTACCAACCAAAGGTGCAACTGATGGCATTCTACCAACCAATATCAAATTGCTTCTACTCAATTCTTTCAATGCTGCTTCAATATCACTTTTACTTTCAACCAACTTTTCCTCATACTTAATTGATTCTTCATTCATATTCTTTACATTATGAAACTCAGTCCACAATTGTTCATCTTGGTTACCACCATGGCTACTACCATCAATATCATCAATCATTACTTTTATGTTCTTATCTGATGCAACACCAACCAATTTAGCACCAAAAGATAATGTCATACCGGGTGGAGGAACAAATTTAACAACAGTTAGCAGAATCCCAGGATGTTCTGCTATTCTCAAACCATAAGCAAGTGCTTCATTATCATCGCGCCCTCCAAAATAGACTACAACAACATTAAATGAAACATCACTAGCTTGTACTTGGCTTGTTCCTCCAAGACCGCGATCAACCAAAATTCCAACTGAACAAGGTGCATGACTTAACACAAGCTCGTTGATTAGATGGAATGAATGTCCTAATGACTCCATTGTTCCGTCCATACGTTGATGTTTATGGAATGGAAGGAGTATTATAGCAGCGCGCTTTTGATGAGCACTAGTACAAATATCTTCATGGATGTTGTTGAGAGCCGAAATAGCTGTCATGGGACGAACATTGACACTACTCAATTTTCCATAGGTTTGGAATGCAATTACCATTCGATCTTCATCATTTTGTTTCGTGTTCCAAAATGGCATGCCATTGTTACGTGCCTTGTGAACCATAGTGATAGCTGAAGATCTTTCTGAGAGTTCCATCAAATGCATTGCATAGATACAGAGTTTTCCTCGCTTTCGTGTTCCTCGAGATGATTCTACAAGGTTGATTAGTGTAGGGATGTTGCGTGTGCTGTGGAAACATGCCAAGACTCGTAGCTCTGAATCGTTATCTTTATGTTGGATTGTTTTGTGCTTGTAAGGTGCTCCTCTTCTAGCTGGTTTGTATACTGCCATCACTATTGGTGTGGTGATGAATGTTGTGAATAATGCCATAAGAACACAAATTGCAAATGATTGGTCATTTAGCACCTACATTATATCAAGAATGTCATGTATAAATATCAATCAAAATTAATCAAAGACATCAAATCGGCTAAATTACACTTTTTGTCGGTTATTTTTAGGATTCACTTTGACTAATCTACTAAGCTACAAATAACGGAAACTTTTATCTGACTCAAAACAGTTTTTGTCAAATATTTCTGTTTGAGTCAGACAAATGTTTCCTTTTTTTTGTTAAGTTCAATGCTTGATCACCGTGTCATGTAGGAAATACTTGACGGGCTCAAATAAAAAGCTAATAAAAGATAGTAAAGTGTCTAAAGTTTATAACTCAGTGGACCAAAATGGAACACAAAAACCTAAAGACTAAAGATTGAAAAAAAAGATTGATAGGTTATACCTTGCGATCCTTTCCGATATTGAGAACAATGAGCTCAACCAATCCCTTGGTGTTCATGATAAACCCAAGTGCAAGGGCTTCTCTAAAAGGCATCTTGCATAGCATTGATACTGCAACAGTACCAATAATCTTTCCAAAGCAAGCATTGAATATAACTAATGCTAATAGTGCCCAAGAAAGCCCTCCCTTAATAGTAGCCACATTTGTCTTCAAACCACTAGAAGCAAAATAGAGTGGCAAAAAGAGACCAGAAACAAGATCTTCAATCTTCTCGATCAAAACACCGGCAAAAGGACCATCTTTAGGCATAATTATACCAACAACAAAAGCACCAAATAGTGCATGAATTCCAATAGTATCAGTAACAAAACTACATGCCAAAACCATTGTGAGTGTGATACAAATGTAAAGCTCTCTTACAGGTTCACCCTCGGGGGAACGCTTAGCCATGTATGCAAGTACCGGTCTTATAGCGAAAACAGCAAAGAGAATAAAAGCAGCACCGGAGAGCATAACCCAAAGAGAAATCAAAGGTGACGTATCATCTCCGGATAAGGCTATAGCAAGAGCAAGAAGTATCCAAGCTGCAACATCATTAACAGCAGCAGCTGACATAGCTATACGACCGACATCTGTGGTGAGGAGTTTGAGCTCAGCTAGAATTCGAGCGAGGACAGGAAATGCAGTAATTGATAGAGCAACCCCCATGAAGACAAGAAAAGGGACAGGTTCTGCTCCTTTGGAGATTGTGGCTCTAAGAACAACGGATGTTCCAATTCCAAGAAGAAATGGGACTGTGATTCCACAAAGGGCAATTGCTAAGGCTTTTTTACCAGTTCTTTGGATTGATCGCATGTCGAGTTCAAGCCCAACTAGGAATAAGAAGAACAAAAGACCAATGTTGGCTAGTGTGTCTAGGACTGTTAAGCTTTTCTTTGGAAAAATTGTGTTTAGGAATTTCTCGCTTCGTCCTATTGCAGATGGTCCTAGAAGTATTCCTCCCTGCAATGCACATTTTGACATGTTTTGATTAATGATGAGTTTAAAAAAATCATGATGAGTGATCGTGATTTCAAGAAAGGCCGACTACGCTTTAAAGCTTTGCGGGAAAAACATCACGTGAAAGATAATGTTACCTACCTAGGTAGGCTATGTGATTATACAAATAAAAAAAACCGGATCACTCTCCGGCTATTTTTAATATGTAAAGTAATTCTATCAGAGACTAATCTTTCAAAACATAAATTCAAGAGGCGGAATTCTCTTGAAATTGAACCATAATATGTCACACTATCATATTCATGTACTTACTGCACATGGAGAATCAGATATAGTTTCTAACCATGAAACTAAAAGAGATTTTACAATGTACACAATTTACAAATTAATTATACATGACGGAGGAGAAGAAAAGGAAATACTTACGATGATTTCTGCAATGACTCGAGGTTGTCTAAGAGGTTTGCAAAGGAATGCAATAACTCTAGTGAAGGTAACAACTACACATATCTGGACGATCAAAAGAGGAAGTGCAAAATCGAGCGGATTTTCATGTTGGAACGCCCCATTAGACACTGCCTTCATTGGCGGAGGATATGTCACATTGGCGGTCGCCATACTTCTGACAAACACCACCCAAGATTCACCAAGATGCTGAAAAGATTAACGTTGTTGGTGATATTATGAAAATGACAATAGTTTTTGTTACATAAAGGAGATCACAAACTAACACACACTCTTTGTTACAAAATATAGGTGTCATATACAGATAAGTACAAAAAAAAGAAAATTAAATGTCACAGCTTTATAAGAATCATTTACAACAAATATGAATATATATATATAAACGAAACTACGAAAGCTAAGGCATAGAGTGCTGTGTTAATGTGTGGTGTAGAACAAAAAGAGTAAAAACTTTTAGTTTGCTATTTTTTTACTATATTTAGCACTAAATGTTTGTAACTACATTAACTATTAACTATATGGGGTGAAATGCTGGATAGTGATGACAAATGAATCAGATTGGCAATTTTTATTTTTGTTAAACAAACTTTTACCATTTCAATCGTCAATTACATTAATTATTCTACCAAAATTGATTTAGCACATTCAAACGTACCATTACTACCATATATCCTAATTACTCTTTGCTGAGTAGACATAATAGAATATATGATCGGTCAATCCTATCATTTTATATTAAGTTTATCTAATATAAATTTCATCATTCCATTAAAAACATATATATAAATTTAATCTTTCAGATGAGGATAAGATATTACTAAATTAGCAAAATACCAAAAATTGATAGGTCAAACATCGTGACCGGAATTTGAATATCAATTCATCCATTTTGTGTGCTTGAGTTTTCAATAATTTGCCATTTTATTTATTTGCCAAAAAATAATTAGCAAAATTATATTTTCTTGACCATTTTTTTAATTAGTTCTTTAAATTATTTTTCTCAAATTACTAATATTTTTTAAAATATTGATTATTTGACTGACATTAAATTATATTTTGGTACATATCATTAGTTTTCAAATTGGTTTTTTCTAATCTACCCCTTCATAATTTAAAGGTATGCAAATCCACGTATGCAAATTGAAAAGTTTGGTACAAATTAATTGTGGGTACCACATGCAAATTCACCTATGTGATTTATCCTCATTAATGGATAAATACGTTAAATTATGAAGGGATAGAATAGACCCCACCTTTCAAATTAAGTCGGATCAATATTTTACTTAGTTTACTATTCAAATTAATCATTTTTTTATTGTTTTTCTGGTGATCAATATCTTTTATGAAAAACTAGTCAATACTTAAATGTCTTTCATCAATATTAAATATAAGAGGATATTGATAAACAACTATTAAAATATATTTTATTAAAATTATATTAGTACTAAATAACATAATTTCTTTATAATATTACTATGTTTTCAAAAAGAATATATTATATTTTTATGAAATTATCTTTCATAAAATTGAATTAAATATTTTTTTTTGTCTCAAGTTCAAACTTGAATAAAGATATTTAGCCTAAAAATATATATCAACATTGTTAGTTGAGCTAAGACTTATAGACAATTGAAATTAATTTTTATAATAAACAAATAAAGAACTACTAATTATTAATTTTAAGAAAACTTTTGTCAAAATAATTGAGAACAATACTCACGTACGTGCATTAAAGATTAAGCCAGATTATTAAGAGAATGTATGGATTATTTTATCAGTTATTTTTTGAGAAATTGATATTGTAACTTGACAAGCCTATTGTTTGAGGATTAAGGATTCATGTATCGTGGATTCGTGATTCTTACAAGTATATTTGGCCTGTATAAGGTTGTGATTTCTTAGCGTTGTGAAAATTGTTACATATAAATAGGATCATCTTTTCTTAATCTAAGTCTCTCTCTTTAGTAGAAATTAGAAAAAAATACTTGAGAGAGAAGTCAAGAAAATGAAGTTATATACTTTGGCCTCATGTTAGTGAACTTCTAGGGTGAACTATTTCTGTTTATGCATGTGTAATGAAGGGTGTGCAACAAGTGATAGGGAGTTATCTCTATCAAGACTATAAATTAAGTTACTCCTAAAAAATGCAATAAAAAAGACAATAAAATAAAGATAAATAAAAGATATTCATTTTCATTCATTAGATTAAAGTATAAGAAACACTATATATATATATATATAATATCTCTATTGGGCCTAAATATCTAAAGCCCAATAAAGCAAACCAATAATATAAAAGTTCAACTAGTAATATAAATATTATATGTCTTACTAATACCTTAATTATTATT